>BTPG01000008.1:127538120-127753120 GCA_036245525.1 Semisulcospira habei
AGAAGCTATTTTTACTGTCAAGATTAAAATCTATCATTGATACTAAGACACGAAAGCTATTTTTCAACTCCTACATTAAACCTCACATTGACTATGCATCTACTATTTGGGACGGCTGTAGTAAGGCCAACCTTAAGCGGATTAATTCTCTATACAATCGCGCAGTTAAACTGATCCTCCCAATCTCCTCTCTAACTTTGGAGGAAAAGCTTCAGGCAACAGGGCTCCTTCCTTTACATCAACACCTTGCGTTTAATAAGTGCGTACTTATGCACAAAGCACTGAACGGGAAAGCCCCCCTCTACCTGGCTAAGCTTTTCACTGAGAGCGAAAGGGTTTACAGCACTTTGAGGAACAGTCTCGTCATTGAACGGCCCCGAATTGACTTGTTTAAATCCAGCCTTTCTTACTATTTATGGAACTCACTTCCTCCACATATACAACAAACGAGACATCTTCCATTGTTTAGGACGAAAGCTTTTAAATACATCTCTGAGCAAACTTGAAAGAAACGTAGATAATATGTCCAAAAGAGTCATGTCAATGATTTCCTGTGGTCCTCCGTTTTGTACTTGTTAGCTTTTACATAATATCGCTCTTTATCGTGGTGTTTTGCCTGCTCACTAAATTCCTACACATGAGTAGCTGTATCATAAGTGTGCAGTCGCTTTCTATAAACACACTTTACATCGCACCCCCCTCCCCCCCCCCCCCCAAGACCCTGTCATTTTGCTGTGTGTGTGTGTGTAATCTTCAGCAACTTTGGAACTTGTATCGGAATGTAACACAAGTGACCTGAGTGTAGCCGCTTGTTTTGTGCTGTTAACATATTGTTTTAATGTTGCTTTTAATGTTGTAGTTTAGCAAGGACAAACATGAAAAGAGGCCTGTGCGCCTATTGTTTCCATCCTTGAGAAATAAAGTATCATTCATTCATTCATTCATTCTCTCTCTCCCCCCCCCCCCCCCCGGGCCCTCCCCCCCACCCCGATTGTTTGAGGGTTTGTCGGAATAACTGTTTATCTAAATGTTGCTGTTATCATCTTGTTGTTTGTTTTCTCTCTCTCTCTCTCTCTCTCTCTCTCTCTCTCTCTCTCTCTCTCTCTCTCTCTCTCTCTCTCTCTCTCTCCCCCCCCCCCCCCGGGCCCTCCCCCCCACCCCGATTGTTTGAGGGTTTATCGGAATAACTGTTTATCTAAATGTTGCTGTTGTCATCTTGTTGTTTGTTTGTTTGTTTGTCCGTTCGTTCGTTGCTTGTTTGTTTATTGTTTGAGGGTGTTAGAGGGGTTTGTCTGTTTGTTGTTGTTGTTTTTGTTTTGATTTATTATTTTTATTATTATTATTATTTTTATTTTTATTTTTTGGTGGGGGGTGGGGGTGGGCAGTGGGGGGGGGGGGTGGGGGTGGGATTGCTTGTTTTGGGTTGGGTTGTTTTGTATTGGGGTTGGTTTTTTTGTTTTGTTTTTCCTGAACGCCATTTTCTTTCTTTGCTGAGTTTCTTGTCTGTACTTGTTTCATAACGTCCCGTCTTCGATATCGTAATGTAAAGGCAGTACTAATGGTTACTAATTCGCAATATCTCCTTTAAACATGTTCTTACACTAATGCGGGGCAAAAGGGCTAACATAAAGCGATCTGCTCCATGGCGGGCAGAGATTGCTAAAATTCGCTGAGAACGGGTGTTCAGTGTTTTCCTGCCTCAACCAAAACTTTTCTAAACTTCTTCTCCCAATCCACGTGAGTAGGCCAGAGGTTTTCCGTTGTCTTTTGAGCGTGATGGAAGGAAATCTCCTGCATACAATCTTGAAAAAGAGCAGAAAAGTCTTTTATTTAACGACATTCAAAGTATCACTTTTAGTGTCCAGCATTATCGTGAGACATAGTAAAGGGGGCATTGCGTTCAGTTAACCATTTACTGCCTGGTGGAGTAGTCGCTTTAACTCATTCTACCCCAAGACCGAAATCCCTAAATTTTGCCGTTGCCCTCTGAAGACTGCATTGCAGTGCAGGACACAGATCGACCATGATAGTTCAAGGGTGATGCCAGAATAGCTTGGCGCCCATAGGCGCCAAGCTATTCTGACATCACCCTTGAACTATCATGGTCGATCCGTGTCTTGCTGTGGCGTGTCTGGGGTAGAATGAGTTAATGCATGCTCGTGGTGCGTGCTTCCGCCAGTGAATCATCAGCAAACCAAAGTATCTAATCTGTCCCGTGTCCGTGTCAGCCTCGAATAATCGCGTGTCAGTAAACTGATTAACTCATTCAGCCCGACGGCCGTACTTTCCAAATTTTGCAGGCGCCATCTAACGACTATGAATCTGTTGCAGGAGATTGATCGACCATGATAATTCAAGGACAGTGCCAGACTAGCTTGGCGCCGACAGGCGCCAAGCTAATCTGGCACTGCCCTTGAATTATCATGGTCGACCCTTCTCCTGCTGTAGTGCGTCAGGGCTGAATGGGTTAAAGCCCACGCGTCAATTGTGTCTCTTACCCTTTCAGCTCCATCTGTGCATTTCCTAAATATTGAAAGTGTTACTTAACGACTATATCCCAGTGGCAGGAGATGACCATGATAATTCAAGGGTAGTGCCAGATTTGCTTGGCGCCTTCAGGCGCCAAGCAAATATGGCACTACCCTTGAATTATCATGGTCAATCCTTCTCCTGTTGAAAGGCGCCAAGCAAATCTGGCACTACCCTTGAATTATCATGGTCAATCCTTCTCCTGTTGAAAGGCGCAAAGCAAATCTGGCACTACCCTTGAATTACCATGGTCAATCTATCTCCTGCTGCAGGGCCCCGGGTCTAAAGGGGTTAAAAACCACTTGTCTTAACCACGAATACCAATGTCTTGTTTTTCACCTCCATCCAGCCCTAGTATATATGCACAAGAGTTATAGATTCTCATGAGTCCGTAGAGGCTCATGAGAATCTATGCCTCTTGCAAAATGGAAGGCATCCGAGCTATGAAAGTGTCTGTATCACATATTCACAGGCTATGGTAGAGAAAAGCGTTTTCACGATGTGTGTCAATGTACATAGTGCTTATTTCTGCTAGTCACTGTGACTGTGAGACAAGACTTGGTTTACCGTGACTAGATGAAATAAATACTGTACATTAATATGCATCGTGAGAAAGCTTTTCTCTATCCTAACCTTGTTAGAGAGAGAGAGAGAGAGAGAGAGAGAGAGAGAGAGAGAGAGAGAGAGAGAGAGAGAGAGAGAGAGAGAGAGAGAGAGAGAGAGAGAGAGAGAGAGAGAGAGAACGATCACGATAATGATAACGATAACGATAAAGATAACCACACTTTATTTTCCCAGGATGAATGATTTAGTCAACAGCTCTACGACATTACCAGAAGATTGTCGGGTAAGTATGGCCATACAGAAAGACCAGTAAAAGACAAAAAAGGCAAGCCTATTGCAGACAGAGCAGACCAACTCGACAGATGGGCCGAGTATTTTGAAGAGTTACTGAACAGACCTAGCCCACCCGACCCCCCCCCCCCCCCCTCCCGACATCCAGCCGGCAGAGACCGACCTACCCATCAGCTGTGACAGACCCAGCCGGGAAGAGATCAGAAGAGCAGTGGCATTTTTGAAGAATGGCAAAGCAGCAGGGCCAGATGGCATCCCAGCGGAGTCTCTGAAAGCAGACCTAGAGACAACAGCTGTACCCACTGTTTGGAAAGATCTGGGAAGAGGAGGTGATGCCAGCTGATTGGAAGGAGGGGTACCTAATCAAGCTTCCCAAGAAAGGCGACCTCAGCAAGTGTTCCAACTACAGAGGAATCGCCTTGCTGTCAGTACCAGGAAAGATCTTTAACAGGATCATCCTAGAGAGAATGAAGAGCTCCGTTGACCCCCAGCTGAGAGACCAGCAAGCAGGATTCAGGAAGAACCGATCATGTACATACCAGATCGCCACTCTCCGCATCATCGTGGAGCAGTCTCTGGAGTGGAGCTCCCCGCTTTACGTCAACTTTGTGGATTATGAGAAAGCATTTGACTGCGTGGACCGAGAGACTCTGTGGAAACTCCTACGACACTACGGTGTACCCACAAAGCTCGTCCGCCTGATCAAGAGCAGCTACGATGGCATGACATGTCGCGTGATCCACTAAGGGCAGTTCACCAGGGAGCTCCAGGTCAGAACTGGTGTCAGGCAGGGGTGTCTGCTGTCTCCGTTCCTCTTCCTACTGGCCATAGACTGGGTCATGAGGATGACCACAGAGCACAGACGAAGTGGAATACAGTGGACACAGCTTGACGACCTCGATTTTGCAGACGACTTGGCATTACTGTCCCACACTCATCAACAAATGCAGGACAAGACCACGAGGCTTGCTGACACTTTGGTACCGGTCTCAGGCCACTTTGCAAATTTCAAATACAAGCGATCAAAAATCTCTGTAACTTCAGTAGCTGACTGGCCCTTCGTTTGTCTTGTACTGTGTTTGTCTTAAATGGCGTAAATCCGTGTCTGTTTCGTGAGTGTGTGTGTTGGGTTTCAGGCGCGGCGCTTTGAGTAGATTTCCCCAAAAATTGAGAAAAAGCGCCTATATAATAACGGTATTATTTTATTATTTTATCTCGTCCCAAGTGGGCCTCACCATCCACAAACAGAAAACAAAGACAATGAGGCTGAATGCAACCAAGGAAGAACCAGCCTTGCTTGCTGGCACCCCGTTGGAGGAGGTGGAGTCCTTCACCTATCTCGGGAGCATCATCGACAAAAAAGGCGGCACTGATGCAGATGTCGGAGCACGAATCGGTAAAGCCAGAGCAGCCTTTCTCCAGTTAAAAAAAGTGTGGAGTTCCAGAGAGCTGTCACAACACACCAAAGTCCGGATTTTCAACTCCAATGTAAAAGCAGTTCTCCTATATGGAGCAGAGACTTGGAGATTGACAAAAACCACAGTCAACAGAGTACAGACCTTCATGAACAGTTGCCTTAGAAGAATTTTGAAAATCCACTGGCCAGAGAAGATCAGCAACGTCAGACTCTGGGACAGAACAGAGCAGATAACAGCAGAGAATGAAATTGGGCGAAGAAGATGGGGATGGATCGGTCACAGCCTCAGAAAGCCAGCTTCCAGTATCACTAGGCAGGCATTGTCATGGAACCCCCAGGGAAAGAGGAAAAGAGGTAGGCCGAAAAACTCCTGGCGTCGAGACCTCCAAGCAGACATCAAGAGACTGGGAACCACCTGGAGTAGAATCGAAGGAGAAGCACAGGACAGGAGTTGCTGGAGGTCTCTCGTCGACGGCCTATACCCGGGTAGGGGTGACAGGCGTAAGTAAGTAATGATTTAGCCCTATTTCAAACATAGGTCCTTGCTACAACTACTAACAAAATTGTATTTCAGAGGGAGAGACAGAGACAGACAGTTGATTGATTGTACATTGCTTAACGTCCCGACAGCAACAAGGCTTTCTCAGGACGTGCCTGCACTGCTTGTGAAAAAAAAAAAACTAAACAGAACATTGAATGTATGTCGCCAGCCGGTCCAATACATTAAATAAACCTAACACATGGGGCCTAAATAAAGCTAAGACCATTTAGCAACACACATCCAATATCAAGAGCTACAGGCAGTGCAGACAGTAGGGAGAGTTTTAAAAAGGCAAATACAGGTGAATGGACCTCGGGTAGACAGAAACACATGCCCCAGAATAGAGAGAAAAACTCACCCTGTGGGGCTGACCAGGGTGACCCTGGGAACTAAAAAGTACCTAACCCCACCCAAGTCCCCCAGGGCAGACCCGGGTGGGGAGAGACAGACAGAGGGCAAAGGCGGATCTTGTTGGAGTGTTTCCGGAGTTCCCCGAAAATCTTTTGACACCACTGACAGTCGCCCTAGTTTTGCAAAGGTGATCTTTGAAAATGTGAATTTCACCTAGTTCAGACCTCTCTACTAGTACACGCTGCTATACGGTACAGTGGTGTGGAAACCGGGGGAGCCGCCGCCCCCCCCCCCCCTCACCCCTATAGAAAATGTTGGAGAGCCAGAGTACACCATCCCCTCCACCCCCCCCCTCCCCCACCCCCAAACACACACACAATAATTTTGGAGAAATTTAAAGAAAAATGGTGGAAGAACACATTGTGGAGGGAAAAAAAACCATGAAAAGAGTCTGCGCCTATATATCTCGCCTTCTTTCGTGTTCAGTTTGGCAAACGACCGCTTTAGACCAGTGTCGCTTTGTGTCGCAGGCACGTGACTGGCACAATTTGCTGCACGTGCAAAATGACAATACCTGGCATATTCATACAAAAGTGGCTGTCAATCACAGTTTCATACGTGGTGTATCTAGTTTTACGTGCCGCGCCGTGTGATCAGGATCAGGATCAGGAATTTATTTAACGTCTTTTCACACATTGGTGATATTAGACAAACAAATATATATATATATATATATATATATATATATATATATATATATATATATATATATATATATATATATATATATATATATATATATATATATATATATATATATATATATATATATTATAATCAACCAAACACACAACTTATGAATATCAAAGAATAGCAAATAATTGTTTACCCACCAGACTATGAAGTATTATATTGACTATTGGAATGGCAATATTTCTATGTAAGATGTCATACAAATTTTCTGCTAAGTGATCAACTGTTATGTTATTTTTTTCAACAGATTCAATGTAATAGGACACTCACAGATAATATGTTTAACTGAGATGGGGCTTAAGCACTCGCATTTGATGTCTTTTGCGAATTTTGTTTTCCAAGAATTTTGTCTTAACTTGTATATCAATGAAGCCTTTTTTCTTGAACAAGGTGGAACATGATAAGTATATTTCATATCATCTTTGTGAAAAAAAGCTGTTAAGCACAGACTACATTTCATGTAGAGATAATTGCATATTATTACAAACTGCTGAGTTTTCTCTGTTTATAGCTCCCTTTTTTATTGTCTGTCACAAATTTCATTCCAATAAATCCCGCAGTGTGAGGGTATCCAAAGAAAATCGATCCCTATTCCTCTGGACATAATACAGCTCATAATATGTTTTATTTCATATACTAAGTCTTTTCTAGTGTTACAATCCCAGCTTTTTAGACTATAATAAATAGGACAGATTTAGAATCGACACAAATCAAAATGTTAAATATATCATAGGTAGAAGTTGAATAAAATATAGTGCCATGAGAATCGCATACAGTTCAGACGTAAATATAGAAAATCCTTTACCGAGATAAAAAGATTTCTTCACTTTGAGATCTGGAATAGCAAAGCCTGCACCACAATCTGAAGAATCTAAGACAGACCCATCTGTGAAATTTTCCAAATGTTTAAAATATGTTGTTTGTAATTTTTCTTTCACTAAATTGGCTAAAACGTTCACATCCTCATCTTTTTTCAAATCTGTGTAATCTATATCGAAAGTAGCATTAATATGTTCCCACGGAGGTATAGTAGGAGTTACTGGTAAAACGGGAATAGACTTGATATATATATATATTGCAGTTTTCTATAGCATCTTTGACATAATTACGTATAGGTAAAAGATAGGGGATTGTTTGCGCTCTCTTCGGGAAATCCACATCTGCGTCTAAAAATATGTCTTCTCGTACTGAATTTTTGACGGACAGGCTTCGGACAATGTATTTTGCAGTTGCTAATTTTACGTTGGTCAGATAAAGACAGAATACCTGCTTCTTTGTTTTTACAGTATTAGTATGAACTGGCACTCCAAGGGCTAATTTAACTGCTTTACTATCAATGCTTTGCAGCTTCTGTAGATGTGTAGCTGGGGCAGTAAAGTAGACTTCCTGACCATAGATAAGTGTTGATCGAACTAAAGATGTACCAAGGTGTAATACAGTTTTAATGTCCTGACTCCATGGTTGTGAGTTTATAATTTTTAACAAGTTAAGTCTTTTTCTTGCCTTATTTAATATGGCTTCAATATGAATTCTCCAAGATAATTTTGATGTAAAACGTACACCTAAAAACTTTACACAATGTTAGTAGTTTAAAGGCGTCCCATTTAGGGATAATTTAGGCAATGTTTTAGCACTTTCCCCATTATTGAAAAGCATTAGACATGTTTTTTCCCCAGATAGTTCTAGACCATTTTCTTTCATATAGTTTGATAATTTGTCCAATTCAATCTGATAAATTTTTGGAACGTAATCTACGATTCTTTTTGGGGTACGTTTTCTGAGATTAGTGTTTATCCATATAGCAATATCATCTGCATATTGTACCACAATTGTGTCCTGTGAGAGAGATTTTGGGAGGTCGTAAATTAACACAGTGAATAAAAAGGGTGAAATTATTGATCCCTGCGGAATACCCATATCTATTTTCTTTAAGGTTGAATAACTTTTACCAACTTTGGTGCAGACAAATCTATGCTATGCTATTTTTAAAGGATACGGACTTCCAGCTCTCGCTGATTTCGTCCAGGGGGGGGGGGGGGAGGTGGTCCGGGGGTTGAGGGGGGGGGGGGGGGGAGTTATGTTCTGACTGGTTGTCGCTGATGTCCACGCATCGCTTTTGATCTACCTCTCGTCATGTCTGTAGTTTGGTTAGATGTATCGGATTAGTGGGTGCTTATTAAGCAGGTGTATTGTGTATTTGGTGGTGGTGGACCATGTTTTAGGGTCGGGGTTTAGGAGGCCTTCTACGGTGAGAGGTGCGTTGAGTTTATCTGCTACTAGGGTTCTGGTTTGGGCTATGCTCGGGCAGTCTAGCAGTATGTGTTCCGTCGTGAGTAGGTGGCCGCATGTGCACATTATTGGGTTGGGGTGGACTAGGTATCTCTCGCCCCCTAATCGGATCCTTGTTAGTCGTGACTGGTCTCTCCTCTTACCTATTAGGAGGGTGGGTGTATTGTTCAGTACCCTCGTGAGATTTTTGCGTCTTCCTTTTTTGTTCTGGTGGAATTCTTTTTCCCATAGTTTTTGGAAGGCGGGCCGGAGAGCATTTGACCGTTCATTTGCTGAAAGTGGTAGGTTGAAGAAGGTCGATTCTTGGTCGAGGCCTTTCTTCGCTACCCTGTCTGCTCGTTCGTTGCCTGGGATTCCCACATGGGAGGGGACCCACATAAATTTGACTGTTTGGCCGCGTTCTGAGAGTTCGGCTGCTCTTAGTCTGACCAGGTATGTTAGATCTTCTCTGAACGAGTCTAGGTTCTGAATCGCTTGTATTGCCGATAAAGAGTCCGTCACTATGAGTAAGTGTTTAGCTTCCTGAAGGTCGGCTCTTATTACTTTGATGGCTCCCAGGATGGCCGTGAGTTCTGCTGTGAAAACTGATGTGTGGTCCGGTAATTTTATAGCCCGATCCGATTTGTTGGGGACGTGGATACCTAGTCCGGTTGCGTGGCTGGTTGGGTCATGGGACCCGTCTGTGTAGATGATTGTGTAGTTTTTGTATGTAGTAGTTCTTTTAATATCGAACTCCGTCTTCATTTTGGGCCCGTCTGTTGCTTTCTGATATTTTGTGAGGTCCAGGTCTACCTCTATTTGTGGGAGTTTCCATGGAGGCGTTGTTATTTGTGGATTTGGCGTTCTATTTGGTAATTTGAGGTTTATCACGTCTTCTAACTTTTGGACAAATCTTTCAGACAAAAAGCTTTTAATGTACTCATAAATAAACCCGGTTATGCCAATCTGTTTTATTTTGTATTTAGCATGCCAAACACTATCATAAGCCTTTTTTACGTCAAAAAAGGTTGCTAATATACTTTTTCGTCTAGAAAATTGCTTTTTAATATTATTTGTGAGTTTAACTAAATGGTCTGTCGTAATCTACCTTTCCTAAAACCAGCTTGATGAACTGGAATTATATCCTGTTTTTCACAGTAATGAAATAGCCGATTTAAAATAATCTTTTCCATTACTTTGCAAGCTTGTGATGTTAGCGCAATAGGTCTACTAATCAATGTACGTGTTTTACCCGATTTGAATACTGGAAGTACTACTGACTGCTTCTAGATAGTAGGAAGAGATCCATTAAACCAACATTTTTGGTAAAATTTATGTAGTTGTTTTTTCCACGACTCAGGTAAATGATAAAGTAGTTTGTAAGAAATTCCATTTATACCCACTGCACTAGAGGTATTTGCAAACGATTGTAAAACGTCTAGGAATTCATTATATTGAATTGGAGCATTTATATAATGAGAATGATTAGAAACTGGATCTTGATAATCTGCTTTGACTTCTTCTTGTTTTCTGAGGTTTATGTTTGGTAAACTAAAACTTGATGTGAGACTACTTTCTGCAAACATATTAACAAAGGCCTCCGCTTTATCTACTGCACTAGGAAATGTGTTGCCTTCTACTGCGATTGGATACACTTGTAATTTGTATCCACTTTGTAATTCTGATATTTTTTTCCAAACCTTATAAAAGTTATATGTATCTTTTGATTCAGACACCTCATTTTTACAGAACTCAGCCCAGTGAATCTTTTTGGCTCTCGCCACAATTCTGTTACAGTGTTACAGTACAGTTTTCTTCATTTCCCTAAAGTTCTCTTCAGATTTGTTTCTTATCCATTTTTTAAAGTGTTCCTTCTTAATATTTACTGCTAGTTCACATTCCTTATTCCACCAAACATTACCTGAATATTCACCTTTTGATTTTCCTTTGCATTTTGGTATTGACTTCTCCGCAGCCGCAGAAAGAACAGCTTTTGTAATATTTCCGTAAAATGTATCTATACTTTCATGTTCTATACTTGCAATGTTATGGGACAGCAAGATTGTCTCATACAGTTCCCAATTAGCATTGACATACTGAAACTTTGGAATTATGTCCTCAATATTGCAATATTCATCTTTATCTTTAACTTTTAATTGTATAATGATTGGAAGATGATCACTTCCCAAACAATCTTCCTCAGTGATCCAAGTGCAATTTGTTGCCAGGGTAGGGCTTACCAGTGATATATCAAGCGCAGATGCTTTATGGGCATATACATCTGGGATTCTAGTGATTCTACCATCATATAAAATGATTAACTTAGAGTCTGAAATATTTTCTACTAGACGATTGCTTGTAACTATCGTACATCCAGACTCCCAGAACGGTACATGAGCATTGAAGTCTCCTAGGACCATCCATTGACAGGAAGTTGTCTGCTGAGAATCAATATCTTTTAGCCAGTCAGTGTTGCCATCTTTTGGTCCTCTAGGTAGGTATACGGATATCACATTTAAAGTATTTTGATTATTGATTTTTACCATGGCCCCAGTGATATAGATATCATTTAGATCTTTGGTTATAGAGTACGTATTTAGTGACGAATATTCTAGGTCATCTCTAATGTATAACGCAGTTTGGACTTATTCGATATAGCGTCATAATTGTATAGAGGAGGATAATGATATCCTCGAAGTATTGGGAGTTTTTTACCTTCTACATTCAGAGATTGTAACGCTAATATGCTATATTCTGACTGTGAGATGTGATTCTCGAAGGATAGGAAATTTGTTGAAATAGATCTGCAATTCCACTGAAACACTTTCATATTGCTTGTGCTCTTCTTCATGGTCAGTGACCTCTTTGTAGCGAAAGAAGGTCAACTGAAGGAGAAGGAAAGCACCGCGCCGTGGGAAGTGTAATCGGGTGTAACCCTCTTTATTATCTAGTGGGTTCATCGCGCCTTTGGTAGATGAAATGCTTGTGGGTAGGCCTATATTATAAATATGATAAATAACTTGAACGGGTCATGACTGACTCGCATGGGACTTTCTGCCTATGTGGTAATTCAGGCCTGACATTCTGAAGTGTCCGGATTGATCGCAGACTCAACGTGTGACGATGATCCCTGCCCGAGGCACACAATTAACAGATTCTCAAGATCCCTCGCAGTTTACAAGAGGCATATATCCTCATGAGCCCCCGCATCGCGGGGGCTCATGAGGATCTGTGCCTCTTGCACGTGGTTGTCGCTGCTAAAGTTATGGACTTTCCTTGTCCGGCATACAATATAGCTGGACACCCGTTGTGGTCAAACAGATTCCCCACCCCTTATCGCACGACACCCGTTGTCCCGCGTTACGTAGGCGGTTCTGCAGGCGAATGTCGCCCATCTTACCTGTAAGGGGGACATAGATCAGAGGAAGGTCGGGCTCAGGCCAGTGACTAAAGCTGATCGTAACACGCACATCTCCAGGTATGAGCTAGCTTGGCGCCTTGGCATAAGCTTGTTTTCAGCCTAGTGTTTACTAATATCTGGCCACCACTGATCTCCTGGTCAGTTTGAGGATCATTACTTACTTACTTACGCCTGTCACCCCTACCCGGGTATAGGCCGTCGACGAGAGACCTCCAGCAACTCCTGTCCTGTGCTTCTCCTTCGATTCTACTCCAGGTGGTTCCCAGTCTCTTGATGTCTGCTTGGAGGTCTCGACGCCAGGAGTTTCTCGGCCTACCTCTTTTCCTCTTTCCCTGGGGGTTCCATGACAATGCCTGCCTAGTGATACTGGAAGCTGGCTTTCTCAGACTGTGACCGATCCATCCCCATCTTCTTCGCCCAATTTCATTCTCTGCTGTTATCTGCTCTGTTCTCTCCCAGAGTCTGACGTTGCTGATCTTCTCTGGCCAGTGGATTTTCAAAATTCTTCTAAGGCAACTGTTCATGAAGGTCTGTACTCTGTTGACTGTGGTTTTTGTCAATCTCCATGTCTCTGCTCCATATAGGAGAACTGCTTTTACATTGGAGTTGAAAATCCGGACTTTGGTGTGTTGTGACAGCTCTCTGGAACTCCACACTTTTTTCAACTGGAGAAAGGCTGCTCTGGCTTTACCGATTCGTGCTCTGACATCTGCATCAGTGCCGCCTTTTTTGTCTATGATGCTCCCGAGATAGGTGAAGGACTCCACCTCCTCCAACGGGGTGCCAGCAAGCAAGACTGGTTCTTCCCTGGTTGCGTTCAGCCTCATTGTCTTTGTTTTCTGTTTGTGAATGGTGAGGCCCACTTGGGACGAGATGTCAGCAAGCCTCGTGGTCTTGTCCTGCATTTGTTGATGAGTGTGGGACAGTAATGCCAAGTCGTCTGCAAAATCGAGGTCGTCAAGCTGTGTCCACAGTGTCCACTGTATTCCACTTCGTCTGTGCTCTGTGGTCATCTTCATGACCCAGTCTATGGCCAGTAGGAAGAGGAACGGAGACAGCAGACACCCCTGCCTGACACCAGTTCTGACCTGGAGCTCTCTGGTGAACTGCCCTTCGTGGATCACGCGACATGTCATGCCATCATAGCTGCTCTTGATCAGACGGACGAGCTTTGTGGGTAAACCGTAGTGTCGTAGGAGTTTCCACAGAGTCTCTCGGTCCACGCTGTCAAATGCTTTCTCATAATCCACAAAGTTGACGTACAGCGGGGAGCTCCACTCCAGAGACTGTTCCACGATGATGCGGAGAGTGGCGATCTGGTCTGTACATGATCGGTTCTTCCTGAATCCTGCTTGCTGGTCTCTCAGCTGGGGGTCAACGCAGCTCTTCATTCTTTCTAGGATGATCCTGTTGAAGACCTTTCCTGGTACTGACAGCAAGGTGATTCCTCTGTAGTTGGAACACTTGCTGAGGTCGCCTTTCTTGGGAAGCTTGATTAGGTACCCCTCCTTCCAGTCAGCCGGCATCACCTCCTCTTCCCAGATCTTTCCAAACAGTGGGTACAGCATCTCAACTGTTGTCTCTAGGTCTGCTTTCAGAGACTCCGCTGGGATGCCATCTGGCCCTGCTGCTTTGCCATTCTTCAAAAATGCCACTGCTTTTCTGATCTCTTCCCGGCTGGGTCTGTCACAGCTGATGGGTAGGTCGGTCTCTGCCGGCTGGATGTCGGGGATGTCGGGTGGGCTAGGTCTGTTCAGTAACTCTTCAAAATACTCGGCCCATCTGTCGAGTTGGTCTGCTCTGTCTGCAATAGGCTTGCCTTCTTTGTCTTTTACTGGTCTTTCTGTATGGCCATACTTACTCGACAATCTTCTGGTAATGTCGTAGAGCTGTTTCATGTTGCCGCTGCCTGCTGCCTTTTCTGCCTCTGCTGCCAGGGTGTCTGTGTAGGCCCTCTTGTCTGCCCTGATACTCCTCTTCACCTCGCGGTTGGCTTCCGAGTATTCCCCCTGTGCCCTTACTTTGGCTGCTCTCGTGCGACTGTTGTTGACCGCTGCTTTCTTCTGCTTCCTCGCTTCTATCTTCTTCAAGGTCTTTGCCGACAGCCAGTCCTTGTGGTGGTGTTTCCTGAACCCTACAGTGTCTTTGCAGGTTGAGTTCAGCGCCTCTCTAACTGCCTTCCACTGCTGCTCTGTGGTGACCGCCTCCTCTTCATTTACTAGCTCCTGTAGCGCTTGAAACCGGTTGGACAGCACCAGTTTGAACTCTTCTCTAACTCCAGTTTCTCTCAGGAGGCCTACATTATAGCGCTGTCTTCTTGTTGTCTCTGTGCGGCTTTTCTTTAGCTTGAGCTTCATTCTTAAGGTAAGCAGATGGTGGTCTGAGGCGACATCTGCTCCCCTCCTCACTCGAACATCTTGAAGGGATCTTCTGAATTTCTTGCTAATGCAGATATGGTCTATTTGGTTCTCTGTTGTATGGTCAGGTGAGACCCAAGTTGCTTTGTGTATTCTTCTGTGTGGGAAGATGCTGCCTCCAATGACAAGTCGGTTTAGAGCACAAAAGTCTACAAACCTCTCCCCGTTCTCACTCATCTCCGAGCCTAGTCCCTGTCTCCCCATCACCTCTTCGTATCCGGTGTTGTCCTCCCCTATTTTGGCATTAAAATCGCCCATGACGATGGTGATGTCTCGCTCCGCACATTTGTCCACGGCACTCTGGAGTCGGTCGTAGAACTCTTGTTTCTCTTCCTCGTCACTGTCATTGGTGGGCGCATAACACTGGATGACGTTCAGCTTGAGCTTTTTCTTGGTTCTAAAGGCTGCTGTTATAATTCTTGGCCCAAGAGGTTCCCAGCCCATCAGCGCTCTCTGTGCCACTGGTGACAGCATGAGTGCTACTCCTTCTGTATGGGGGGCATTCTCCTCTTCATGACCTGAATACAGAATCATCTCCCCACTTAACAGCCTTTTCTGGCCAGACTGCGTCCATCTGGCTTCACTGATGCCTAGCAGGGAAAGGTTGTACTTTTGCATTTCCGCTGCTATCTGGGCGGCCTTGCCGCTCTGGTACATGGTCTTGACGTTCCATGTGCCCATGGTTGTATCCCTGGATAGAGAGAGGCGGCTCGGTCCTGTGGCTTCCGAAGACTTCCGGCTTTCACCACAGGACGTCATAAGTCTTCTAGTAGAAGAACCTTCCTCCTCCAGGAAAGGAATTACTGTTAGTCTTTTCGTCGGCGTTTTTGTAGCTATTTCCTTTTTTGCAGGGTGGGGAAGCTACCCCCACGCCCAACCCCCTTACTAGGAGGACCAGGGGTTTTCTGTCGGGGTCACCTTCCCTTAGACCATGTTGGTTCACGGCACCTTATTTCATTCGGTCCACCCCTCTCACGAGGGACCCCTTATCCACCACCCAGGGGACGCGCCTCAACGCCGTATGGTCCCAGCGCGAGGTTGAGGATCATGCATGTATATAAATAGGGTTCAGCGAACAAGAGCTATATATTCTCATGAGACCTTGCATTCTGCATGGGCTCGTGAGAATATATGGCTCTTGCTGATGGACGGTGTTCACAGTTAGGATGCGTTTCAATGTGAAGACTTCTATGGGATAAACAAAGTACGAGAAGTGCCACTTATCGCGTGAATACGTGTGGACACGAACCCAAAAGCCGCATGAGATTATCACTTAACACGTTTATCTCCCCTTGTTAAAGAATTTCACAGTGATACTGTTATCTCAAATATTCTTGTAAAAGCAAGAAAAAATAAAAACAAAACGTTCGGAGGTGTGTGTGTGTGTGGGGGGGGGGGGGGGGATTGTTTTGGCTTTTCTGGTTTTTTAGTGGGTCTATTTTTTTTTTTTTTTTTTTTTTAGTTAACCGATAAGGTTGTTTACTTCCCCTTTTATGCATAATGATACCTCTAATATAGTATACAGTGCATTTACCAAGTAGTTCGTAAAAGAAGGCGAGTAAACTCCGTACGTTCCAAAGACCTTGATATTTAGATTACAAGAGGAGACAAAGTATTTCTCCCTATATTTATATTATTTTTTAAAATTTATTTATTTATTTATTTATATTTGTATTTATTTATTTATTTATTGGGGGTGGGGGTGGGGGTTGGGAGGTGGGGGTGGGGTGAGCTTTTACCAATACATTACAAACTACAACATACAAACAGACAATATTTGAACATATACTGCAATATTTCGTCTCCACCACACCCGGAAGGTGTCGTGTGCTGACGCTGATATTTCAAGGTCTCTAGCCACGAACTTTTATCTCAAAAGTGGTCAAAAGGTCAAACGATGGCATCCTATTGAATAAAAATTCTCTGAATTCCACCACTGATGCTTTGACAACCGCAAAAAAAATAGAAACCGACACGTGAAGCAATATGATTAATATTGCTGTCGTCGCATTCGTGCCGCCTGACTGAAGCCAAATGAACTTTGACCTGGAGTCTATACGCTCTGTAATTCAGTCCCTTTTAAGGCATCCACAAGAGGCAAATGGTTTCATAAGCCTCTGCAGACCAACGGGCTAAAGAAGATCAACGTCTCTTTTGCTGTCAGTAAACGGTCCGATTTACATCAGAGTGTGGGAGTTGTGTGGGCATGTCAACTGATTCCACTATTCCCATACTGGTTGCCTCCCTCGATTCGCTACCCCTGCTTATCGAGGGAGACAACCGGTGCGGTTGACCCTTTGTGTTGGCTCTCGCGGGTACCTTTTTTCCTTTTCCACTTCCTTAAATTTCATCTTTTTTCACCACCCAGCGGCAGGGTGTTTACAATGCAAATTCAAGGACAGCAATTCCCTTTAGGTGACTCCTTAACAGAATCTGCCTCCCGTCTGCACCGTGAATGCTTCATCTCGACTACACAAAAGGTCGGCGGCCCGACATTCACGTTGTCAGGAGGAGATTGAGACCGGGGGATATGTATTCAAAGAAGGTAGAAATGATCACTCACAGTGCTACGCTCACAATCAGATGACTCCCCCCCCCCCCCCCCTCGATCTGAGGAGCGAGTGGTGTGAAGTAGATCTGCAAATACAGCACACCTCGTTCAGCAAAATGGGGATTCTCTTGACCCCCAACATCTGAGCTTGTGAATCTATGTTAGGGTGCTGAAGACAGGAGGAGCTGAGTGAAGACTGAATGACTTCTTAACAGACTACGAAGGTGTAAAAGTGTGTGACCGTTTTTTTCATTTACTGGGAGCCTTAGCCAGATCTTCCCACGCATGCTTCTGATTCAGACAGGAAAGCGATTTTAGATAAGGCCAGCGGTTCACACACACACAAAAATTACCATGTCTTCACCAGCGGTCAGTTGCATTACTTACTTACTTACGCCTGTCACCCCTGCCTGGGTATAGGCCGTCGACGAGAGACCTCCAGCGACTCCTGAACTGTAATATAATATAATATAATATAGTATAATATAATATAATATAATATAATATAATATAATATAATATAATATAATATAATATAATATAATATAATATAATATAATATAATATAATATAAGACAGAATCTTGTATTGGATGCGTTGGGGGATGGGAAGCCAGTGAAGGAGTTTGAGCAGGGGAGTGATGTGGTCGGATTTTTTCTTTCTGAGGACGAGGCGGGCAGCATTGTTCTGGACGCGCTGGAGAGTCGAAGTGGTGGAGTGAGGGAGGCCGGAAAGGAGAGAGTTGCAGTAGTCGATGCGAGATAGAATGAGAGAGACAGCAAGTTTGGTGGCAGCTTCGGTGGTGAGGTATTTTCTGATCTGACTGATGCGGCGGAGGTGGAAGTAGCATGCCTGGGCAGTGGCGGAGACGAAGCTGGTCATGGTAAGAGAGGAATCAAGGGTAACGCCAAGGTTTTTGGCCGAGTCACTGAGGGAGATGGGGGTGCTGTCGAGTTGAAGGTGGAGAGAGGGAGGGAGCTGGGAAAGTTTCTGGCGAGTGCTTACCAGCATGGCTTCCGTTTTGTCGTTCAGTTTAAGCTTGTTTGCTGTCATCCAGTTTTTCACGTCTTCGTAGCAGTCATCCGTGCGAGTCAGTAGTGACTGAGTGTTGTCGAGTTTGTCTTTGTCTAGTAGTTGTGAGTCGTCAGCGTAGAGGTGGTGGCGTATGTGGTGAGACTGTATGATGTTGGACAGGGGGGAGGTGTAGAGTGTGAAAAGGACCGGGCCCAGGACGGACCCCTGTGGTACTCCGCAGGAGAGCGTGACTGGGTTGGAGGAGACGCCGTCAATGGTGACGGACTGCTGTTTGTCGGAGAGGTAGGAGAGAAACCAGGAGTGAGCAGAGTCAGTGATGCCAAAGGAGTGACGAAGGCGGTGGAGGAGGATAGAGTGGTCTATGGTTTCAAAGGCGGCAGAGAGGTCGAGTAGCGTAAGAAGGGAGATGTTGCCCGAGTCGGTGGAGAGAAGCAGGTCGTTTAAGATGTGTAGAAGGGCTGTTTCAGTGCTGTGGTGTTTGCGATAGGCAGACTGGAAGGGACTGAGGAGGTTGTTGTCTGCAAGGTGGAGGTTGAGCTGGTTGAGAACAACCTTCTCAAGAAGCTTGGACAGGAAAGAGAGATTGGAGACTGGGCGATAGTTTTTGAGTTCGTTTGGGTCGAGGTTGTGTTTTTTGAGGAGAGGACGGACGATGGCGGACTTGAAGATATCAGGGACTGAACCGTTCTCTAGAGATGTGTTGATGATGTCGGTAATGAAGGGCAGAAGTTTTGGAAGGCCGTCCCGGTAGAGAGAAGCTGGGAGGGGGTCCAGTTCGCAGGTTTTGAGAGGCATGGACTTTATGGTCTTGAGGACTTCTTCCTGAGAGACGGGGCGGAAGGACGAGAGGGGAGTGCCGGAAAAGGGAGTGTCGGGAGGGCAAGGAGGAGAAGGCAGAGAGTCGAGTGTGTTGCGCAGAGTTTGAATTTTGTCGGAAAAATAGGTGGAAAAAGCGGACGGGATTTCTTCTCTGCTGTGTGTGTTGGGGAGAGGAGTGTCTTTAGGAGTGCTTAGGAGTGTGTTCATGGTAGCGTAGAGGGTTTTGGAAGAAGTAGATTCCAGGATTTTGTTTTGAAGGTGTTTACGTTTGGAGTCGGAGATCATTCTGCAGACTTTGGATTTAGTTGCTTGGAAGATCTGTCTGTGAACGGTGAGGTCAGATGAGCGCCAGAGGCGTTCCGCTTGTCGGCGCTCGCGCTTGGCCTCAGCTATGTCGTCAGTGAGCCAGGGGGAGGGGGGTCGGTTGGGTATGGAGCAGGTGGTGACAGGTGCATGGGTGTCTAGAAGTTTTCGAAGGGAGGAGTCGAAATGGGATGCAAGATCAGGAGAGGAGGCGGGGTCCAAGAGAAGGTCGACAGCTTCATCGAAGAAGCACTCTCGGTTGACAGATTTCAGTTTGCGGCGAGTGACAAGGAGCTTGGGTTTTTTCGGGGGAGGTAGGTTGAGGGAGACGAGAATGGCGAGGTGGTCAGAAGGAAGCACAGAGTCGAGAAAGAGTTGATCGGAGGTGCGGGTGATGATCCAGTCGAGGGTGTGGCCGAGTCGGTGGGTGGGTTTGGTGATGTGTTGTGTAAGATTGTGGTTCAAAAGTGATGTGCAAAGGCGTCTTGTGTCAGGGTGGTCGGGTTTGTCGAAGTGGAAGTTAAAGTCGCCAAGAAGGATATGTTTTCCGGGTCGTGTGCTGTAGTGGTCTAGGAGGAGGTCAAACTCGGTGAGGAACATGGAGTTTGTGAGTTTGTTTTGAGGGCTTGGAGGGGGGCGGTAGATACATGAGAAGATGTGTTTCTCCTTCGATTTTACTCCAGGTGGTTCCCAGTCTCTTGATGTCTGCTTGGAGGTCTCGACGCCAGGTGTTTCTCGGCCTGCCTTTTTTCCTCTTTCCCTGGGGGTTCCATGACAATGCCTGCCTAGTGATACTGGAAACTGGCTTTTCAGACTGTGACCAATCCATCCCCATCTTCTTCGTCCAATTTCATTCTCTGCTGTTATCTGCTCTGTTCTCTCCCAGAGTCTGACGTTGCTGATCTTCTCTGGCCAGTGGATTTTCAAGATTCTTCTAAGACAACTGTTTATGAAGATCTGTACTCTGTTCACTGTGGTTTTTGTCAACCTCCAAGTCTCTGCTCCATATAGGAGAACTGCTTTTACGTTTGAGTTGAAAATCCGGACTTTGGTGTGTTGTGACAGCTCCCTGGAACTCCACATTTTTCAGCTGGAGAAAGGCTGCTCTGGCTTTACCGATTCGTGCTCTGACATCTGCATCAGTGCCACCTTTTTTGTCGATGATGCTCCCGAGATAGGTGAAGGACTCCACCTCCTCCAACGGGGTGCCAGCAAGCAAGACTGGTTCTTCCCTGGTTGCATTCCGCCTCATTGTCTGTGTTTTCTGTTTGTGGATGGTGAGGCCCACTTGGGACGAGATGTCAGCAAGCCTCGTGGTCTTGTCCTGCATTTGTTGATGAGTGTGGGACCGTAAAGCCAAGCCGTCTGCAAAATCGAGGTCATCAAGCTGTGTCCACAGTGTCCACTGTATTCCGCTTCTTCTCTGCTCTGTGGTCCTCTTCATGACCCAGTCTATGGCCAGTAGGAAGAGGAACGGAGACAGCAAACACCCCTGCCTGACGCCGGTTCTGACCTGGAGCTCCCTGGTGAACTGCCCTTCATGGATTACGCGACAAGTCATGTAGTCCACAAGCTAGGAAGGTCTACCGTGCACCCCCCCCCCCCCCCCCCAGTACTCAATAAGATGGGTTTCAAAGTGTTCCTTAGTATGTCCTGAGCTGTTTAAGCCATGTTCCCCGAAAATCCTTAGGAACACACCAGAGATATAGCCGATGGCGCAAGGGTACCCCCATTCACGCTCTTCGCAGGTGCTAAAATGAGGTTGAGAAACATTTTCCTCTAAATAAATCAGAATTCATTCCAGAAGCCCAAATCAGGCAATATTATGTTAAGGCACACGTTCTGCAGCCTCTGCAAAAAACAGAATGAAAAAATATTGAATCTCTGGGTCACAGTGAAGGTATTTGTGCACCCAGTAAACGACCATTTCCGCGAAATCGCAAAAAAAGACAAAAATAATGTGTCAGATGCCTTTAGACATTTTCTATAGCGCTGGCAGTCCATTTTCAGGCTTACATCATTAAAACAGGATGTCATAATTATTATAAACTTGACTAGGTGATGCTGTGATCACTGTGAGTGCCACAGTGGTTGATTTTGTATCCCTACCCCCAAGTTGTAAAAATACACAAAATTAATTAGAAAAAATTACTAAAGTTATTCAATTTCATTTTGACCTCTCTTTACCTATTAAGTTTCAATAATGTGAGCATAAAGTGCAAGAAAATAAGGAAAGTCGGCATCCTTTACGGTACATTCGTGGTGAATGATAGCTTTTTCCCATTTAAAAATGCCGAATTGGGAAACATACCTTGTTTCCGGTGCCCTCAGAAATTTTGTATACAACTGATAGGTCTTTGTTAGGTTTTATTGGTTAGGATAGAGTACCACAGTTACTCCCAACCTGATTTTGTGATGCTTTGATGCATTTAGGGGCCACAGTGGCTGAATCTGCTGCCCTACCCCCATTTTACCAGTATGCAAAGTAACGCAAAATAATCATAAAAATTGCTTACGTCATACTCCTCTGTTTAAATATTTTTTGTTGCCAGTTTTTAAAAAAAAAAGTATGCATATTGAGCATAAAAAGTTGTGATCATTTCATCAATTTCAATGTAACCCATCAATTTAATTGTAACTATTTTTAGACCCCACCCGGGTCTGCCCTGGGGGACTTGGGTGGGGTTGACTACTTTTTAGTTCCCAGGGTCACCCTGGTCAGCCTCACAGGGTGGGTTTCCCTTCTACTCTGGGGCATGTGTTTCTGTCTACCCTTGGTCCATTCACCTGTATTTGCCTTTTTAAAACTCTCCCAACTGTCTGCACTGCCTGTAGCTCTTGATATTGGATGTGTGTTGCTAAATGGTCTTAGCTTTATTTAGGCCCCATGGCGTAGGTTTATTTAACGTATTGGACCGGCTGGCGACATACATTCAATATTCTGTTTAGTTTTTTTTCAGAAGCAGTGCAGGCATGTCCTGAGAAAGCCTTGTTGCTGTCAGGATGTTAAGCAATGTACAATCAATCAATGTAACTATTTTTAACTGGCTGGTCTTTTAGGTGATATTTTACCTAGCGTAAGGTGGGTCTAGTAAGGTCTCCCCTTTTCCTTTCATTTATTTTCATCTAGAAATGTGTAAATATGAATATGCGTAATAAAGTTTCATGGTTCCTAATAGCCAAAACAATGTTATCAAAATACTTAGTTTCCACATGTTGACCACGAGATCTCCACTTCCACCTTCTGCAACGTTCAATTTTTTGATGGGCGTCTTTAAATCTTATATTGTTCTGGCTGCCAATAAGTGAGCTGTCAAGAGCTAGGCAGCATGTTTTTAGAGTTTGGTGTACAGGGGCGTGTCTTCTGGTCAGAACTGCCAGCAGACCGCTTCTCTGTATGGACATGTTTGGAGAATGTGCTAAGGAGACTGATTTTCGACGCCAAATTCGCATAGGGCTGTTTCCGCATGACCCAGTCTCACGAGGTGAGTCCAGCAGGGTCCTTACGGTCTGTGAACATTTGTGAAAGTTGATTAAAAAATGACAAGGCTTTTTCAGGGCCCTGGAAAGTCTGTCAATTTTAGTCCTTTTCCTTAAGGTCTGTGAAAGTTTGTAAAAAATGACAACGTGCTGGCAAACTTTTGTCTACTTCTTTTTTTCTCCCCCAATTTGTGACTATTCCATTGCGAACGATCATGCTGACGCTTGTTGCAAGTGATCTATATTTAGCTCTGATCATAAAGTGACTGCATGGTCTTTCTGCCGAACATTCTGATTGGTTGTTTACGCTTCTACTGAAGTCCGCCATTCGCTAAGCGTTCTTGTATTTTGGTATCTCTTCATGCATTAGGCACGGAAGCTTCAAATAATTGCTGATACAGAGTGATCTGATTAAAGTGTGTAAACCTTCAGGCTTCAGTTTGGGTTTGTGAAACGTTCCTGCTTTTCTGTATGGACCCAGTCGAGAGTAATCAGTGCGTAGATGAAAGATGGTGGCCTGGCTCTCCCTGTTCAGCTTGTTGATGTCATCTGCCCACGGGCTGCAGCCGCCATTCTGCTGTTGCCAATCACTTTGTTGTTGTAGTGTCTCCATTCCCAGCTAGTCCAGAATGCACTGTAATCCACTGCAGCACTATTTTGTTCTTGAAGCTTCCTGGTGAGATCAGTGGATCAAGCTGCTGCCTTTCCCTAGCTAGTGCTCTGCTGCTGTGTTCAGCACCTGCAGATCTGTACGATAGTTGGAGCTGCTGCCGCCAGCTGGTAAGGAGAGGGAGGTAGTGCGGTCTGCACAACAGATGTACACGCCACTTCCTTCATTCCGCACGGCATCTTGTGTGGTATCACAGCTGCTGTGAGGGTAGCGCTTGTGCACAACCTCCAGCAAGATGGCTGTGTGCAGTGCCGCGACCTTTGGCAAAGAGTCCTAGAATATTGTTTATGTTGTCTTGAAGGCTCTTTCAAGATGTCCAGGTATCTGAAGGGAGCTGTTCACACATCTTTGGGCTTGGTTCCAGGCCGTCAGTGTTAGCCCTTTGCAGGACCTTCAGTTGGCGGTTCAGACTTGGGCATTTCTGACGGTTCTTGGTCTGCTCCTGTAGTCTCCCATGCTGTCGATGTTTAGTAAGTCTCTTCATCGTGTGTGCTGTGCTGCATTCCAGTGGCTCCAATGTCCTCCATTTCCTAAATTGGGGTGCTCCAGATGGCTCTAAGAATGTCACTGCATCATGAGAATGACCCATGTTCTGCATCTTGTCAAGCCTGGCTTTTTGGGTTTTGCAGGCAGTGTTTGATGTTGTCGATGTATCGTGGTACCGCACAACTGGTCTGACCGAGCAGGTGTTTGCTTGTGCCAGGATGCTGTAATTTGTGCCAATGTGGTCCCCACCAGTTTCTTCATCAGAGACTTTTTTTTGCAGCTCTAGCTTCCATGGCTTCAATGTGAGGCCTCCACGTGAAGCCAGTAATTTATTTGTTGCCAGTAAAGTTGGCCTGTCTGTCTTTGGTACTGGAAGGTTTCCAATTTTGAGGTGACCTCTTCCGTCTGATTGAAAGAGATGGTCTAGCTCAGTTTGAGTTGCCTCTTTCAGTCCAGCTGCTGACTATTGGCAGCATCCTGGATTCTAGAGGATGCTATTTCTTTATGTTCTGCTGCGCTCCACACTGCAAAGTCATCTGCATGGAAGATGTTCGAGACGAACCTTGGTACTGTTGTACTGATGTCATTAATGTAGACCAAAAACAACATCAGACACAACATCTCCCTGAGGTACACCTTCCCCGAGTTTGACAAGAGTGCTGAATGTGCAGACGGTAGAATCTTCAGCGGCAGCCCTTGTTAAGCATGCCTTAAATAAAAAGAATTACAATTAAATTGATGGGTCACATTGAAATTAATGAAATGATCACAAATGTTTATGCTCAATATGCATATTTTGTTAAGAAAACTGGCAACAAAAATATTTAATCAGAGGAGCAATTGTTATGATCATTTTTCGTTCCTTTGCGTACAGGCAAAATGGGGGTAGGGCAGCAGATTCAGCCACTGTGGCCCCCTAAATGCATCAAAGCATCATAAAATCAGGTTGGGAGTAACTGTGGTACTCTATCCTAACCAATAAAACCTAAAAAAAGACCTATCAGTTGTATACAAAATTTCTGAGGGCATCAGAAACAAGGTACGTTTCCCAATTCGGCAATTTTAAATGGGAAAAAGCTATCATTTACCCCGAAAATACCGTAACGGATGCCGACTTTCCTTATTTTCTTGCACTTTATGCTCACATTATTGAAACTTAATAGGTAAAGAGAGGTCAAAATAAAATGGAATAACTTAAGCAATTTTTTTCTAATTAATTTTGTGTATTTTTACAACTTGGGGGTAGGGATACAAAATCAACCACTGTGGCACTCACAGTCATCACAGCATCACCTAGTCAAGTTTATAATAATTGTGACATCCTCTTTTAATGATGTAAACCTGAAAATGGACTGTCAGTGCTATAGAAATTGTCTGAAGGCATCTGACACATTATTTTTGTCTTTTTTTGATTTCGCGGAAATGGTCGTTTACTGGGTGCACAAATACCTTCACTGTGACCCAGAGATTCAATATTTTTTCATTCTGTTTTTTGCAGAGGCTGCTGAACGTGTGCCTTAACATAATATTGCCTGATTTGGGCTACTGGAATGAATTCTGGTTTATTTAGAGGAAAATATTTCTCAACCTCATTTTAGCACCTGCGAAGAGCGTGAATGGGGGTACCCTTGCGCCATCGGCTATATGTCTGGTGTGTTCCTAAGGATTTTCGGGGAACATGGCTTAAACATCTCAGGACATACTAAGGAACACTTTGAAACCCATCTTATTGAGTACTGGGGGGGGGGGGGGGTGCACGGTAGACCTTCCTAGCTTATGAACTAATGCCATCGTAGCTGCTTTTGATCAGGCAGACGAGTTTTGTGGGTACACCGTAGTGTCGTAGGAGTTTCCACAAAGTCTCTCGGTCCACGCTGTCAAATGCTTTCTCGTAATCCACAAAGTTGACGTACAGCGGGGAGCTCCACTCCAGAGACTGCTCCACGATGATGCGGAGAGTGGCAATCTGGTCTGTACATGATTGGCTTTTCCTGAATCCTGCTTGCTGGTCTCTCAGTTGGGGGTCAATGGATCTCTTCATTCTCTCCAGGATGATCCTGTTGAAGACCTTTCCTGGTACTGACAGCAAGGTGATTCCTCTGTAGTTGGAACACTTGCTGAGGTCGCCTTTCTTGGGAAGCTTGATTATGTACCCCTCCTTCCAGTCAGCCAGCATCACCTCCTCTTCCCAGATCTTTCCAAACAGTGGGTACAGCACCTCTACTGTTGTTTCTAGGTCTGCTTTCAGAGCCTCCGCTGGGATGCCATCTGGTGGGTCAGTTGCATGAGTGAGCTTAACTTCTGCGCCAGTCTCTACGCAAGGTGCTCCGCTACAGCCGAGCACCTTGTGTAGTGGCTTGCGCAGGCTTAAGAGAATACCCTACACTTCGAACAGTTCCACGTTCGTCAAATGACATCAATACTGGGCATAGCTACGAAGCAGGTACGGGAAATAATCAGTACACTAAAGGAAGTTCCAAAATAGCCTGCGCTTTGATCGCGAAAAGTAATAATAATAATAATAATGCATAGCATTTATATGGCGCATTTCTCATATTTATAATATAACTCAATGCGCAGAATGTAGCCGCGAACTGAACCCAACAAGCACGCTCACGTGAATCACACGCATTCACTCACACACTGTACGTAAACACAGAACATTCACGTGGTGCTAAGGGCAAGCTCAAGCGAGCTACTGACGGTATTTGGAAATCGTTTTGTATTTGAAATTTTATTAAGTTGGCTGAAACTGATACCAAAGTAATACACGTTAGAAATTCCCGAACTCTCTGTGGCTCTATTCTCACACCCCCTGGCTAGTGTTGGACTGTTTTTGTCAACCATTCAATAGCTGTCATAAACATCAGCGCAGCATCTAGAGTATTCATGCCCTGGCTCCAGGGTTAAAGAACCGCAAGGAGACAAGACAACTAGTAGTACGTCTTGCAGCTTGCCATAGACCCCCATCTGTCCATCTCGTGTGGTATGGAAGTTAACACATTGGCAGGACCGAAATCCCCAAAATTGGAAGTTGCCCTCTGAAGGACTGTATTACAATTCTAGAGACAGATCGAGCACGATAGTTCAAGGGTGGTGCCAGAATAGCTTGGCGCCTATGGGCGCCAAGCTATTCTGGCAACACCCTTGAACTATCATGCTCGATCCATGTCTTGCTGTGGTGTGTCGGGGCTGAATGAGTTAATATTAAACCAACCAACCAACCTTCCAGACCCCAGCTGTTTGACAGGCGTCTTCATTAATCCCTAAATCTAAGCATCAGTAAAAGCAGACCGCTGACCTTGTTTGTTATTGGTCAGTTCTGCTTGCTAAAAGCAGGCAGAACTGCCAAACAACCAACAGCGCATGTGGATGACACGGGATGGAGTCAGATTCCGTTATATGATTGTGTACACGATAGCGTCACGCGTCGTAACCTGATGTAACCGATGTAATCAATCTCTTGACCAGACCGATGGCCTGAAGATTGGAGCTGATACAGACATAGGTTTTAACCACTTCACTGCCGGGAAAAAGAGAACGCGAGCCAGCAGCAAGAGACATAGATCCTCATGAGTCTCCGCGACTGTGGGGGCTCATGAAGATATATGCCTCTTGCTGAGACCAATTTGAATCCATGCTTCTTGGACGGTTTTGGTTTTTGGTCGTTGAAGGAACAAAGATTTCGGAAACTACAATGTAGGTACAGGGGCAGGGAAGGGGTTACAGTTAAACAATAGATGTAGATGTAGGGGGAAAGAGGAAGCGGCGGGAGCCCCTGAACTTCAGTGCCTTGTGTAGATAGAAGGGTGAGGCTTTTGTGGTAATGGAAGTTAACTATCAGTTATTGTTATTTGTGCACTAATGCGATGAATAATCAAGTCATTGTGCTGTATTTATACACAGGAACAGTTACGTACAATATGGCCAAAGGGCAGACTTGCACTGGTTGTCTCCCTCGATTTCCTACCGATAATAGAATAGACGGAGACGACCAGTGCGAGTCTGCCCTTTGGCCATGTTGTACGTAATTGTTCCTGTATATAAATACAGCACAGTGACTTAATTATTCATCGAATCTGTGCACGAATAACAGTAACTGACAGTTCACTGACTGTAACACAAACATTTGAGCACGACGTTGACGCTAACGTTCTATTCTAGAGCAGTCGTGATCCGATGCCTGTCGTGTTTAGTGCCATAGTGGTCTAGATTAGTTGTATTTTTAATCAGGTGGTTCCTTCATTCCGTTTCCCCTTCTTTTCTGCTTAGTGCAATGATAACAATCAGAAATGAATGAACATACAAATCACATGATCGATTTTGAACTCTTGTTTATAAGACGTGATATATATATATATATATATATATATATATATATATATATATATATATATATATATATATATATATATATATATATATATATATATATATATATATATATATATATATATATATATATATATATATATATATATATATATATAATGTGTGATCTACTTAACATTACCTCCCATCTTGTGGTGGATTGCTTGTGATAGATTGCCGGTGATAGATTGCTGCAATGATAATTTTAATGGGGGTGGGATGGGGGGAGAGAGAAGCTTTAACTTACGACAGAAGGTGCCCAGAGGCTAAACCATCCTTTCCACTGGCAGAGAAAAGAGCTTTTCTAAAAGTTTGTTTTGTTTGTTGCATTTTGGGTGGAACCCATGGACCTACCCCCCACCCACCCCCACCCCTTGCTACTTACGACGTTGCATGTGAATACCATTGACATGTTCCCTGGGCTCGTAGCCATAAACCGGAGGTAAAGAAAGAAATAACGGTACATGTACTAACGTTTACCAGACACATCCTCACCTATAAGGCTTAATAGGCGTGTTTTACAGAATAGCGGACACCACACTCACCTTGTCAACTCCAAACTAAAATTCCTTTCGTCTGTAATAACTTTCCCGTACAGTATATTAATCGACCCCCATCCTCAAATCACCGCTACGCAGATGGACGCAGTCACCAGTCGCCATGGTCATTAAAAGTACTGCCACGGGGGTCGGTCACAATCTGTCCAGAGGTCAGTTGCATGAGAAAGCTTAAATCCTGCACACGGCATCAAGCAAGGTGTTTCGAACCTTGCTTATTGCTTTGCACAGGATTTAAGCTCACTCGTGCAATTCGGCTCTGTGAATGAAAGCCTTTAAAATGACCTCATGGCGTGATTTATGACTATGTTAACCTCTTCACTGCCAGTGGACGCAGCGTTATGTTAATTAACAGCACGGCAAATTTAGCATTGAATAATGCCATCACTCCAAGGAACACGGATATGAATAGGGTCAGAGGGAGGTAAAGAGCCTTTGAGCTCTCGCGTCTGCGGGGGAGGGGGGAGGGCATGATTTTTTTGCCTCTTGCACCTGTGTGGTGTTTGCCGGTCAAAGCCTTTGAAATGACCTGCTGGCGAGATCTATGGTTGTCAGCAATAGCATGCAGGTGAGCCCGATCGTAGCGAAGGATTTGTAAACACAGATTGCGCTGCCAAGTCCAGTCCATCTGATACTCCCCACGCACACTTGCATAAACACAGATTCATAAAACGTACACAAACGTCTGCCTACTCCTTGCAAGTGCTGGTCCTTTTTACATCAGTGCAAACAGAATCGTGGAGGAAGAAGTCATTTGGATGTACACGTACGATTGAATGCAAACGGCGATTGCGTCACTTCTCTGACAGGACAGCCCATGTGAAACAGCTGTCCAGCAGTGAAACCGTTTAACTCATTCTACCCCAAGACCGAAATCCCCAAATGTTGCCGTTGTCCTCTGAAGACTGCATTGCAGTGCAAGACACAGATCGACCATGATAGTTCAAGGGTGATGCCAGAATAGCTTGGCGCCCATAGGCGCCAAGCTATTCTGGCATCACCCTTGAACTATCATGGTCGATCCTTATCTTGCTGTGGTGGGTCTGGGGTAGAATGAGTTAAGTGCGAAGGACATACATCATCACTTTGCCTTACAGCCTGGAACCTCGCACTGGGTGTCTCCCTCGATTCGCTGCCGCGCGCAGATACTAGGCCAAAGCTCCTAAATAGTGTAGGATCTTTAACCAGGCTAAGCCGGGCATTCTGAAGAGCAGAGACTAGCCCTTACAATAAAATTTTTTGTTTGTTTGTTGTTTGTTTTGTTTTTTGGGTTTTTTTTTTTTTTTTTTGCAAAATACGAGGTCCATTGTTGAGAAATGTGTTTTACAATGAAAATCTGGCTTTTCTATAAAAAAAAAAAATAGACGTACTGCCTTTTGCCAAATGACGGCATATCGCATTTATGCAGGTACATGAGATCGGTGTTATTAACCTGGAGCCAGTTGCATGAGTGAGCTTAGTCCTGCGCCAGCCACTAACCAAAGAGCTCCGCTATAGCACCCCCGCCTCCTCCCCCCCCCCCCACCCCCGCCTCCCCCCCCCCCCCACCAGAATCTCTGACATCAAGAGGCCTGAGATTCTTATGAGCCCCTGCTACTGTAGGAGCTTATGAAGATGGGCGGTATAGATTTGTAGCAGTAGTACGATTGGTAGCAGTTTTTGTCGTGACGATTCCTGACCAAACCGTTAATACAACTGTGATTAAATGTTCCTCGCACAAAGGGGGTCGTGGCAGTTCCAGTGTGATCGGCGTTCCGCTAAGTGGACCTGCAGACCCCAAGTTACGTAACTCTGCCACAAGGGGGCGCTGATTGTGTCATTAACGAGCGCACACTGGTTGTCTCACTCGACTCAGTCGCTGCGCTAATCGCGCAGCGAATCGACCAGTGTGAACGAGCGTCGTAAACTAAACGATCTTTGTCATGTAAACAGTCGTGTGTCGATGCTGCCTAAGTCCCGCTAGCATGTATACACCGCCGATAGTCCTAAGTAAGCATGGCTATACACCTGGAGTGGGTTGCATGTAGCGTGCTTAAATATAGTGTGTTAAGCTCGCTGACTTAAGGTCTTTCTTGCTTAGTAAAGCTCTTGCTTAGTGCGCGAGTGTTTTGTGTTGCATGGAGCGACTTAGCGATGTGCGTAGCTCCGAACGAGTTCTTAGCGAGCGGGGATAGGTTATTTATAGCTTATGGTGGGGTTCTCCCCTACGTCATCATAGATTGTAGAAATCGGCCAATAAAAACGCACGGTTTTCGCTTCTTCTGACCTAACGGAAACGAAGTAGACAAAACGCCGGTGAAATCATGGCGGTGATGGAAAACAAGAAGTCAAGAGAGAAAGAATGGCAAATTTTTCGTGCAGGCAACCCTGCTTGTCAATCTAATGTAGACGTACATTAGTCAAGGAGTACCGTGTAGGCTCCCATAGTATGAGGATCTATGTCTCAAGTCTAATGTGGATGTACATTAGTTAAGGACTACCGTGTAGTAGGCTCCCATAGTATGAGGATCTATGTTTCTCTGACAACGGCTGGTGTTGGGTTATACCCATCGGTGTGCAGGGTCAGTTGAATCAGTTATGCAGACTCCTCACCGATAATTCCCAGATGTCCGTGAGACGAGGCTGGGTGGGGGGTCCGTGCGTTCCCACGTACATTTCGTGTTCCTCCTTCTCTATCCTAGATGGAAGACTGTTTCTGCCACAAGGTTTAAGAGAGTGAATTCACATTTCCGTTCTCGCGTTAACACGGCAGCTAAGAACTCTTCCTCAGCTAAGCACGCCGCTACGCACGGGGGGAACCGTCCTTAGAATTAAGCACGCCACTAAGCTCGCTCCAGCAGATAAGCACGCTCATGCAACGCACATTTTCAGCTAAGCTTGTGAACTTAGCGCTAAGCAAGAAATTTGCGCGCTAAGCAAGCATATGCAACCCACCCCCAGTAGCAAAAGGTCTTCGGGCCTAAAACGGCCACAGTGGGCCCGCGCACAGCCTTTGCTTACTAGGTAGATCGGGCCATCATGAACAGTGTGTGAGCCGGGTCGGATGCTGTGACATTGCAGATTATTGCACAATACGAAAAGGTAGCTCTGCAGTATAGCAATAACACATTGCCGCCGGATTCAAGTGTGGCCACCACTCCCCCCCCCCCCCTTCCCCACACACTCACACTATCTTGAGATTCAAGATGTTTATTTCTTTCAGCCCTACTGAGGGGTATGGAGGAAATAGATACAACTGCAAAAATAAACTCGGGATCAACTCACACACACACACACACACACACACACACACACGAACGCATGCACGCACACACGCATGCACACACACACACACACACACACACACACACACACACACACACACACGCACGCACACACTTACACATAAGTGCATATTACTGTATGTTCGCGGTCATATATACATGCCCAGTCAAGTCATATACTGTACAGCGATTTTATTGGTTGGCTTGTTTTGGGGAGAAGGGTCGTGTGTAGATAAGAGATCACTGCGTGTCTGTGCACAACAGCACTTACGCAACCAAAGATAAAAACGTAAAGTTGATCTGGATACATCAGGAATCTTTTTTATTTATCTGGGCCGACACGGAGCCAAAAACACAAACATGCCAGAACACTACTGCACCCTTGCTTTGTCCGTATCACTGCACGTAACTGACCATATTCACTTTTACGAGAAAATTAACAGAAACTGTTTTTGTTTGTTTTAACTCATTCTACCCCAACACCCAAATCCCCCAAATTTTTGCCGTTGTCCACTGAAGACCGCACTCTAGAGCAGGACACAGATCGACCATGATAGTTCAAGGGTGATGCCAGAATAGCTTGGCGCCCATAGGCGCCAAGCTATTCTGGCATCACCCTTGAACTATCATGGTCGATCCTTATCTTGCTGTGGTGTGTCTGGGTTAGAATGAGTTAAACCCCGGTGGCTGTGTTTCTGCAATCTTCGTTAAATCAACATCAAAGAACCTTAAGATGCCCCAGGAACATGGGTCCAAAATGGTGTCAGCGAGAGGCATAGATCCTCGTGAGCTCCCGCAACTGCGGGGGCTCATGAGGATCTATACCTCTTGCAGCTGCATGGTGTTCAAAATTTCTCGGCACTGAGCGGGTTAAAAGTTGATGGTTAGTTAGTTAGTTATTTGGGTTTAACGCCGAGCAGGCAACTAAGGCCATCTCACGGCGGAAAAGTTGATGGTGATCGACCAGTGAAACAAATAATGTGGCATAAATCTAAACCTCATCCATGGGCTTTTTGACTTTAAACTTTAAAGACAAGTGATTTCACCAACATTTATTTTATTAACCCCTTCGCTGCCAGTGGACACAGACTGTGTTCAAGTGATGAAATCTTTGTTAAATCAATGCCATGCCAAAGAGCAAGGACCATGGATTCAATTACCTCATTCAGCCCGTCGCACGTATTGCCCAAATGTTGAAGGCTTCATCTAACGACTATGCACCTGTTGCAGGAGATGGGTCGACCATGATAATTCAAGGGCAGTGCCAGATTAGCTTGGCGCCGACAGGCGCCAAGCTAATCTGGCACTGCCCTTGAATTATCATGGTCGACCTATCTCCTGCTGTAGTGCGTCAGGTCTGAATGGGTTAATATGGTGTCAGCAAGAGGCGTAGATCCGGGGCTCGTGAGGATCTGTGTTTCCTGCATGAGGTTTGTGTTCACGTATTCCCGGTAGTGAAGGTGTTAACTATGTCAAACTGAATGAGGTGCAGTGTACTACAGCAAAAATAATATCAGAAGCGGCACATAGCAAGGGAAACAACACTTGCCGAGGTAACGTCACCCAGGGAGCTCTCTTCAAAGGCTTATTTGCCTTGAACAAACAGTATAATTATATTTCAAGGATTCCACCATACGATGTGGAAAAGCTGATATTCTCAGGTAAAAACAAAAAAAATCATAAACAATATGCACAACAACAACAAAAAAAATCCTAAAATGCTTCAATTAAAAAAATAAAACCCTTTGATTCATTCTTTCTGGTGAGAGGAAAACATGGATAATATTTTTGTTAAGAAAACATTCGCAGGCTGAGTTTAAAAATCAATACAGGTCTGGTCACATGTATTTGAATAATGTACAGAGATACCGATGGAACTTCTGGAAACAACAGTTTAACAAAATAAAACCCATTGGCACTGCCGAGAAAATGTGAGCACTGCCAGAGACATACAGGAGCAGATACTCATGAGCTGAGCTCCCCCAGTTCCAGGGGCTCATGAAGATCAGCCCGTTTATCTCATTCTACTCCAACACCGAAATCCCCAAATTTTGCCGTTGTCCACTGAAGACCGCACTCTAGAGCAGGACACAGATCGACCATGATAGTTCAAGGGTGATGCCAGAATAGCTTGGCGCCCATAGGCGCCAAGCTATTCTGGCATCACCCTTGAACTATCATGGTCGATCCTTATCTTGCTGTGGGGTGTCTGGGGTAGAATGAGTTATGCCTCTTGCTGACACCACTTTGTCTCCGTGTTTCGTGGCCGGAGAGCTGAGGCTCTGTGTTAACTGTTTCGAGGCGTGCCGGCGCATCCGGATTCGCGGCGTAAAGCTCGAAAGAGTTAACAAACGATTTCAGAAAAAATGACACAGCCTGCGTCCACTGGAAGTGAGGAGGTTAACAATTTTGCAATGACACACAGGAGAAGAAGATCGAGTGGCTCAAAGAAATGCAGTGGACGCACGACAAACGAGATCCTCAGATTCTGCACGTCAGACAAAGACGAAACAAGGGCCAGTTGCATGATTGAGCTTAGTCCTGCGCGGCTGTAGCAGAGCACCTTAGTTACTAGCGCAGGACAACTGAAGCTCACATAATTATGCAACTGACGCCTGATACATAAACTGACGAGCAAAAGAAATGTGACATTTTTGGAAACATCGGAAACACTAAAGATGCCAGGTCGCATTTCTTGTGCTCGTCATTATACCTCGATAAGGCATATTTCGACCCTTGACAACGCGGTGGCGCGGAGGAATATGCGCCTCTTACATATCTGTACAGAGAAAATCCCTACAAAGAAAGAAACACGTTTAAAAAGGCAATACATTGTGTTGTAATTGTCCTTTCTAAGCGTGTTTTTTCTTTAGTTCGGGGTTTTCTTATCATTTTGAACGCTTGGCGGCCACCTATTTTGGCCGGTCTGGTTTACCGATACAAGTCAATGCCTGATGGGCTTCCTGATGGACACAAGACGGGCGCAAATCTTGAATGTGGATGATCCCGCTGACCGGATGGACCCGCCACGGTTCCTAAAACCAATGTCTTTTCTTTGTTTCTACCGGCTTTTCCCGCCACGCATACATTCACTTAAATCTCAAATACATCAGAATTTAAGTCTTCATCAGCATTAATTCTGTCACGAACGACTGGCAACAAGCAAAAATCTTTGACGCACAAAGTGTGTTGATGTCAGGAACTAGGTCACAAGGTTCCCCGATGCCGCGGAATAGAGCATGGTGCCACGCATGCCAGCTCTTTGTTTACGCCCACTGAAACCTGTTTCACGCTTTCAAAATCTGTGACAACGTAAGTTTTCAAGACAGCAACATTCAAGTTGGTCAATAAATGATTTCATTTTGACAGAAATAAACTTCGTACTTACTGACTCAGTGAAAAGTGTCCGGCAGTGGGTTGAAAGTCGGTTGTTGCTCCTTCCCTGGTCCTACGTCGCCGTGTGTTTGTCTCGAGCTCTCATGTTTCCCTGCCAGACTTCCCTCCATCCCTCCGTGCCTGAGCCAGATCTTACCCCTTATCATCTGCAACAGGCACCCATACCAGTCAGCACTTTTGTCTGCGGGGCCTCACGACAGTCTATGCTACTTACTGGCTTAATTAGGTTCTTTTGGTACTACAGATTGAGTAGGTCATTGCGGTTTGAGCGATGGACTCTTCCCACATGTGTTGGTTCCCACGGCGTGGGCGCTCTAGCAGTCCATCTGCAACAGGTCCATGAATAATGTCCTCTCACTCATTGGGATCAGTGTAGCCAGTGTTAAAAATTCCTCGGACCGGCGAGCCAACGACGGCCTACATTGGCCCGAGGATCTTTTGTTGATGGGTAACGGCCATTGATGCATTGGTGGGTATGTATGCACATACAAGAGACGCTGAGGATATAATGAGCCAAACCGATGAGTTCGAAATAGCTCAGGCGGTTAAACGTCGGAGCAGGAGAGCGAAGGGAATCGCCGGGTCGTGGGTTCGAATCCCGTCCCGACCCCGGTAGCTGGACTCACAATCCAGGGGGAAAAACGGATTTGTTCACTACTAGCATGTCCGTTGAAAGGTCCTGGTAAATCACTGAAAGTGGCACAGTTGGAGTGCGCCCGAGTTGATCAGTGTTCAGGTCGTACTCCATAAGCAATAGATTTCCCTGTTCCCCATAACCCGCCCGTCAGGGCCGTCCATGATCACCTGGGTGCTGTGGACGTTAAACCCGAACTAACCAACCAATGAGCCAAACTTGACTGTCGGACCGAAGTCAGACGGACGGCGTTGGCCCGCGCGGCTTAGTTTACGGGCCAATCATGACGGCTGACATAGGCCCGAGGACCTTTTGTTTACTGATGGATGACGGTCATTGGTGCACGCATAATATTATTATACAAGATACAAGATACTCCTAGTTAGTCAAAGCAAAGACTGACTCTAGAAGCGGTTCTACTGAGGGTCTTCAGTTGACCAAAGGGGGCCGGCAAGATGTTAATACTGCCGGAGATCGGCGTGGTCGACGGTATCTTGGCCGGTTCTCATGACATCAGTGGCGGAGGGGGGTGATGACCCACGGGTCAATAGCGCCGTCAGTTTTCAGAGTCAAATTGATGGACTGACTGAATTAGTCGCCGCACGGCCGAAGTAGTGTATCTACATTGAAAGTGTTATAGTGAGACGATGGTCTAGTGATTTAAAATCGTTGCCGCCGACATCGGAAGCCCGGGCAAAGAGGAATTTTAACTTGAATTCACCATGACTGAACCCGACTGAAACTGAAGACGAGTGACCGAGTACTGACAAGATGTGCAGACTTTTTCTTTGCCTAAAACTACCGATATACCGCGGCGTAGTTTTGGTCTTGTTTTGTTTCAAAATTAGGTGTTTTGCTGAACTGGTCAAGGTCTCATCAATGACTGAAACAGAGTGTAAGACTTTTCGGACATTTTCAGTTGCGCCGAATAACTGCATTTGACTTGAACAATTGAAATGACTGAGTCAATCGGCGCTGACTGACCGACTCGTCGTCGGTCGAGTCCAACAAGATGACTCTGTTCGCATCATCTGCCGGACCCAAAATATATGACTATATCACACACACACACACACACACACACACACACACACACACACACACACACACACACACACACACACACACCACCCCCTACCACCACCACCCCGGCCCCCCCCCCCTCCCATCCCCTGCCCTCCCCCGCCCTCCTGCCCTCCCCCGCCCTCCTGCTCTCCCCCCCCCCCAATGCCCTCCACCCCCCCCCCCCCGCCAACGGCCGTGACCCCACATCCGCCATCGTACTCCCATACCCCGCACCCCCCCCCCCACCCCCCCACCCCCAAACCACTTCACTAGCACTCAGCTCTTTGTCTGACTGGCCGCAGTCCGCGATCTGTCGTAACCATCATTACAGACGGCAATGTGCTATGCACTCCTAAATCACCGTGGCAATTGACGTGTAGCCCGCTCAGAGATAACTCCGCCCACTGACCCAGCGTTCGACTTTGACCCGCTGGTCCGACAAACAACGTGCCACAGTGGAAAGCGATTGTGGCTGCATCCATGTGTGTAAGTGCGCGCTTGTCAGACATTCCCGACGATATTTCGGAGCAATACTTGCCATACCCTATCACCCTTAGGCAGAGACAACGTGCAGACTGTTAGCTGTGAGCAGTACATTCAAAGCGTCCGAATTTTGTGTGCTTCATCTGGCTTTGACGTGCACGGAACAAATTTCCGCAGTCAACTGAGCGGCCAAGTGACGGAAAGCCACACTCTGTGCACCTGTCCATTGACCCAACGAAGAAGATGGTTACGGATGCATTCTGCACATGCAAAGCAGGGTATGTATCAATTCTACATTATGCATTAAAAGTATAGACTGTGCTTGTCATAGTTTTAGCCGTTGACAGTTTGTTATACTGTGAGATGCCGTGTGTTCCATTGACGAAGGAGAGTTTGTGTTATCGTTTGTGCAAGAATTTTGATAAAGCCTGCGAATGTACTAAAACTGAGCACAATGCTGCATATGGCATGGTTTGCTTACAAACTTCCTAAGCTTGTGTGTTGCCGTGCTTTAAGTTTTAGCTGTGTTTTTTTTTTTTCAGACTCGCTCATGTGCTTGCCATCCGACAGCAATGGGACACACCCCATGAAAAAATTCCACTCCTGAGCCAGTTTCCATCATGATTCAGATTATTTCACGGAAACGTCAACAAGAAAAGGAAGCCCATCATTGCAATCTTTGATGACAACAGGTAAGTTTTACTTCAGTGTGCATATTCTGGTTGAAACTGTGTAATTTGAAGATACTGTTATTAGAATTGTATGTGTTCACACAATTGTGCGGCAATATACCTGTATGCATACTTGTGTACAGTTTGTGTGTGTGGGTGTGTTGTCCCTGTGCATTAGCACGGTGAACAGTGAGTGTGGAAAGTAAATCTGTATGCACATAATTAATTTACACACACACTCTTTCTCTCTCTCTCTCTCTGCATGTGCAAAAATGACTGCTGATGACATGTAGAAGGTTTATTTATAACAGCACATTTAAAAGTATGGAAAACATGTCATCCTAAAACTGTCCCAAAAGAGCACATTATGTGAGTCCTTGCAGTTGTAGGAGCTCATGAGTCATTCTTCAGCATGGATGATAAGTTAACTAAGGAGGCAGTACTCTATTCTTAATATTTAAATGAATAAGAACTAATGGTTTCAAACACCCCACAGGTTAATTTTACCATCAAAACCGATTATGTCGTCATTGTACATGACTTCTATTTGTGGGTGCGGGTGTGGCTGGCCAAGCCAATCCTGGAGCCATACCTGCGAGGGCAATGGGGGCACTGGAATTAAACTATGACATAAATATAACTAAATGTGGATATGCAGTTGTCAGAGCAGTTATTGAGATAAATGCTCAGACAACTGCATATCCACATTTAGTTATATTTATGTCTTATAGTTTAATGCTATGTAAACATGGGCCAAAGGGGGCGTGAGAGGTCAGTGGGTTAAAATGATTATCTAAATTCTGCTCAAAATCCTGCAGGCATATATGGCTTGGCTGGCACACAGCTGTTCAAGTTTCTGCACATGAGCGCGAGTTGCCTCAAGCTGCACCCTGAGATGCTTCTTCTCTGCAAAGGATCAAATCTGAAACAAATGAAATCAGTACGGCAGTGTAATGACACAGTTAGAAAGCAGTCGTCAACTGTGATATAAATACAGAATGTTCGATTTTATTTATTCTATGTTACAGGTACCACTTATGGAACAGGAGCTGTTGCCTTTGACTACATCACGAGAAAGGCAAAGCTAAAAGGGGGAGGACAAACTTGTTGCACAGACATGAATGACACTGTATTCTTCCTGGTCACACTTGGCATCTGTAGCTGCACGTGTACAGTGATAATATTATTTAAAATGTATTAGTTAAATGGATAATTTTCATATTGTATGTACACCCTTTGTCAAAGTTTACATCAACAAACATGAAGTTAATGATATGTAGTAAATCACATTGTGTTTGTTGCTGTAAACTCAAAGGGTGTTGCCACCATAGGAGCTTGTTTCGTGGCATCTTACATACTTGTGTGCAGCCACGTCTTTTGCCTAAAAATAAAATAAACAGATTGTTTGCATCCTAGAAACTGCTGTTTGTGTTCCTGTATTGTGTGCATGTGTAAAATGTATATTTTTGTGTACGAGAGAGTGTGCTAGTGTGTATGAAAGAGTGTGTGAAGGAACCGTGAGTATGCTTAGACTTAAAGAGATTGTGAAATGCAAATCGGTGCATACCTTGGTGCAACCAGTGTTTGGCGTGAACGTTTTTGATGCAGCTCTGTTGACGGTCGCTTTTTGGGAGGTGGTCGCTGGTGTGTGTGACTTGTCCCACTGCTGGGCAAAGCAGGGCATGCTGGCAGCGGGTCTGGAAACGCTTCTGACGGTTCGCCATTGACAAAATGCTGTAAATAAAATTAATCCATATCATACCGAGGCTAAAAGCTTCAAATTTGTACACTGCCATATGCAAGCTACATTGACTGATTGAGTACTTACAGATAAACATGACTAGGGTGGTGCCAGAATAGCTTGGCGCCTAGAGGCGCCAAGCTATTCTGGCACTACCCTTGCACTATATTAGACTTATTTCACACACTGGTTGTATTCCAAATGATGAGGGTTAAGAAACATTCAACAGAGCTATCTCTCGCACTCGTACACTGTGCTTTCACCATGATGGTAGCTACTGAGGAACGCCGGACTTGCTGTATGAGTGATCTTACCACCTTCGGCCTTCACAACAGATATTTACATGGGCAAACTGACATTACCCGTTTCATTTTTATAATGAACAAATTCAGGAGAAATGAATATGAACTGACCTTTGTGCAAACGAAGAGATGTCAGTTTCCATCCCGGTACTTGACGTTCACTGACTGTGCAGGCTGCTCGACTCGTCAGCGGCGGTCTGCATGCAATTGCATGGCTACGACGGGGTTTTGGGAATGGTATGAACCTTACACCACATTCTAGACGCTCAGGATATATGAAATCGCTGTTGCAAAGACCCCCACGCACACGTTTTCGCCATTTCTTTTTTCTCTCCGTTAACTTCCTCACTCAGCCTCAATGTCGGACCAACATAGCCGATTTCTCGCATCACGCGGGTGTGTCTCATTCGCGCATTTTGATTGGTTAGCGCTGACCCGTCAGTCAGGAACCGGCTACACGTCAATTGTTTACCTTCAGCTCAAGAACCCCGGCCGAAAGCGGCTGATCTCTACCAGTAAGTCACACATTTTCACATGATCAGTTGGCCCCTGCCACTGTTGCAGGTGGCCATAAGAATAATTATACGCCTCTTGCGGTAGCAACACCGAGGATGATTGATTTCAATGTAGAGGTCCCATACCGAAATAGTGGTCAAGTGTGCCCTCTCTCTCTCTCTCTCTCTCTCTCTCTCTCTCTCTCTCTCTCTCTCTCTCCCCCTCCCCCCCCCCCCCCTCTCTCTCTCTCTCTCTCTCTCTCTCTCTCTCTCGTGAACAGTTAGGTCTGCAAGGATATGCAAGATCCATTTTCCTGGCCGATTCTCACACTGGTTGTCTCCCTCGATTCGCTATCGCTACGGCGGTAGCGAAACGAGGGAGACAACCAGTGTGGAGGGATCTGTGAGGATGTATAAGGGACGGGAAAGTCAGCAGACGAGCTGCGGCTTGCTTCGTGTATCCTATCATATATATTATAGCTTATAGCTGAGTTGGTATACCTCGCCCTGTACTTACTTTACTTACGCCTGTCACCCCTACCCGGGTATAGGCCGTCAACGAGAGACCTCCAGCGACTCCTGTCCTGTGCTTCTCCTTCGATTCTACTCCAGGTGGTTCCCAGTCTCTTGATGTCTGCTTGGAGGTCTCGACGCCAGGAGTTTCTCGGCCTACCTCTTTTCCTTTTTCCCTGGGGGTTCCATGACAGTGCCTGCCTAGTGATACTGGAAGCTGGCTTTCTCAGACTGTGACCGATCCATCACCATCTTCTTCGCCCAATTTCATTCTCTGCTGTTATCTGCTCTGTTCTCTCCCAGAGTCTGACGTTGCTGATCTTCTCTGGCCAGTGGATTTTCAAAATTCTTCTAAGGCAACTGTTCATGAAGGTCTGTACTCTGTTGACTGTGGTTTTTGTCAATCTCCAATTCTCTGCTCCATATAGGAGAACTGCTTTTACATTGGAGTTGAAAATCCGGACTTTGGTGTGTTGTGACAGCTCTCTGGAACTCCACACTTTTTTCAACTGGAGAAAGGCTGCTTTGGCTTTACCGATTCGTGCTCTGACATCTGCATCAGTGCCGCCTTTTTTGTCTATGATGCTCCCGAGATAGGTGAAGGACTCCACCTCCTCCAACGGGGTGCCAGCAAGCAAGACTGGTTCTTCCCTGGTTGCGTTCAGCCTCATTGTCTTTGTTTTCTGTTTGTAAATGGTGAGGCCCACTTGGGACGAGATGTCAGCAAGCCTCGTGGTCTTGTCCTGCATTTGTTGATGAGTGTGGGACAGTAATGCCAAGTCGTCTGCAAAATCGAGGTCGTCAAGCTGTGACCACAGTGTCCACTGTATTCCACTTCGTCTGTGCTCTGTGGTCATCTTCAAGACCCAGTCTATGGCCAGTAGGAAGAGGAACGGAGACAGCAGACACCCCTGCCTGACACCAGTTCTGACCTGGAGCTCCCTGGTGAACTGCCCTTCGTGGATCACGCGACATGTCATGCCATCGTAGCTGCTCTTGATCAGGCGGACGAGCTTTGTGGGTACACCGTAGTGTCGTAGGAGTTTCCACAGAGTCTCTCGGTCCACGCTGTCAAATGCTTTCTCATAATCCACAAAGTTGACGTACAGCGGGGAGCTCCACTCCAGAGACTGTTCCACGATGATGCGGAGAGTGGCGATCTGGTCTGTACATGATCGGTTCTTCCTAAATCCTGCTTGCTGGTCTCTCAGCTGGGGGTCAACGGAGCTCTTCATTCTCTCCAGGATGATCCTGTTGAAGAGCTTTCCTGGTACTGACAGCAAGGTGATTCCTCTGTAGTTGGAACACTTGCTGAGGTCGTCTTTCTTGGGAAGCTTGATTAGGTACCCCTCCTTCCAGTCAGCCGGCATCACCTCCTCTTCCCAGATCTTTCCAAACAGTGGGTACAGCATCTCCACTGTTGTCTCTAGGTCTGCTTTCAGAGACTCCGCTGGGATGCCATCTGGGCCTGCTGCTTTGCCGTTCTTCAAAAATGCCACTGCTCTTCTGATCTCTTCCCGGCTGGGTCTGTCATAGCTGATGGGTAGGTCGGTCTCTGCCGGCTGGATGTCTGGGGGGTCGGGTGGGCTAGGTCTGTTCAGTAACTTCAAAATACTCGGCCCATCTGTCGAGTTGGTCTACTCTGTCTGCAATAGGCTTTGTCTTTTACTGGTCTTTCTGTATGGCCATACTTGCCTGACAATCTTCTGGTAATGTCGTAGAGCTGTTTCATGTTGCCGCTGCCTGCTGCCTTTTCTGCCTCTGCTGCCAGGCTGTCTGTGTAGGCCCTCTTGTCTGCCCTGATACTCCTCTTCACCTCGCGGTTGGCTTCCCAGTATTCCCCCTGTGCCCTTACTTTGGCTGCTCTCGTGCGACTGTTGTTGACAACTGCTTTCTTCTGCTTCCTCACTTCTATCTTCTTCAAGGTCTGTGCCGACAGCCAGTCCTTGTGATGGTGTTTCCTGAACCCTACAGTGTCTTTGCAGGTTGAGTTCAGCGCCTCTCTAACTGCCTTCCACTGCTGCTCTGTGGTGACCTCCTCCTCTTCATTTACTAGCTCCTGTAGCACTTGAAACCGGTTGAACAGCACCAGTTTGAACTCTTCTCTAACTCCAGTTTCTCTCAGGAGGCCTACATTATAGCGCTGTCTTCTTGTTGTCTCTGTGCAGCTTTTCTTTAGCTTGAGCTTCATTCTTAAGGTAAGCAGATGGTGGTCTGAGGCGACATCTGCTCCCCTCCTCACTCGAACATCTTGAAGGGATCTTCTAAATTTCTTGCTAATGCAGATATGGTCTATTTGGTTCTCTGTTGTATGGTCGTGTGAGACCCAAGTTGCTTTGTGTATTCTTCTGTGTGGGAAGATGCTGCCTCCAATGACAAGTCGGTTTAGAGCACAAAAGTCTACAAACCTCTCCCCGTTCTCACTCATCTCCAAGCCTAGTCCCTGTCTCCCCATCACCTCTTCGTATCCGGTGTTGTCCTCCCCTATTTTGGCATTAAAATCGCCCATGACGATGGTGATGTCTCGCTCCGCACATTTGTCCAAGGCACTCTGGAGTCGGTCGTAGAACTCTTGTTTCTCTTCCTCGTCACTGTCATTAGTGGGCACATAACACTGGATGACGTTCAGCTTGAGCTTTTACTTGGTTCTAAAGGCTGCTGTGATAATTCTTGGCCCAAGAGGTTCCCAGCCCATCATAATTACGGTATTTATAATGCGCTTATCTTATAATAATTATAACTCTAAGCGCGCACTCACAACTCGCACACGCATGCGCACGCTTTAGACAATGACTCACGTAACACAAATAGTGAAGATACATTAGGATGGTCAGCTTGGGTTGGGGAGTGTGGTGATATAGTGCTAGAACTGTTGAAAGAGATGAGTTTTGAGGGCAGACTGGAAGGAGGAGAGCGAGTGTTTCTGACGGAGAGAGAGTGGGAGAGTGTTCCAGGTGGTTGGACCGTATACTGAGAAAGAGCGGGGGCCGAACGGTGCTGAGTTTGGTGCGGGGTATGAGGAGGCGGAGAGGGTCAGAGGCGGAGCGGAGGGAGCGGGGAGGAGTGTAGGGGTGAAGTAAGTTGGAGAGATACGCAGGAGCGTAGTTGTTCAGGGATTTGTAGCAGAGAGACAGAATCTTGTATTGGATGCGTTGGGGGATGGGGAGCCAGTGAAGGAGCTTGAGCAGGGGAGTGATGTGGTCGGATTTTTTCTTTGTGAGGACGAGGCGGGCAGCATTGTTCTGGACGCCCTGGAGAGTGAGAGTGGTGGAGTGAGGAAGGCCAGAAAGGAGAGAGTTGCAGTAGTCGATGCCACTGGTGACAGCATGAATGCTACACCTTCCGTATGGGGGGCATTCTCCTCTTCATGACCTGAATACAGAATCATCTCCCCACTTAACAGCCTTTTCTGGCCAGACTGCGTCCATCTGGCTTCACTGATACCTAGCAGGGAAAGGTTGTACTTTTGCATTTCCGCTGCTATCTGGGCGGCCTTGCCGCTCTGGTACATGGTCTTGACGTTCCATGTGCCCATGGTTGTATCCCTGGATAGAGAGAGGCGGCTCGGTCCTGTGGCTTCCGAAGACTTCCGGCTTTCACCACAGGACGTCATAAGTCTTCTGGTAGAAGAACCTTCCTCCTCCAGGAAAGGAATTACTGTTAGTCTTTTCGTCGGCGTTTTTGTAGCTATTTCCTTTTTTGCAGGGTGGGGAAGCTACCCCCACGCCCAACCCCCTTACTAGGAGGACCAGGGGTTTTCTGTCGGGGTCACCTTCCCTTAGACCATGTTGGTTCACGGCACCTTATTTCATTCGGTGCACCCCTCTCACGAGGGACCCCCTATCCACCACCCAGGGGACGCGCCTCAACGCCATATGGTCCCAGCGCGAGGACCTCGCCCTGTAACTAGGTTAAACGCACCAGCTGCGCCATTGTTGCTATTTTCGCACCAGACCGGTCGCTCGGACCGGTCATGTGTCACCAGATCGGTTTAGAGCGTGTGCTTTCTGCACCTGTAATGAGCAATCTCAGTCGGAGAAAGAATAACGTGACCGCCGTTTGAGTGCTGCAAAATAAGATGAATAAAGAATAAACCCTTTCCCATTTGCAATCCGACAATAATGCATCCTTATGCTAGCACCCACTAACGAAACATTACGCGATTTGGCAGATTTTAAAAATAGCTTTTATCTTCAATGGTGGTTATTTTGCGACATCTGCATCGCTTTGCGGCATGCAGTAAGCACCGTCGTAGTTGAAGTACGAAAGATGAGCGCACTACAAGTACAAGTTTGATGGACTTCAGATTCAGGGGCGTAGTGGGGCGTGACACAAGCCTCCGCAAGACACTGACAAAACTGGCGTGTTAGGGGAGGTAAAAATGAGGTGCTAAAAGTAAAACCGGAAACAAACCGTTTTTTTACCCGTCTGAGTGACCGGTCTGGTGCAAAAATAACAACAATGGCGCCGCTGGTGCGTTTAACCCAGAGTACAGGGTGAGGTATACCAACTCCGTATATATTTTATAATATTGGAATTAGTAATTGTTCGCGGCATCTCTTTCGCCCACATTGTTTTATTCCCTCATCGAGTCATTGGCTCGGGAAGCGGTGACGGCATTACGCCTGGCGGCCATCTTGTGAGAGCCGGCCGGATACGCAACTCATGCGGGCGCCGGCCGCTCCGGCATCGCGGGAAATCGCTGTCAGGACAATGTCAGGAAAGTCCTAGGCAAGAATAGCAAGTCTTGCAATCCCCGTACGGGAAACCGCTAACCAGAACTGATCTGTTTTTGTTTGTTTCCAAAGAGGAAGAAACGTGAACGGAAAAACGTGTTGAAACACTACTTCGCCTATCTAAAGTCTATCGCCAGGCTAGCGTGTCAGTCCCGGCTCTCTAGATGGCGGCGCGGCAGCCCACGTTCGGCCTAGGCAAGGCGGGGAACTTCAAGTCCTGAGCCCTATTGAGCTCAATCAATCTCAGTGAACAACTGGTCAGACCAGATCAAGACACACTGATGTCTCTGGGTCATGTTTACAAATCACTGGAACTAAACTTTACAAACATATCTACATAATCTGAGCAAATTAGTCTTATCTACAATAATCTATAACGTCTTTGATTATGCCTTAATAACCACTGTTTAGTACAATGAATACTGCACTGCACCGGCAGCCGGTGCAATAAAATCACAAATAATATCACACGTTTTCGAGAAGGCACGCACCGATAATGCATGCAGAAATGAAAAGAATAAATAAAATTAATCACTACTTAAAAAAAAATAATAAAGTAGCCATTACTAAGTCATATTGCAGAAAAAGAAAATGGAATGGGGAAAAATCTGGATCTGAGCGGGGGAAAAAAAATGGAGATGCGGGGTATCGATCCCCGTACCTCTCGCATGCTAAGCGAGCGCTCTACCATGTGAGCTACATCCCCTGATAGAAGATCGGGAATTTATACAATATTTCTTCTAAGAAAGACGAATGAGTATAACAAATTTACTTTCTGTAAATTGTTGATTTTTGATCTTAAATCTAATCTCATGTAACATTACTACGACCTCGTAAAAAATCAGGAATTTTAAGTATGTACACTTTCAGAACTCTAAAGTGAACCCTACCCGTGTACTCCTGCATTAAATAACATTCACCGGTGTACTAAACGTGATGACGCATGTGTCGCGACGGAGATCTATCGATGCGCTTACTTCCGTTGCTAAGAGTTTCTTCGGATCGGGTGGGTTGCATATGCTTGCTTAGCGCGCAAATTTCTTGCTTAGCGCTAAGTTCACAAGCTTAGCTGAAAATGTGTGTTGCATGAGTGTGCTTATCTGCTGGAGCGAGCTTAGTGGCGTACTTAATTCTAAGGACGGTCCCCCCCGTGCGTAGCGGCATGCTTAGCTGAGGAAGAGTTCTTAGCTGCCGTGTTAACGAGAGAACGGAAATGTGAATTCACTCTCTTAAACCTTGTGGCAGAAACAGCCTTCCATCTAGGATAGAGAAGGAGGAACACGAAATGTACCAGCCTCGTCTCACGGACATCTGGGAATTATCGGTGAGGAGTCTGCATAACTGATTCAACTGACCCTGCACACCGATGGGTATAACCCAACACCAGCTGTTGTCAGAGAAACATAGATCCTCATACTATGGGAGCCTACTACACGGTAGTCCATAACTAATGTACATCCACATTAGACTTGAGACATAGATCCTCATACTATGGGAGCCTACACGGTACTCCTTAACTAATGTACGTCTACATTAGATTGACAAGCAGGGTTGCCTGCACGAAAAATTTGCCATTCTTTCTCTCTTGACTTCTTGTTTTCCATCGCCATTTCACCGGCGTTTTGTCTACTTCGTTTCCGTTAGGTCAGAAGAAACGAAAACTGTGCGTTTTTATTGGCCGATTTCTACAATCTATGATGACGTAGGGGAGAACCCCACCATAAGCTATAAATAACCTATCCCCGCTCGCTAAGAACTCGTTCGGAGCTACGCACATCGCTAAGTCGCTCCGTGCAACAGAAAACACTCGCGCACTAAGCAAGAGCTTTACTAAGCAAGAAAGACCTTAAGTCAGCGAGCTTAACACACTATATTTAAGCACGCTACATGCAACCCACTCATCACGGACCGCAGTGCCGTTTCCGTACTGTCCAGTCTCTTAGCCTTAGTCAGTCCCAGTTATCCCCTAATTTTTCAATTCCCTAAAAAGCACTACCGCCCGCCAGCTGCACATCAGTTTGCCAAGCACAAAATACAAAAAAAAAAAAAAACAGCACATCACCCGTCTCATTTCTTGGCTATGAAACTGGTTCCTTACCAACCCCACACCCAAGCACAGCTGAAATCAGCGTGCCCCTCAAATCACTACGTCAATGGCAACACAACATAGGCCCAGAATTGTCCACTGGATAAGCTCAGGATAGTATGAATCAAAGCACCAAACATGTCTCCTCTCAGCTAACCAGAAATTTCCCGCAAATTCCAACATTCAGCCCTACTACAAATTTTCAAACAAGACAAAAATTATTTTTATTAACACCGGTCCTTGCACTGCCTCAACTGGCCAAATTTGACTGTATAATGTGACCTTCAGAAAAGAACAGATAAAATAAAATAATAATTATGTTCTCGATTTCACGTATAACGAAAATTCGTGAAGAAAGCGTAATGTATCGGTATAAAAATATTAGAAGTGATTCGTAACTATTGATACAAGACAAGCAGTACTGTGGTAGTTGGAGAATGTTAATTTGTCATTTTTTTACGATACATTGTACACGGCACAAATGGGTAGTGGTGCAATGATTTATAGATAGATCAAACAGCTCTTGTGAACATTCTTGTCCCGGTAATTCAGAACAAGTTTCCTTTCAGATGGTTACCGGTATGATCATATACTGCCACTGGGCACGCAATAGACTCTAGACGGCGTTTGCGTTAACCCCTTTACTGCATAAATTGATGCAATGCAACTGCTGGAGACAGATCATCCTCATGAGACCCCGAAGTTGCAGGGGCTCAAGATCTATTCTATGCCTCATGCCGACACCATGTATCCCTACGAACAGATTTTAGAAACCGTCTGCGTCCACTGGCCTGTTAAACACGCACACACACACACATTATGGACCACAACTGTCACAACTAAAATAACACGACATAATAGTTATAAGAGACATTTATTAAAACAATTCAAGTGCTGTTGAAAAAAATGGGTTCGTAAGAAAATGTAAAAACAATGCAAATCAAATAAAAAAGGGACTGAACTGTAAAACTACAATATACCAGTAATCTCTCAGCAAAGAAAGAAAATATTCACACAAAAAGTGTGCTGGTCTGTGATATTCTACCTTCCTGTTCTGTCAAAAGGTCCATAATTACATCCAGCGCACGCAAGTTTTATTGATGTATTACAAGACAAACAGTTCAGACAAGGAGAAACCCATATTAATGTTCTGAATTTCAAAGCTGACACTGACAGAATAAAAGTGAATGTCAGGATATAAAACTGAATGAAAATGCATTATATATATATATATATATATATATATATATATATATATATATATATATATATATATATATATATATATATATATATATATATATATACACACACACAAGTACCACTGTTCGATTTTAAGCACATCTTTGACAACAAACATCCATTACAAAATTAAATGCCTACTTATAGGCCTCTCTTGCACCCATTCAGCCCTGATACACCACAAGATATGGAACAACCATCATACTTGACCATAACGCCAAAAATTGTCACCTCAAGGTGCCCATTTATACATGTCAGCCTCGGTATCACATTGCTCCATTACACCATGCTATCTGATATAACATGAACAGGTCTCTGGCTCCCACGCAGATGCCCAAGGCGAAGGTCTTGGGGCCAGAGTCAGCCTTAACTGGCCAGTGCACAGCTGTGCGCGGCTCAGTTAAGGCCGACTTCGGCTCCAGGACCTTTTGCTGATCAAGAGGTTTTTCTCAAATTTCTTTCAGTCGATGTAAATTCAGCACCACAATACCGTGATCGCCAATAACAATTTTAAGTTATGACTCCCAAGTACTGTCATATATGCTCCCAAGTACTGTCATATATCTGATCAGGCTCTTGACATGTTATGTTCATTATTTTAGTATTGTCAGTGTGCATGAATGATTGTGTTTCTGTACATTGTCAGTACTTTAGTTAGTTAATTTCAATTAGATTATCTAGATGTAAAGCGCTCTGAGCCTTTCTTTGTGGGGATATTGTGCTATAGAAGAGTTATGTATTATTATTATTATACCGAGTCTGACACTACCTCCATCCTCTCATAACAGGGCCATCACTATTTCAAACAACGATAAGCAATGTACAATCAATCAATCTTTCAAACAATGAAGGCTTGATGGCCCTGTTTATACAGGATGTACTACTGCTAACACAACCCTTGAACTGGTCTATCTGTCTCATGCAATATTATCTTAGTCTTCAGAGGACAACTCCCAAATTTAGTAATGCTTTTTAGGATGTGATGTGTTTAAAATCGTCACTGTCACTGCTTAGCATGTACAAGTCAAATCCGTCATAAGGTTTAAAAGGTAACAAATACTGCTACCAGTATCAAATGCAAGAACCATACATGAGCCTAGAACATAACCAAACACCAAGCTAATCGGGCACCACCCTTGAGCTGTAAACCATGATAATAAAACTTGTAGCAGTTTTCATTTTTTCACAAAAGGTTGTTAACACCACAAAGAAACCACACATGCACCTGATCACTTTAACCCTTCAGATGTAAGTAGAACTTTTTGTCGCGATTCCTGCTGGAGCCACCATGATAAATAAGCGCTACCAACAGCCAAAGGGTTAACATGGTGTCACTTCTTATAAACCATCTTGTAACATTCCAGGCGAGTTGCAAAAAAGGAGTCGGTTTTTTTTTTCCAAGAGCTTAAAGTTATTTTCCCCAGGATCAAGCATCTCAACACAGTCAGAAAACTGACTGCAACAGATACTGCTGACAGTATTATGTGTGGGTCCTTTGTGTACTAACTTAGAGCTTTATGATGTAAATACAATGCCAAATGTCGAAATTCATCATTTGGTGGGTGTGTTGTTTTTGTTGCCAAGAGCGCAGATTATCATCTGCATTGGCCTCGTTTTAAATTTGTGCATATTTACTAGCCTACGTCACAAGGCAGAACACGGTCAATACTGCAGATGAGGTCATCGGTGTGAGTACACACGTGTCAGTGTACACATATACTGATGTTCTTTGGCATCCCTTTGACATAATTTTCCACGAGAATGTAAAATTAACCTTCCATACTCGCTACGCTGTCAAAATCAATGCGGGTTCCGCTTGACCTGTTACCCTGAGTAATGATTGTGCTGGCGGCATGGCTTGTTTGACTTGGTCTCCGCGCCAAGCGACTGAGCCAGCGTCACCTAGTTTGACCTTTGATCTTTTATCCCTCGGAAACACAAAACAGAACAGTGGTATTTATACCCACTTTCTGCACTGCAATTTCACATCTCACACATCGAAGTCTACGTAACTGAAAGCGTCTCTGGAAACGACAAATGCACCATCGCAGCAGAAACACTACCTCTGTGAATTGAGTGAATTAGAGCCCACACAGACAAAAACGTGTCACAACCAGCGATGTCAGTGCCGCAATTTTGACACATACCGTAGTTTTCAGATCCTTGCAGCATAAAATCTGATGAACTAGCTTGTAACTTTATGATAAAACAGGTTTAAAATCTTGCGAAATCAGTAAGAGATAAATTCTACTGAAGATCATGAATTCTGAAAATCACTAGCGCTCGTGGAACTATAGGAAGATCGACAAAGACCGTAGCCGCATTACTTACCGATTCACGTAGCAAGAAAGCGACAAAATTCCAGATGGGTGGTCAAGCCAAGCTCTATATTCCCTTGTTCGATGTCAATTCTACTTAGGGGTATCTTGTCTCTCTTTCTCTTTCTTCTCTTCAATTCCGAGCCTGTCATTGTCGGCCGGCGCTAGTCGACTGATACTTTCTTTTTTTCTTCGCTGGTTCATCCGCCATCTTGTCTCTGATTGGTTATAATTATGCAGATGACCTAAGGTCCTATAGAATAGTTATGATGTCAGCTACTACCGTTTATCAGAAGCAATCTTTTCACAGGGTCCCGTCACAAGATTCTGGCAACCTCTTTTCGCTTTGAACGGACGAAAGAAAGCATTTGGTGGGACAATAGGGTGGTCACTGTCTAAGTGGGTGTGTATACTGAATCCCAGTAAAAGCTTTTTGCGAACTGAAGCATTAAAAAAGGTCAGGAGTGCCCCTTTAATACATGCAACAATAAACAACTGTTTATTTAAAACAAATAATACAACCAAAAACAATTTTAAATGTCTTACTAATGAACACACACATGTACACAAAAACAATCAATCCACACAACAAACTGAAGAAAACACATTTGTCTTATATACACAATGAAAGGAATGTTACTTTTTTAAAAAATTCATTTGTCTCTAAAAGGTATTTTTTCTAAAAATACTTACCGATGACATGACTTTATGGAAGTGTCTACTACTTACTCAATTCTAGCCTAAGAACCCGTTGTGTTACCACACAACCCGGGAGGCACTCGGGAAACCCCGAGGGGGGGCCGAGATTTGTCTCCCGTTACTGCCCATCCGGTTCCGAGTCACGGTGTGACTAACCAGTCAGGATACTTAGCTCACCAGAGGCAAGCGGGGCAGGTGGGAGGGTCGTCCGAGTCATGTCATCGGTAATTATTTTTCGAAAAAATACCTTTTAGATAAAAATGAATTTGTTTCTTCAAAAACATTACCGATGACATGAGTTTATGGAAGAATTGCGAACAGGAGGAGGGTGCCGCGCCCCAGCACACCTTTAGGGCCCAAGAGCCGTCCTCCTTGCCGCAAACTCCTGACAACCCTAAGTAGGTGTATACCTACGGCGCCGAGGCGCCAGGAGGGAGTGTTGCGCCGCAGTGATGTCCCCCACCAGCGCGAGGTTGTCTCGCTGGCCTGCCAGATCCCCGAGATAGAAGCAGGCGAAGGAAGATTCTGCCCGCCAACCCACGGCAGCCACGATGTGTATGACAGTGCAGTTCCGGTCGAACGCGACGTTCGTGGCCATGGCGCGTACCTTGTGTGCACGTATCTTTAGCCTCTTCACTCCCTGCGGGGAGGGATCCTGGTAGGCGGACCGTATGACTGAGCGTAGCCAGGAAGAGATCATCTGGGCTGTAGTGTCAGTCCTGCCGGGTTAACGGCAGAAGAGGCGTGCGCGTCCACTCCGGACGGCTTTGTGTCAGCGTAGGTACACATGTAGGGCTTGCACAGGATCTTGTTGCCTGGTCTCCTGGGGGAAGCACGTCCCTCTCAGCGGCCGTAAGGTGATCACCTGTGGCGCGGTCCAAGGAGATGTGGTAATGGCAAGGAAGGCAGGGTCCGTAAGGCGCTGTACGGAACCATCCACTCGAAACTGCAGGCAGGCAGGGCGCGCTGTCAGCGCGTGTAGCTCGCTAACTCGGGCCGCCGTGGCAAGAGCAACCAGGAAGCATGTCGTACGAGTCATGTCCGCAACGGGCTATCCTTGGTCTCCGAAGAGCCAGAGGAAGAAGTCCGCGAGCTGGGGGTTAGTTAGGTCGGTGGGGGAGAGGCGACGGACGCCAACCCGGAGCACAGTACTCGCTATCTTCCCTCGTAGACGCGTTGTGTCGAGGGTTTGCGGGCTGTAGCGATAGCTTCCACTGCTGCACTCAAGAAGCCTCTAGCGGCGAGGGCCTGCCGCACAATCTCCAAGCGTGAAGGAGTAGGCGCTTTGGGCACGGGTGGAACAGCGAAAGTTGCGGTTGCTTGAGCACATGCGGGGTGCGGGAAGCAGCAGTGGGGGGTCTGTGGCGAGGCTGAGAAGGTCGGCGGTCCAGGGTCGGTTCCAAGAGAACGGGGCAAGCCAGGAGTCCTCGAAGCAGCGGACGAAGGCTTGGGTCAGGATCTCCAGAATCCCACGCAGGCTAGGGAGATACGGACAAGCGAGGTCACCCGTTCCAACCGCAGAGCCGGGTGCGGATCCACAGCAGGCAGGGGGCAGAGGCACGCCTGGGAGAGTCCCGAGAATCAGTCCTGTCGGACATCTATGGACGGCGAAGCAAACGGAGTCCCGGGAACCCGACAGGAGGAGTGCTGAGCAGGTGTAGCACAGGTCACGAAGGTCAGAAGACGCAGCCGGGACAGGAACTCCTAGCTGTCTTCCAGCGTCCACCAGCGAAGATCCTCCTCGTGAGCGGGGGGGGGGGGGGGGGGGGGGGGGGGGGGTGGTGGCGGGCAGTCAACCGCGGGAAGCGTGGTGGAGAAGCGAAGGGCACTTCGTTCAGGGCAAGCAATAGGTCCGTATGCGACGAAGAGGTCAGCTTGCGTGCGGGTTTGGTACTGCCCGAAGGCCTCGGACGCGTGCGGAAATGTCTCTCCGAGCCGGACTCAATGAGGCGGGCTCTCTGCCGGCGAGGAGACTCCCCGTAGGGGTGGGCGGGCTTCCTTGGAGATGAGCGGGGATCGGCGTAGACATGGGACAGCGCGAGGCGCGTCTCTCCGAACCGGACTCAGTGAGGCAGGTTCTCTGCCTGTCAGAAGGCTTTGTCCGGGCACGCTCCGTCCTGGAAGCGGCCGCTTTGATCAATACCTGCTCCGCGCACTAGGTTCATGCGTCCGGCGTGGCGTCCTCTCCAAGGTCGTCGCGGTCTCGAGCGGTAGGTGCGCAGGGCACGGTAGATGGCGTCTCGACTTGCCTCGAAGCACACACAGGTGTCGGCCGCTCACGTCTGTAGAAACTCCATAGCTGTGACCAGCGCAGCTCGGGCCAGGTGGAGCAGACGTCGCAAGCGTGGTCAGCGGCACATCCGGCGCAGGGGTTATCGGACGGCCACTGGAACCTCCGCATTGCTTGCAGGTCATCAACAGGCTCCTGCAACAACTGGCAGCCGGGCTCAGTGCCTTCTGCCAACGAGCAGCGTTGTCCTGGTGGGGCTCCCTCCAGGAAGTGATCGCGGTGACAGCAGACCTGCTCCGAGCGCAAGACTCCTGCGCTAAGTCGTCGGCCGCCTGGGCGGACATCCGAGCAGATCTTGAGCAGCGCGAGGGTTCCGTACTGCGCGAAGGTTTCGGACGTGTGCGTAAATGTCTCTCCGAGCCAGACTCAATGAGCCGGGCTCTCTGCCGGCGAGGTGACTCCCCGTAGGGGCCAGCGGGCTTCCTTGGAGACGAACGGGGATTGGCAGTGGACATGGGACAGTGCGAGGCGCCTCTCCAAACCGGACTCAGTGAGACGGGTTCTCTGCCTGTCAGAAGGCTTGTCCGGGCACGCTCCCTCCTGGAAGCGGCCGCTTCGATCAATACCTGCTCCGCGCACTAGGTTCCTGCGTCCGGCGTGGCTTCCTCTCCAAAGGTCGTCGTGGTCTCGAGCGGTGGGTGCGCTCTCGTGCGGTTAGTACGCAGGGCCCGGGAAATGGCGCCTCGACTGGATTCAGATTACACACAGGTGCCGGTCGCTCGCGTCTGTACACTCCATAACTGCTAACAGCGCAGCTCAGGTCAGGTGGAGTAGGTGCCGCAAGCGTGGTCGGGGGCGCATCCGGTGCAGGGGAGACAGACCTCTGGTAACTGACGGCCACTGGAACCCTCCTCCTTGCGTACAGGACAGCAACAGGTCACTGCAACACACAACACACATGAAGGCACGCAGGCGAGGGCCTGTGGGACCCAGCCCTGGTAAGGCTAGCCTTCGCAACATAAAAGGGCACAAACAGCAAGGTACAAGCCTGTCAGTAAGCGTCTGGGCCTGCAAATCCACCCCCATAAGCTAGTGGGCACGGGCACGGGGGGCCCGGCGAAACTAAGGCAAGCACGCTACCTTTGCGACCTACCGTCTAAGAGAAGTCACGGCTAACCTCTCTGTTGTCCATCTTGCCAAATGGTAACCACCCGAAAATCAATAATTGTGCTGTACCCGTCTTCCCAGCGTGTTTCTTTCTCCGCTGGGTACCTCATTGCATTTCACACGCGTGGCAATCACCCTTTGGTCTGGAGAGCATAGTGCCCGCCAAGCTAAGGTGGGCATAAGACACATCATGTACAACAAAACTCAAGCATGTCACAACAAGCACAGGCATGAAGCAAGTGTCTGGCACAGTAACATTACCACGTAATGGCGACAGGGCGTGGGCACGTGGGGCCCCGCCAAGCTAAGGCGCGCCGACGACGCATTATGCACAACAAAAAACAAGCATTTCATGACAGATACAGGAATGAAGCAAGCGTCTGACCCCGCCAGATCCACCACCGTAATGGCGTCAGGGCGGGGGCGCAAGGGGCCCCGCCAAGCTAATCAAGGCATGGACGCATAACAATTCTCCAAATCATACAAGGTACAAGTCAGTAGGTAAGCGCCAATAATGCCACACCAATCAACCGAACGGTGAGTAGGCGCGGGCGCGAGAGGCCCCGCCAAGCTAAGGGTTGAGAATTTTGGCGCGCAAGCTACAGCGAAGATGAAGACTGTCTTCGTGCCTGCTCAAACCAGTGCCCAGCCCGGGAACTGGCCGAGGGCCAACCCTTACCTTACCTTTCCGCCAGAGCGGAAACGGTGGGAGAAACGTTCATAAAACCCACGGCACGACCGGGGCGAAGTCCCAGCGAAGCTCACCGCGCAGCCCAGGCACTCAAGAGGCAGAAGAGGACAGCAGCCAACGATGAGGGGACAACAGAGCCACACAGGGCTGACTAAGTAGAAGCCAAGTGAAGAGACCAAAGTCCGGAAGACCGGCGAACCGGTCAAAAATTTTCAAAGTCCGTAGGCAAGAGCAACACGTCTGAACAGCGTGAGCCTAAGTAGCATGACTGGTTAGTCACACCGTGACTCGGAACCGGATGGGCAGTAACGGGAGACAACTCTCGGCCCCCCTCGGGGTTCCCCGAGTGCCTCCCGGGTTGTGTGATAACACAACGGGTTCTTAGGCTAGAATTGAGTAAGTAGTAGACACTTCCATACAGTCATGTCATCGGTAATGTTTTTGAAGAAACAAAATGAAGTGCTCTTAAGCAGATCTCAAGTATCAAAATAATCATGACTACAGCAGTTTATCAACATGCATTCAGCGCCAATGGCTTTCACTGGAGCATAGAACCAGAACCCCTTGAATATAACCAGTACAGACATAGTCCCTTCAGTCTGCAAGAAGCATATATATTGATGAGCCCTGCGGTCGTAGGGCTCAACAGAATACACGTAATGCCTTTTGCCTGACAAAATTGTCTCCTGAAGATCTTCCTGAAATATCAACATAGGATTTGTTATGCCTTAACCCATTTGGCCCTTACACACTCTAGCAGGAGATGAATCATGATGTAATTCATGTGATTGGCATAAGGCTGAAGATTTGTGTCATTTTCTGTTCGAGTGTCCAAAATATGCCCCTTTACGTAAAAAGTACATTCCACTGTTTTACTACAGATTCCCATCCGATCTTAAAGTTCAGCTGCTGTGTGGAAACCTACATGATAAACTGGTCTTTAAAGTTGCTATGTATATTTCAGGTTGCCTTAAATTAAGGAATTAGAGGGATTTGCTTTGAACTTTTCTTGTTTTTTTGTTTATTTATGTGCGCTGATGTAATGCTATATGAGTGTGTTTTACAACCACCTTCCTGTATTTTCTGGTTGTAAATTGTATTTTGTGTTCATATGGGCCTGATGGCCTGCAAAAACTGAAATAAATTTATTATTATTATTATTATTATTATTAGGAGATGAATCAACAATGATAATTCAAGGCTAGTGCCAGATTAGTTTGATGCCAACAGTTGCCAAGCTAATTTGGCACTACCCTTGAATTATCATGGTCAATCCACCTCCTGCAACTGCTAATAGTCGTTAGGTGACATCTCCAAAATTTGGAAAATGCAGCCTTGGGATTAAATGAGTTAAAAACACAAGGGACACAGTCAGGATTGTGTAACTCGCATAATCAATCAATGCTTTGGGGGTGGAGCTTGAAGGCCCATAAGCCTGAAGGTGAATGCAGCTATTTTCTCGTAAGCTACAAACATGAGGGCGGCAGTCAGGACTGTCTGTAGTAGCTTGGCCTCCATTCCTTTGTACAGTGCTCCAATCCCTTGATGTCTGAAAAATTAACCCATATCATACTGAGGCTAAAAGCTTCAAATTTGTACACTGCCATATGCAAGCTACATTACAGTACTTACAGATAAGGGTATAGACCAATGGCTTTAGTTCAAGGGTGGTGTCAAAATAGCTTGGCGCCTAGAGGCGCCAGGCTATTCTGGCACTACCCTTGAACTATTTTAGTCAAATTTATTTCACACACTGGTGTATTCCGAAAGATAATGGTTAACATGGAAATAACATTTTGTATCCCGACTATGTTTTATGGCTTAAAATGGAGTTGTGTTTTGTGATCAACTAGTGTTTCTCATTCCTACAATCCAATGCGCAAAAGGTAATCATCCAACATCGGCTGGCATTGGCCCGCACACAGCCATGCGCAGGCCAATAGCAGCCAACGTTAGCCTAATGGCCATTCGTGCACTGAAAGAACAAGAAAGTTATTGAAAGTTTATTCAAAGAAAGTTGGCTGATTGTGGTGCAGTTAACGCTTTGGCTGTAGCAGTTTTTGTTGCAATGATTCCTGCGGGAATCAATAGTCAAAATGTTAATCGCATGTTAATACAATATCTGGAAAATTTGGAAATGGGGGTCGTGCTGTACTGTGATACTTACTTTACTAAATGCAGAATGTTCTGTATCAGGGACTGGGCCTTTTCAACCTTTGCATAGCCAGCCTGAGAACATACAAAACATCAACCCAGGTAATGAATAGACATCAAATGAAGTCCTATCAGAAAATTAGATGTTGAGGCAACGAAAGCAAGAATGAAAAACAAACCTAATCATTAATACTATTGTAACATTTTACTTTGGTACACAACTCTCTAGAATTAAAAATGCATTTTTTTTAAAAGGAATTTTTTTCGAAAAATACTTACCAATGACATGACATAATGGGAGTGTCTACTACTTGCTCAATTCTAGCCTAAGAACCCGATGTGTTGCCACACAACCCGGGAGGCACGCGGGGAACCCCCAGAGGGGCCGAGAGTTGTCTCCCGTTCCTGCCCATCCGGTTCCGAGTCACGCGTGACTAACCAGTTGGCTACTAGGCTCACCAGCGGCAAGCGGGGCAGGTGGGAGGGTCCTCCGGGTCATGTCATCGGTAAGTATTTTTCGAAAAAATACCTTTTAAAGAAAAATGCATTTATTTCTTCAAAAACATTACCGATGACATGACATAATGGGAGAATACCGAATAGGAGGAGGGTGCCGCGCCGTAACTCCACGGGCCAGTATTACCGTCCTCCCATCGCAAACTCCCACCAAGCTAGCTAGGTGCGTACCTACGGCACCTGAGGCGCCGGGAGGGAGTGTTGCGCCACAGTGATGTCCCCCACCAAGGCGAGATCGTCTCGTTGGCCTGCCTGATCCCGTAGGTAGAATCGGGAGAAGGTAGATTCTGCCCGCCAGCCCACCGCTGCCACGATGTCCTTGACAGCGCAGTTCCGGTCGAACGCGACGCTCGTGGCCATGGTGCGTACCTCGTGTGCCCGTATCTTTAGTCTCTTCGCTACCTGCGGGGAGAGTTCCATGTATGCAGAACGTATGACCCAGCGTAGCCAGGAAGAGATCGTCTGGGCTGTGATAGATTTGCCAGGCTTTCGCGGCAGGAAGAGGCGGGAACGTCCTCTCCAGATAGCTTTGGTACGGTGCATGTAAACACACAGGGCTCGAATGGGATCTTGTTGCTTAAGTCTCCTGGGGGAAGTGAGGCCCTCTCAGGGGCCGCAAGGTGATGACCTGTGGGGGAGTCAAAGGAGACCTGGTCTTGGCAACGAAGGCAGGGTCCGTGAGGAGCTGTACGGACCTGTCGGCTCTAAACTGTAGGCAGTCCGGGCGTGCTGAAAGTGCGTGTAACTCGCTAACCCGGGACGCAGTGGCGAGGGCCAGAAGGAAGCAGGTCTTACGCGTCACAGCTGCCAGTCAGGCCATAGGAAGTGGCTCGAAGCGGGGAGAGTTCAGCCAGGTCAGTACCCATGGTAGGTCCCAGCGAGGAACGAGCGAACGATGAGTTGGACGCTGAAGGCTGAAATTGGACATAAGGTCGGAGAGGTCTTTACAGGAGCCGGGGTTCAAGCGGCCGAGGTGCCGGTACGTGTCGGCGATCATGGACAAGTATCCCCTTATGGTAATTGGAGCCAAACCTAGGTCCTCAAAGAGCCATAGGAAGAAGTCCGCGAGCTGGGGGTTAGTCAAGTCGGTGGGAGGGAGACGACGGTCGTCGCACCAGGAGCAGAAGACTCGCCATTTTCCCTCATAGACACGCCGGGTAGATGGTTTGCGGGCTGCAGTGATAGCCTCCACTGCTGCACCCGAGAAGCCTCTAGCGTAGACGGCTTGCCGCACAACCTCCAGGCGTGTAGTAGCAGGCGCTCCGGACACGGGTGAAACAGTGCCTGCCGCGGTTGCTTGAGCATCGTGCGGGGAGTGGGGAGACGCGGGGGGGGGGGGGGGGGGGGGGGGGGGGGGAAGTGGCGAGGCTGAGAAGGTCGGTGGTCCAGGCCTGGGACCAGGCGAACGGGGCGACCAGAAGGAGGACCGCGTTGCACCCACGAAGCTTGCTCAGGACTTTGGGGACGAGGACTGTCGGGGGGTAAGCATAAGCAATGAGTCCTTCCCAAGAAATCGACAGAGCGTCGACCGCCTAGGCCAGGGGATCTGGGAGACGAAAAGGAGAAGCTGGTGATTCCACCTCGTGACGAAAAGGTCGACGAACGGGGTCTCCCAATGGGCGCAGATCATCCGGAAGATATCCTGGCGTAGGGTCCATTCCGTATGTAGTAGCTGGCCGCGTCAGGAGAGAGAGTCCGCCAGAACATTCAGTCGGCCGGGAATGTGTCGCGCCAGGAGGGAAATGCTGCAGTCCTCGCACCAGCGCATCAAACGGTAGAGGAGCATGCAAAGGTCGGGGGAGCGGGTACCGCCCTGTCTCTGGATGTAAGGTACCAACTGTCGTGTTGTCCGAGAGAACGAGAAGTTGTTGGCGCCTGAGTTGGTCCTCCCATACGACGAGGGCTTGCCAGACTGCCTGCAGCTCCAACCAGTTGATGTGCTTGTCCGTAAATTCCGGGGGCCAGAGGTCGGACGTCCTCGCGATGGGACCATACGGCGTTGAGGCGCGTCCCCTGGGTGGTGGATAGGGGGTCCCTCGTGAGAGGGGTGCACCGAATGAAATAAGGTGCCGTGAACCAACATGGTCTAAGGGAAGGTGACCCCGACAGAAAACCCCTGGTCCTCCTAGTAAGGGGGTTGGGCGTGGGGGTAGCTTCCCCACCCTGCAAAAAAGGAAATAGCTACAAAAACGCCGACGAAAAGACTAACAGTAATTCCTTTCCTGGAGGAGGAAGGTTCTTCTACTAGAAGACTTATGACGTCCTGTGGTGAAAGCCGGAAGTCTTCGGAAGCCACAGGACCGAGCCGCCTCTCTCTATCCAGGGATACAACCATGGGCACATGGAACGTCAAGACCATGTACCAGAGCGGCAAGGCCGCCCAGATAGCAGCGGAAATGCAAAAGTACAACCTTTCCCTGCTAGGCATCAGTGAAGCCAGATGGACGCAGTCTGGTCAGAAAAGGCTGTTAAGTGGGGAGATGATTCTGTATTCAGGTCATGAAGAGGAGAATGCCCCCCATACAGAAGGAGTAGCACTCATGCTGTCACCAGTGGCACAGAGAGCGCTGATGGGCTGGGAACCTCTTGGGCCAAGAATTATAACAGCAGCCTTTAGAACCAAGAAAAAGCTCAAGCTGAACGTCATCCAGTGTTATGCGCCCACAAATGACAGTGACGAGGAAGAGAAACAAGAGTTCTACGACCGACTCCAGAGTGCCGTGGATAAATGTGCGGAGCGAGACATCACCATCGTCATGGGCGATTTTAATGCCAAAATAGGGGAGGACAACACCGGATACGAAGAGGTGATGGGGAGACAGGGACTAGGCTCGGAGATGAGTGAGAACAGGGAGAGGTTTGTAGACTTTTGTGCTCTAAACCGACTTGTCATTGGAGGCAGCATCTTCCCACACAGAAGAATACACAAAGCAACTTGGGTCTCACCTGACCATACAACAGAGAACCAAATAGACCATATCTGCATTAGCAAGAAATTTAGAAGATCCCTTCAAGATGTTCGAGTGAGGAGGGGAGCAGATGTCGCCTCAGACCACCATCTGCTTACCTTAAGAATGAAGCTCAAGCTAAAGAAAAGCCGCACAGAGACAACAAGAAGACAGCGCTATAATGTAGGCCTCCTGAGAGAAACTGGAGTTAGAGAAGAGTTCAAACTGGTGCTGTCCAACCGGTTTCAAGCGCTACAGGAGCTAGTAAATGAAGAGGAGGCGGTCACCACAGAGCAGCAGTGGAAGGCAGTTAGAGAGGCGCTGAACTCAACCTGCAAAGACACTGTAGGGTTCAGGAAACACCACCACAAGGACTGGCTGTCGGCACAGACCTTGAAGAAGATAGAAGCGAGGAAGCAGAAGAAAGCAGCGGTCAACAACAGTCGCACGAGAGCAGCCAAAGTAAGGGCACAGGGGGAATACTCGGAAGCCAACCGCGAGGTGAAGAGGAGTATCAGGGCAGACAAGAGGGCCTACACAGACAGCCTGGCAGCAGAGGCAGAAAAGGCAGCAGGCAGTGGCAACATGAAACAGCTCTACGACATTACCAGAAGATTGTCGGGTAAGTATGGCCATACAGAAAGACCAGTAAAAGACAAAGAAGGCAAGCCTATTGCAGACAGAGCAGACCAACTCGACAGATGGGCCGAGTATTTTGAAGAGTTACTGAACAGACCTAGCCCACCCGACCCCCCCAACATCCAGCCGGCAGAGACCGACCTACCCATCAGCTGTGACAGACCCAGCCGGGAAGAAATCAGAAAAGCAGTGGCATTTTCGAAGAATGGCAAAGCAGCAGGGCCAGATGGCTTGATTGATTGATTGTACATTGCTTAACGTCCCGACAGCAACAAGGCTTTCTCAGGACGTGCCTGCACTGCTTGTGAAAAAAAAAAAAAAAAAACTAAACAGAAAATTGAATGTATGTCGCCAGCCGGCCAAACACGCCAAACAAACCCACAACATGGGGCCCAAACAAAGCTAAGACCATTTAGCAACACACATCCAATATCAAGAGCTACAGGCAGTGCAGACAGTAGGGAGAGTTTTAAAAAGGCAAATACAGGTGAATGGACAAAGGGTAGACAGAAACGCATGCCCCAGAATAGAGAGAAAAACCCACCCTGTGGGGCTGACCAGGGTGACCCTGGGAACTAAAAAATACCTAACCCCACCCAAGTCCCCCAGGGCAGACCCGGGTGGGGGGGGCCAGATGGCATCCCAGCAGAGTCTCTGAAAGCAGACCTAGAGAAAACAGTTGAGATGCTGTACCCACTGTTTGGAAAGATCTGGGAAGAGGAGGTGATGCCAGCTGACTGGAAGGAGGGGTACCTAATCAAGCTTCCCAAGAAAGGCGACCTCAGCAAGTGTTCCAACTACAGAGGAATCACCTTGCTGTCAGTACCAGGAAAGGTCTTCAACAGGATCATCCTAGAGAGAATGAAGAGCTCCGTTGACCCCCAGCTGAGAGACCAGCAAGCAGGATTCAGGAAGAACTGATCATGTACAGACCAGATCGCCACTCTCCGCATCATCGTGGAACAGTCTCTGGAGTGGAGCTCCCCGCTGTACGTCAACTTTATGGATTATGAGAAAGCATTTGACAGCGTGGACCGAGAGACTCTGTGGAAACTCCTACGACACTACGGTGTACCCACAAAGCTCGTCCGCCTGATCAAGAGCAGCTATGATGGCATGACATGTCGCGTGATCCACGAAGGGCAGTTCACCAGAGAGCTCCAGGTCAGAACTGGTGTCAGGCAGGGATGTCTGCTGTCTCCGTTCCTCTTCCTACTGGCCATAGACTGGGTCATGAAGATGACCACAGAGCACAGACGAAGTGGAATACAGTGGACACTGTGGACACAGCTTGACGACCTCGATTTTGCAGACGACTTGGCATTACTGTCCCACACTCATCAACAAATGCAGGACAAGACCACGAGGCTTGCTGACATCTCGTCCCAAGTGGGCCTCACCATTCACAAACAGAAAACAAAGACAATGAGGCTGAACGCAACCAGGGAAGAACCAGTCTTGCTTGCTGGCACCCCATTGGAGGAGGTGGAGTCCTTCACCTATCTCGGGAGCATCATAGACAAAAAAGGCGGCACTGATGCAGATGTCAGAGCACGAATCGGTAAAGCCAGAGCAGCCTTTCTCCAGTTGAAAAAAGTGTGGAGTTCCAGAGAGCTGTCACAACACACCAAAGTCCGGATTTTCAACTCCAATGTAAAAGCAGTTCTCCTATATGGAGCAGAGACATGGAGATTGACAAAAACCACAGTCAACAGAGTACAGACCTTCATGAACAGTTGCCTTAGAAGAATTTTGAAAATCCACTGGCCAGAGAAGATCAGCAACGTCAGACTCTGGGAGAGAACAGAGCAGATAACAGCAGAGAATGAAATTGGGCGAAGAAGATGGGGATGGATCGGTCACAGTCTGAGAAAGCCAGCTTCCAGTATCACTAGGCAGGCATTGTCATGGAACCCCCAGGGAAAGAGGAAAAGAGGTAGGCCGAGAAACTCCTGGCGTCGAGACCTCCAAGCAGACATCAAGAGACTGGGAACCACCTGGAGTAGAATCGAAGGAGAAGCACAGGACAGGAGTTGCTGGAGGTCTCTCGTCGACGGCCTATACCCGGGTAGGGGTGACAGGCGTAAGTAAGTAAGTAAGTAAGAGGTCGGACGTCGTGAGGAACTGAGGAAGCAGGTGGGCTCCCCACCCAGCCCGACTCGCATCGACACACAGGGAAAGATGCGGGGGAGGGGAGGACAGGGGAACTCCCGAGGCCAACCAAACCGAGTCGGTCCAGCGCAGAAGATGGGGGCGAACCAGAGGGGACACGGGGACCAGGGTGGTGAGCTCGCCTGAGGAGGGTCTCCAGAGCAGCAGGAGGTGCAGCTGTAGCGGCCGGACGTAGAGGTGACCGAGGGGAAGCAGATCTGCCGCCGCATTGATCAGTCCAAGGAGTTGAAGCCAAACTCTGGCGGGAGCTGCCTCCTGCTGGGCTAACTGACTGGCGAGGGTGGACAACTTCCGAATGCGGGGTTCCGGCAGGTGAACCACATTGCGGTCGGTGGCAAACTCCATGCCGAGATGAACGAAGTGACGCGACGGCGTAAAGTCCGATTTGCCTACATTGAGGAGGAATCCCAACCGAGACAACAGTCGTATCAGCGCATCCCTGTCCACTTCCAAGGAGGTCTCGACGTGATCCCTCAGGAGGAGATCATCGAGATAGTTGGACATCGGGCTTGACGACGACTGGCGCGCCTTGGCCATCACAGCATCCATGAGGCGGGTGAAGATCCAAGGGCTGAGGTTGAGGCCGAAGGGAAGAGAGCGAAACTGGTACACCGTCCCGTCGTAGGCGAAGCGCAGGTACCTCCTGGTGGTCGGATGCACGGGAACATGGAGGTAGGCATCGGATAAATCCAAACTGACCGCGTAGTCCATCGGCTGCACGGCAGCTCGGAGGGCCCGGGCAGTCACCATGCGGAAGGACAGGGCCACAATGAAGAGGTTCAAAGCGGACAGGTCGATGACTGGGCGCCACTTGCCGCCCGGCTTGGGGACAACAAATAGACGACTGTAAAACCCAGGGGAGTCCGTGCGTCGCACTACCTCTGTTGCGTCCTTTCGCAAGACAGCGTCGACTTCTCCGCGCAGAGCGCACTCCTTGAGTGGGTCTGAAGGGATCTCGGTCCACACCGGAGTTGACCGCAGGGGCGGAGGGGAGCGGAAGGAGATCCGAAGACCCTCGGTGATGGTGTCCAAGATCCAGGGGTCGTCTGGGAACAGCAGGTGCCACTCCTTGCTGAACCGAGCTAGCCTCCCGCCGACTGGAGGACCCGGGACGGTCGGCGGAGGCGGAGGGGGGACGGAGTCAGGGAGCCCGCCCGCGCCCAGGGCGACGGGCGGGACGGGGCCAAGCGGGAGCGGGGGCGCTAACCTGGCCGGGGCGTCCGAAGGCTGGGCGACGGCGATGAAGGGCCTGCAGCGGTGCGGACGAAGAGGAGGTGAAGGGTCTGGCGGTCCGCAGGGAGCAACCCAGGGCCTTGCGGGTTGACGGAAAGCGCTGCAAGGCGGACTTGCGCGGCCAGCGGTCCGAGTTAGAGTCCTTAACCGACTGCCAGGTGTCGCCGAAGAGCAGAGGGCCCCCCAGGGGGGCACGATGAAGTTGTGTCCTCAAGTCCGGTGGCATCCCGCGGCATGACTGCAACACAGCATCCCGGCGCAATAAGTCACAATTAGAAGCCGCAGCCATAGCCTTGACCGATGAATGGTACGCCGCCCGGTTAGCCGCTTCAGCCATGATGAGAAGATCTCCAAGGAGGGGAGTCAAGGAGGGGTGCCAGGAATCCTCAATCCGACGGATGAAAGCCTGTGTCAGAAGTTCCAGGAATCCCGCGCAGGCCAGAGAGTTTCTCACCAGGGCAGCTGTCTTGTCCAGGCCGCTCGGGAGCGCACGCTTAAGTACCGAAGTCCCACCTGCTTGCACCACAGCGGCGGAGTCCACGGGGGGGAGAGGGCAGTGGAAGGCCTGGGAATGTCCGGAGTACCAAGTCTGCCGGAAGGAGATGTCGAGTCCAGGAGGCCACCTCCGGTCAGTGAAGAAATTGCAGTTCCGAGCACCAGACAGAAGATGAGCGGAGAAGGCCTCACGGAGGTCACGAAAGCCGGGGGCTGCGGAAGGGACTTAAATTTCTTCACCTGTTTACCCGCATCCATGAAAGCGGAAACCTTCCTCTTGAGCGGGGGGGATGGCAGACAGTCCTCGGCAGGAAGAGTGGCGGCGATAAAACGAGCTACCTCGTCGAGCGCAAGGAGAGTTTCCGTCCGGGAGGAAGAAGGTAACCTCTGGGACGCCGAAGAGTCCGAAGAAGAAGAGTGAGGCGAAGGTGAACGGCTGAGCCCTCCTAGGAGCGCCGAAATGGAGTCGTCGGGAAGAAGGCTCAGAGTCTCGTCGTCCCGCGTGCGGGGGGCCGGAGAAGCTCGCCGGTGCCGGGGGCTCCGAGAGTGGCGGTCTCGACGAACGTGGGTGGCGACGGCGGAAGCCGAAGGACGGGTCGGTGAGCGAGGAGCGAGACGACGAAGCAGAGATCTAGCGCTGCGGGCCAGGCGACCAGGGCGGAGAGAGCGACTGTGAGAAGGCGAACGAGTCTGACGGGTCCGTGGAGGGGGAAGACGGGCCGGGTGAGGGGAGGAGGGATGGGAGGAACGAAGTTCCTGGCGGGGAACGGAGAAGGAAGAGCGAGACGACGCTGTAGAGCGGACAGGAACAGAATCCCTGGAGTGATATGACGTATGGTCCCTCTTGTGCTCGCGAGCAGGAGAGTGAGAGCGGCGATCCGGTCTTGAGCGAACAGTGGATTCCAAGTCGTGCCGAGACAGAGTACGCGTGTGTAAATGTCTCCACGAACCGGGCTCTGTATCGAGGTGGGCTCGCTGCCGGCGAGGTGACTCCACGTAGGAGCCAGCGGGCTTCCGTGGAGACAAGCGGGGATCGGAAGAGGACCATGGACGGCGTGAAGCATGTCTCTCCGAACCGGGCTCTGTATCGAGGTGGGTTCTCTGCCTGACATAAGGCTTTGTCCAAGTGTGTTCCCTCCTGGGGACGACCGCGCCGATCATCCCACTCCGCATACTAGTCTGTTGCGTCCGGCGTGGCGATCTCTCTACAAGGTCATCGGGGGCTCGAGTGGTCGGGGTACCGGGAACAACCTCAGGTACGTCAGCAGGTCTGGAACCACTCACAGGTGCCGGGCGCTCGCGTCGGTAAAAATTCATTTTTCTTTAAAAGGTATTTTTTCGAAAAATACTTACCGATGACATGACTGAATGGAAGTGTCTACTACTTACTCATTCTAGCCTAAGAGCAGTTGTGTTAAAACACAACCCGGGAGGCACTCGGGGAACCCCGAGGGGACCAAGAGTTGTCTCCCTATACCCCCCACCCGGAAGCCGGGTACCCATAATCCCTCAGTCAGGATACTTAGTGCACCAGCGGCAAGCGGGGCAGGTGGGAGGGTCGATTGAGTCATGTCATCGGTAAGTATTTTTCGAAAAAATACCTTTTAAAGAAAAATGAATTTGTTTCTTCAAAAACATTACCGATGACATGACTGAATGGAAGATTTGCGAATAGGAGGTGGGTGCCGCGCTCCAGCACACCTTAGGGCCCAAGGGCCGTCCTCCCTAACGCAAACTCCCGACGACCCTAGGTAGGTGAATACCTACGGCGCTGAGGTGCCAGGAGGGAGTTGTGCCCCCCGCAAAAGGCCCCCACCAGAGCAAGGCGTCTCGCTGGCCTGGCAGAACTCTGCGATCGAGGCGGGCGAAGTCATCCTGCCCGCCAGCCTCCAGTAGCCACGAAGTGTAAGACAGTACAGTTCCTGACGAATGTGACGTTCGTGGCCATGCAAGTGCCTTGATAACGTAACTGTAGCCTCTAACCTCCCTGAGGGAGGGGTCCTGTAATTCAGAACGTATGACTGAGCGTAGCCAGGAAGAACGTCCGGCCTGTAGCGTCAGTGCTGCCGGAACCGGCAAAGAGGCGAGCGCGTCCGTAACGGACGGCTATGTTGTAGGCACACGTGAGGCTTGTACAGGGTTTTGCTACCTGGTCTCCTGGTGGAATATCGCCCCGTCAACGGGTGCAAGGTGAACCTGTGGCCAAAGGAGCGGAGGTCCAGGTAAGGCATGGTCCGAGAGGAGCTGTACGGAATTGTTCCCTCGAACTGTAGGCAGACAGGGCGAGTCGTAGCTCCTGAAGCTCGTTAACCAGTCCACCATGGCAACATCCCTCAGGTGTCGTATGGCTGCAAGGGCAAGACGTAGCATGCGATGACTCCTCACGAGGGGAGTCGACAGGAGGCTCCGGACGAGCGCATGTAAGTCTCTCCGAACCGGGCTCTGAGGAGAGGCGGGTTATCTGCCAGCAAGGGGACCCCCAGCAGGATCCCGGCGGCTTACTTGGAGACGGGTGGGTACCGAGATTGGACGTGGGACATCGCCAAGCGCGACTCTCTGAACTGGGCTCTGTGAGGCGAGTTCTCTGCTTCTCAAAGCTGTGTCCGGGCTCGCTCCCTCCTGGTAGCGGCCTCATCGGTCAAAAACCCACCCTGCGCCCTAGTCCGCTGAAATCGTTGTGGAGACTCTCCACAGGGTCATCCTGGTCGCACGCGCCGATCCTCCGAAGGTGTCCTGGTGCATTCTGTGTGTAGCCACTGGTTCCGCCGGGGAAAAGGCTGGCCCAGACCTACCGTCGGTCCAGGTAGTGTCACGCACGGAGGGAGTTGAAGTTCTTTCACCAAAGCACCGGGGTAGAGGGTAAGCACCGGTCGGAAGATCGCAAGCTGCCCTGATCCTGGAAGTACACCTCCGCTGTCGCGTTGCCGGAGAGGAGAAGCTCCTGTGACCCCTCCTTCCTCTCACGAGAAGAAGACCCTCAAGTCTGCGTCGGATCCAAGCTAAGCACGCTCTTGTCCGCGAAGTCCGAAGGTCAGAGGGTTGGACCTCGAGAAGAATCATGGCAGTAGGAAGTGTAGCTGGCGCAGCCGGGCTTAGAGACGACTAAAGGTGAGTAGATCCGACTTCCGTGTAGTGGCTAGGCCATCCAACCACGAGCACAGCCGAAGGGGTACCACCTGTCCGAAGTCCGGCAGCCCCCGGGCGCCCAAAGAGAGTTGTCAAGATGGTAATCCCCCAGGGAGAAGGGGCTGCGCCTTGGTTCCCCAGTGTCCATGTTGGTTGAGAACCCCCGGTGAGTCCAACGGACTGCAGCTCCAGAAGCGGTGACTCCTCCTTCGTAGGTGAACCGAGGCACTCTGTGGAGTCCGAGAGCACGGATACCAGGAGACAAGGGTCAGCAGATCCGGAAGAAGTTGAAGTCCAAGATCCAGAGGCAGAGCCGAGGACCACCCGCGAGGACCGCATCCTATCACCGGCCTGGCGCAAGGGCAAGTGTAAGCAAAGCCAAGGTCCTAGTAGCATCATCCGGCAGCTCACCGCACTGAAGTCCAGGAACTCCCAAGAACTGAACCAGCAGAGTCGTCAGCACAGGGGTTCTTCCGCGGCAGGTCGACCTGCAGGGCGCCAGGAGACGTTGACGTGGAGAACTAAGGCTAGGGTCAGGAACTCCCCAATCCCACATCGCGTAGGGCGTTACGGACGAGCCAGGTCATCTAGTCGAACGGTAGAGCCAAGAGCGGAACCACAGCAGGCTGGGCAGATGAACTCCTGTGACCACCCGAGAGCCAGACTTGCCGAGGGAAGCCAAACAGCCGGGAACTCCATGGGGGGAGAAGCACGAAGATCCGTGGACCAAGAGAAGAAGGTAGTTGTAGCGCGGTCACGAAGTCCGGAAGCCGCGGCCAAACTCCTAGCTGTACCCCAGAGTGCAGCCTTGGAGACAGAAACCGGAGCGCTAGCAGACCTGTTTACCACCTGGGTGAAGTCAGAGAATTTCCAACCGACTAAGTGTAATTTGGACCTCAAGCGTAAAAATCACAAGCCAGTGAGTAGTCAGATCTCAAAGTGTATAATGTAAAAGTGTCTAACCGTGGACATGTAAGTGTACCCCAAGGCAAAAATGTGTGCTATAACCCCACCATGTAGGTAAACAGGTCTGAGCTAGGCGAAGAGCGACAGCGTCCTCCCTGAAGAAACACCGGAGAGGGGGAACACGAAGCAGGCGAACCCGTCTGCAGCGAGGGAAATCCTGATCCGTCGAACGATGAGTGGAGAAGGTCCTCCTACGATCTCGCGAAGGAGAGCGAGAACGGCGAGCAGAATCCCGGTGTCTACGCTTTTTGCCAACAGGAGGTTCCGGACGAGTGCGTGTAAGTCTCTGTGAACCAGGCTCTTGGGAGAGGCGGGTTTCTTGCCAGCAAGGGGACCCCCAGCGGGATCCCGGCGGCTTCCTTAGAGACGAGTGGGGACCGAAAGTGGACGAGGGACGCCAAGTGCGTCTCTCCGAACCAGGCTCTGGGGAGAGGCGGGTTTTCTGCTCCTTAAACAGCTGTGTCCGGGCGCGCTCTCTCCTGGAGGCGGCCTCGATGGTCGAACTCCCACCCCGTGCACTAATCCGTTGAATACTCAGTGGCGTCTTCTGTGTCGGATCAAGTTGGTCTCGCGCGTCCGGTGCCGAGGGCACAGCAGAAGGCGTCTCGACAATCTGCAAAGCACCAGAGGGCATAGGGCGCTCCCTCCTATAAAAGCTCCAGAGATTAGACCAACGCAGCTCCGGCCAGGTAGCACAGACGTCACAAGAGTGGTCGGAAGCACACCCAGCGCACAGGAGACAGACTGTATGGTCATCCGACGGCCACTGGAAGCCTCCGCATTGTGTGCAGGTCATCAGTAGGCCACTCTCAGTCGGAGCGGTAACTCTCCGAACTGGCCTCTGAGCAGCGAGTTCTCTGCGTCCGTAGAAGGCTTACTAGTTCGGGCGCGTTCCCTCCTGCGGCCTCATAGTCCAAAGAATCCGGCGTGGCGCCTTCTCCACAGGGTCGTCCTGGTCTCAAGCGTTCGGTGCCAAGGGCCCGTAGGATGGCATATCGACTGGTACCGAAGCACAAGCTGGCGTCGGTCTCTCGCGTCTGTAAGGCCTCAAGGCTGTGAACATCGCAGCTCCAGTCAGGTGGAACAGACGTCACCAGCGTGGTCGGCGGCACATCCTGTGCATAGGAGATCAGACCTAGTGGTTGTCCGACGGCCACTGGAACAACGCGTTGCGTGCCATACATCCGTAGGCCCCTCTCCATTGGGACGTAACAGGGTCCTTTCCTTCGAAGCACAACAGGTGTCAGCGCTCCCGTCTGTGACGCTCCCACGCTGCCATCAGTGTCGCTGCGGCCAGGTGGCAAAGTGGTAGAAGGCACCTCCAGCGTCGGGAAGACAGGCCTAGTCACCAACTGGTCGCTGTCGCCTGGACACGAAGAACACACTCACCAGTAGCAGCCGGGCTGGTGCTTACTGCCGAGAAGCTGCTTAGTCCCCTCATGGTGGTAGTGTACAGTATCGTCCCGACGACGTCGGACGTGTGCGAAATGTCTCTCCGAGTGGGCCTAAGAGGCGGGCTCTCTTTGCCAGCAAGAGGACCCCCCCCCCGGGTTTCCTGGAGATGAGCGGGGACCGAAAAGGACAAGGGACGACGCGCGCCGTGCCCTGGAACAATACCCAGGAAGGCGAGTTCTCTCCTTGAAGGGAGGCTGTCCATGCGTGCTCCCCCTGGAAGCGGTCTCCACGATCCACCCGCTCGTGCACTAGTTGTGACGTCCGGTGTGGCTTCTCTCCCAGGTCGGTCCGATGCCGTGCGGAAGAACCGCAGTGTCCGGAAGGCGCCTATCCAGGTGCCTATCGCTTGTGGCCGTACACCCATAGCTGATGGCCACGCCGCTCAGCACAAGCAGAGAAGGTGTCGTAAGCACGGTCGGCGGCGTATCCGGTGCAGAGGCGACAGACCCCTAGGAACTGAACCAGCCACTGTCATCTGTCCACCCTGTGAATGGGCGAGCAGTACGTCCCTGCAACAGATAACACACCCGAAGGCACGCGGTCGAGTCCTGCGGGACTACACCACGAAACGGTTAGCCTTCGTAACGACAAAAAACACAAGCACAAAAGTGAGGTACCAATCTGTCACGCCTGCACGCCAGCAGTGCAGTAAGGAGGTTGACTCACTGCCACTCAAGCGCTAGGGTGAGAACCGCAACATATGTACCAAAAGTCAAACATGTCATGCCAGAACGGTATAAAAGGCGTCAGGCCCCAAACATCACTAAAGGGCGACGGCGTGTGGAAAAAAGAACACCGGCCGCATGCTGTACAACAACTCAACACGCAGTGACAAGCAAAGGCAAGAACAACAACTGGGATAGTAAAATCACCACTTAATGGGGACATGGCACGTGGCCCCACCCAGCGAAGGAGCGTAAAAATCCCAATAGTCTAGCAGCTTTTCGCAATTTCTGCAGACTAAGTAGTTCGTCAAAAGAGTAACAATGGTTTGCAGGTACGAAACGAAAGTACTAATGCCATATAGTTTATGCATGGCAACAATATTTGTCCTTAGGATGGAGACATTTTTGTAGAAGTGTTTTTCGAAAGCTATTTTTCGATGTGAGGGAACCAGTCCTCGTACACCGCCCGGATAAGGTGCAAGACATTTTTTGTGCATAACATTGAAAATTTCAAGCATACAAGTTACAAGTTTATTCCAGTGAGTAAATTAAAATCATCAGCAAGTAAACATGCATACATATATACGATAAAATAAGTTTAAAAGTATTATTTTTAATGCGGTAAGCATGGTCGCGTCGCTAGTTTCAAAATGGCGGTCAGCGAGAAGCCTTCTAAAGAAGTCAATGAGACGCGCACGGTTGATGAAGCTTTACTTTGCTCCTGAATTGAAACAGAGATTATTTTCCATTTGAACATCTTATCAACGTCAAATACGTTATTTTTCCTGGTCTTGAAAACAGCCTTTTCCATAGAACTCGGTCTTTTGTGGGAGGAAAGCATATCGAAAGTAAACTCCCTTTGTGCATGTTGTGCAATGTGTCTGCCGACCATCTTCAACATTCTGAAGACTTTTTGGCCGGATACAACATGCATGTTGTTCGTCTGTTTTTCAGCCTAACGGCTCTAAGTGTAGGTCTGCTCTTTTTGTTTATTTTATTAGTGCAGATGGGATTTTTAACTGGTCAAGCACACTCGTATCCGACTGGTCTTAAGCACAAGCCAGGCAGAGTGAAATCCATCTCCGAACCGTTTCCATCAAAATCACCATGTTCAGCTAAACATCTAATATAAAATTTTAGTTTTTGCAACCAATTCAACCAATCCGCACTCAAGTACTCAGAAGGACTCTTATGATTAAGCTTTATCAGGACTGCATGAGACACAATACAGATAGTAGCCCTCTCTATTATATTACATGTTTTATTTATTTATTATTGAATCATGTATGTATTCACTTACATATTTATTTATTATTTATCCTTTTAATTATGGATGGAAGGAATTCCTTGATGCACATGATCACTATAGTGGAATGGTAGTGGTCACCAAGGAGAGGAAATTTGTTTTCAATATGCTTACATCTGTGCATGTTCATAATCTATCCTTTACTTAACACACATATTCATAGGTCCCAGGTATCCCCAACTTATTTTATTAATTTATTATTATTTTTGTTTGTTTGTTTGTGATGTATGTTTGCACATACAAATCAGCATAAAATGATTGATTGTACATTAACGTCCCGACAGCAACAAGACTTTCTCAGGACGTGCCTGCACTGCTTGTGAAAAAACCCAAACTAAACAGAATATTGAATGTATGTCGCCAGCTGGTCTAATACACTAAATAAACCTAACTAGACCCTTTAGCAACACACATCCAATATCAAGAGCTACAATCAGTGCAGACAGTAGGAAGAGTTTAAAAAAGGTAAATACAGGTGAATGTACCAAGGGTAGACAGAAACACACGCCCCAGAATAGAGGGTAAAACCCACCCTGTGGGGCTGACCAGGGTCACCCTGGGAACTAAAAAGTAGTTAACCCCACCCAAGTCCCCCAGGGTAGACCTGGGTGGGGGACATCAGCATACAAGATGAGAACATGTGAACATAACATGTACACATATATGGTAATAGGTGCATACCACCCGCTCCCCACCCCACATACAAAACCACAGAACAAACATCTGTGCATGTTCATAATATATCCTTTACTTGGTATTCATATGTCCTAGTTATTTAAATTTATTATTTATTTTTATTTGTTTGAAAAGTAGGTTTTGTTCATATGCTGATGTTCACATACACATATATGGTAATACTGCCCACTCCCAACCCCACTCCACAACCAGAGAACACCCACCAAACAACACTTACATCTGTGCATGTTCATAATCTATCCTTTACTGAGCATTCATATGTCCCAGGTATCTTGACTTACTTTATCTTTTTTTATTTAACCGCCATGAGATGGCATTGGTCGCCTGCTCAACATTAAACCCAAATAAGTATATATTTAAATTATTTATTTATTTTGTTTGCTTGTAATGAAGGTTTTTTACATACACATCAGCAAACAAGAAAATATACACATATATAGATGGTAATAGGTGCCATACTGCCTGCTCCCAACCCTTACCTAAATACACACATAAAACCGCAGAACACCTACCAAAAGAAGGACATACACATCAGCATACAGCTCAAGAACATACACCATGGTGCCCCTGTGCATGTGGCCACCAGTACTATTCTGTCAGATCTGTCACACCCAGCCAATCATCTCTTCGAGCTTCTGCCCTCTGGCCGGCGGTTTCGTGCTTTTAAAGCCAGAACCTCTCGATTCAGATGCATTTTTTTCCCCAGAAGCTGTCCTCAATACATCACCATGCACGGAACAACGTGATTCCATGATTTGTGACATATGACTGATTTGTGTTTAATATTGTGTTTATCTATCTTTTAGTGCTGTATATAGGATGATCGCCAACTAAGTGTATGACATGATGAATGCCCTACAAGTGAGGACATATTTTACTGTCGCCATGCCACACAAAAATCCTTGTAACGTTTTACTTGGTGAATAAATGTCTTATGTCTTATACACGTACATGGTAACAGGTGCAGTATCGCTCGCTCCCAACCCCAATCCAGTTACACACACAAAACCGCAGAACATCCACCAATGTACATCTGTGCATGATCATAATCTATACTTTACTTAGCATTCTTATGTCCCAGGTATCTTTGACTTACTTTATCTGATTTATTTAACTGCCATGAGATGGCCGTAGTCTACCGTGCGGCGTTAAACCCAAATAACTATTTATTAAAATTATTAATTTATGTTTGTTTGTAATGAAGGTTTTGTACATACACGGTAATAGGTGCCATACCGCCCCACTTTCAACCCCAGCCCACATACAAAACCAAAGAATACCCACAAAAGACATGCACAATTGTATACTGATGGGCATTAGTGGACTGTAAAATCTATATATAAGAGACTTCAGGTTAAACAAGTGGCTTGTATTGACTGCCTGTATTTTAGCTGCCCACCTACAAATTTCACCACACTGCACATGCAGCCATCAGTTCTGTGAAAAGTACTGTTGGCCTCATGCACAGGGGCACCAAAACTTAGAGATAAGGCCACACCTGATAACAATAACAGTACTAATAATAATATGCATACTCAGCCACTAGTTCTGTAAACAGCACCTTTGTAAACAGTACCAGTGGCCAAATGCACACATACATCATGGATGTTGCTACCACTGATCACTTCAAACAATAGGCTGCCCAGTTCACATTTTGATACCGTGAACTAGCCTGCACATGCAGTCATCAGTTCTGTAAATAGTACTGGTGGCCACATGCACAGCGGCACCAAACTTAAAGGTGAGGCCAAAACTGCCACCTCAAACAAAACCAAACGCTACCTACACACACATATCAATGATACAGTCAACCTCTGTGTGTGTTATGGGGAACACGCTTAAAGTATGGGACTGTAAATCTTACAGCGAAATGTCAAAACCAGCAAGAAGATAATGTAACAGCAACAAGTACATGTATTTTGTAAACCATTCAAAACATGACAACTCATCGAGTCTAATGGTGTTATGAGTGGGTGATGGAAACACTGAAAGAAATAGTACGTGTACATTATAAAGTATGTGCCTCCTCCCCCCCCCCCCCCCCCCCCCACCTCCCATAACCAGCTGTATATCATAAAACATAGATATCTCATTCATTTGATCACTTGACTGATTTATTAAATCATCTCTGTGTCACCTTTCTCCGTTTTCTTTCTCGTTTTAATCCCAATATGTCAGTGCTAATGTCAGTTGCTAAGAATCCTTGCATCGAACTGCAAATGTCTTTATGCAGACAAACTGCAAATAACACAGCGGCAAAAATAAGTTCCTCTTTTGTGCAGTAGGCTACTGCTAGCAAGATAGGGTTCAATTTTAAACAAAGCATTGCATGAACTTCCAAGCGTGTTCACATTGTGCTGTGTATTTTTTTTTTCAGTGTGAAGTGTACTGTACCATCAGTGATCACTGAGACTGCATAATTGGCACTGGCAGTGATCGCACATCACAACATAGCTTGTCAGTGCAACTGATTAAAATAAATGTTACTGCTGCATAAAATAATTAATCAAGTTCCGAAACTTTGCTCAGCCATGACAGTTAAAACCAAGTGGTGTGGCGCTCTTTTTCTTTTACAGAATGCAGCATAGGTTTTGAAGATAGCGTTTGTGTTGTGGGTTGCGTTTTGTTTTGGTGCTGTGTTGTCGAAATGAAACGGGCAAAGCGATGGTAAAGTGAATGGAAATAAACGTGACAAACCTTTATCAAGCCGTAAAAATCCACACAGCAACTTTACACGTTTGCTTTTTTTTAAACAAACAAGCTTATGTAGAACAAATCAAAAAGAACCCGTCAGCACACCAAAATTCACGTCCGCGGAGGTCTTGGCATCACGTGATGTTTTGATCACGTGATTTGGGATACCTTATTGTTGAATAACGATATTAATTTTGAGTTCAAGCCAAGCGTTTTCGTAATTGTTTCTTCTCTTAATATATCTAAGTGTGAAAATTTTACTTTAAAAAATAAAATCCTTTTAAGTGACATAGTGCATACTACCACTGAATACAGGAACAATGAGACCCGTGTAAACTACTGATCCCCTGTAAACATGGCCGCTACGGTACTGGTTTCGTCTGCAGCCATACTGGAAACAAAATGTGCTACAGAAAAATGTCTCCATCCTCCGGCGGTTTAAAACGAGTGCGCACTGCTTTTATTCATACTAGACTTCATTTTGATATACCCAAACCTTTGTTACTCTCTAGAAAATCACTATCTCGTAAACGGCTGATCGTCTATGAAGGGCAGCTGCTAGACTACAAGCTGCCCGCCGTAAAGTATATTCACTCTATTAGGTACATGAGTACTTGTCCACAGCGTACGCATGCGTATGCGAGTTCTGAGTGTGCGCTTAAATTCATCAACCATCCCAAGATTAGCGCACTAAAATTACAGCAATCATCACTCTTATCTATACAACCACTCAAGCAAGTGATACCAGAAAAGGCAAGAAACAGGAGCTGGCACAGAACAATACTACGCAATGTTGACAAGGCGTGACACAAGCTGTCCCGCCAAGCTAATCAAGCCATGGAGTAAGAAGATACTCCAACCCAAGGTACAAATGCGTAGGTCAGCGTCGCAACAATACACCGAAGGTGAGTGGGCGCGGGCGCGAGGGGCCCCACCAAGCTACGAGTTGCGAAATTTGGCGCGCCAACTACAGTGAGAAGAAGACGACAATCTTCGTACCTGCTCAACCAGTGCCCAGCCCGGGAACCGGCCGAGGGTCAACCCAGCTACCTTACCTCTCCGTCGAACGGGAAGGGGGGAGAAGTCCAAACCCGCCTGGCACGACCGGCGAAGCTCACCGTGCAGCCCATGGCCAGCAGAGGTCGAAAGCGTAGCCGCCAAGAAGTGGGGACGAAAAAGCCACGCAGCAGCACAGGCAGGGCCGACGAATCGAACCTATCTCCCGAAACTCTTCATCCCTTCTCTTCATACTCCATCACCAAAGTCCGAAAGACCAGCGAACCGGTCGAAAAACCGAAGTCTGTAGGCTAGAGCAGTAGAGCAACATGTCCGTTCGTGCGACTAAGTAGACTTGACTGAGGGATTATGGGTACCCGGCTTCCGGGTGGTGGGTATAGGGAGACAACTCTTGGTCCCCTCGGGGTTCCCCGAGTGCCTCCCGGGTTGTGTTTTAACACAACTGGCTCTTAGGCTAGAATGAGTAAGTAGTAGACACTTCCATTCAGTCATGTCATCGGTAATGTTTTTGAAGAAACAAACTCCAGAGCTGCGACCAGCGCAGTTCAGGCCAGGTGGAGCAGACATCACACGAACGTTCGGAGGTACATCCGGCACAAGGTAGACAGACCTTGTGTGAATCCGAAGGCCACTGGAATCCTCTACACTGTGTGCAGGTCATCAAGAGGGCACTGCAACAAACAAAACACCTGAAGGCACGTGGGGGAGCCCCCTGTAACCCGTCCTGTCAAGGCGGGTTTTACAACAAGTAACAAAGTAATACCAGGACTGTCTCTGAAAGCGCCTGGGCCTTTCCGAAGCACTCGGAAAGTCTCGTTGGAGTGGGGACCCTCACGCAAGTACATAAAATAGTCAAAGCGAAGCTAGGGTCCAACAACGCTAAAGCCAAGAGTCAGGCGCCGCTAACTAGCGACGGCGACAGCGTGGGAGCACGAGGGGCCCCCGTCAAGCTAAGATATGTGAGCGCCGTAAACTACACAAGTACAAGCATGCCACAAGGAACAGGTCTGAAGTAAGCATCTGTCACCCACTCCGCCAACCAGGGGGAAATGGTGAAGGCACCAGGGCCCAGCCAAGCTAAGAGTCCATGAGAGACTGACAAAAATTCCCCCAGCCATTCCAACAGGCACTGCAGCAAAGAAAACAGAGTAGCTCATAGCAAATCAGAACGGTACCCGGCCCGGGAACCGGCCGAGGGCCCACTTAACTACCTTCCCTCTCCACCGAAGCGGGAACGGGGGAAGAAACGTCCATGACAGCCAAGAGGCCGACCGGGCGAAGAACCGGTCCGCTAAAGCGTAGAGTCCACCACAGAAGCAGACTGAGGAAGCAAGGCTGACAAAGGGGGCCGCAAGACGAAGAACGCAGTGTAGGGTAGAGTCCACGGGTAGCCGAGAGAACGGAAAACTGGCCGGTCGAAAAACCAAGTGCAGGAGGCTAGAGAGGCACGTCCGACGGTCGTGAGCCTAAGTAGCTAACTGGTTAGTCACACGTGACTCGGAACCGGATGGGCAGGAACGGGAGACAACTCTCGGCCCCTCTGGGGGTTCCCCGAGTGCCTCCCGGGTTGTGTGGCAACACAACGGGTTCTTAGGCTAGAATTGAGCAAGTAGTAGACACTCCCATTATGTCATGTCATCGGTAATGTTTTTGAAGAAATAAATCGCAGCCCTTCTTGTTCGACAGAATACCTTACACAGGACCATGATTATACAGCATCTCTGACTTACCCGAAGGCGACTCTGTATAACCTGGAGTGGGTATGTAGCCACAGTGGCAGATGCCTTAGCTATCGCTCCAATGATGAAGTACAGAAACCCACTCAGCTCCTGAAACACAACAAAAGCCGAAAGGTTTCACTTTCAGTCATACACTTGAACACAGATGACCCTTTAACTCATTTAACTGCATGACCACATTTCCAAAATTTGGACGTGTCACCTAAAAACTATGTACCAGTTGCAGAAGATGGATCAACCATGATAATTAAGGGTAGGGCCAGCAAGCTCACCACTACCCTTGAATTATCATGGTCAATCCATCTGCTGTAGAGCTTTAGGGCTAAATGGGTCAGGCAAGAGGCAAAATTAAAGCAAGCATGAGGCACAGATTCTCATGAGCTTTAGTCGCTGTTGATGCATTTCTGCCTAGTACTTATCAAAAAAACACTAGGTGGGAGAATGTTTTCATTATGCCATAGGGAAAGATAAAGCCAAATGCAAACATATAAATGGCTACAAGCATATGTGATGTTCAAATCAATTGACCCCTTCACTGCCAGTGAATGTAAAATCATGTCTTTGGAAGCAGAGTAAATCCAGCACCAAATAACCCTATCAATCTAAGAACCTGGGCACACGCTACCACAAACACCTATTGCCGGGCGCAATTTTGTGGCGGCAGTGTTGCTGCCACAATTAGGGGTGCCTACAATATTGCCGCCACAAATTGCAACCCGATACAAACCGAGTCTATTTATTTGTGGTTGCGCGCAAGGCTGGAGCAATGTTGCCGCCTCTCAGCCAATCAGCGGTGTTCTTGCGCCACTTCCCGTTTCTTCATCTTCCAAGCCGGAAAAAAATGGCGGAGAAGCTGAGGGACGGCTTTGAGACTGTTAACTCAGTGGAGATGCACCACATGTGGAAACGCTGCGAATAGCTGCGTATCCGTATGCGGCACGTCTCCAGTGATTAAATGGATCAACCTTGTCCGAGAGTTCCCGTGCATATGGGACTCCCGCAGCTCCGAATATTTCAACCGGGCGTGTGAGAGCTGTTCCATATATGGTAATGGCAGGTCAGTCAGTACAAACACACTGCGCGCACATTGAAACGTGTGCCACGAAGCCGATGTGGCAGGTGGCAAATTGTTGCTTACCACACATTGCTAGTCGCAAATTCTGGTAGCGTGGGCCCAGCTCCTAAGAAACATGGATAAATGAATAAGGACAGCAAGAGGCAAAGATTGACTGATTGATTGTACATTGCTTAACGTCCCGACAGCAACAAGACTTTCTCAGGACGTGCCTGCACTGCTTGTGAAAAAAAACAAACTAAACAGAATATTGAATGTATGTCGCCAGCCAGTCTAATACGTTAAATAAACCTACGACATGGGGCCTAAATAAAGCTAGGACCATTTAGCAACACACATCCAATATCATTTTGAGAGCTACAGACAGCGCAGACAGTAAGGAGAGTTTAAAAAAGGAAAAATACAGGTGAATGGACCAAGGGCAGACAGAAACACATGCCCCAGAATAGAGGGGAAAACCCACCCTGTGGGGCTGACCAGGGTGACCCTGGGAACTAAAAAGTAGTTAACCCCACCCAAGTCCCCCAGGGTAGACCCGGGTGGGGGACAAGAAGCAAAGAATCTCATGAGACGCCAGGGGGGGGGGGGGGCAGGGCTCATAATAATAATACCGGTTATTATATAGGCGCTTTACCCAGTTCTGTGAATCGGCTCAAAGCGCTGCGAACTGAACCCAACACGCATGCTCATGCATTCACTCTGAACACAAGCACAGTATAAGACAAACGCAGGACATTCACCTGGTGCGAATGGTCAGTTCAGCTATTGAGGTTTTGGAAATTTTTATCGCTCGTTTTTGAAATTTATAAAGTGGCCTGAAACCGATAAGGTTCTTAGACTACTGCAGTTGTGTGGTCTTCACATTTTTCTAGCATTGAAGGGGTTAAATGTAATTCAAAGTTGTGTCTAGATTCATCACCATCATATCAACAACAAAACTGCACCAGCTGTGCTGCCCCTAAGTAAAAGCAGCTTAAATTTCCTATGCAAGGGGCAATTATGCAATGTGCTCTGTTGTGTGATTCTGAACGTCAAGGTCCCAGGCTGTGAGGTAAAAAAACACAGACTCATAAAACGAATTGTTAATTTTTGTAAACATGCACTCACTGTTGAATGATACGCTTTCTGAAAGTAGCGTTTCAGTGCCTCGTAGACCATGAAGTGAATAGCAGGGTTGGCTGCCAGCAGAATGGATGGTGCAGTACCGTTCCACAGTGAAAACAGACCCTCATATTTGATTATCTTCTGCAGGCAGTCTGCAACATAAAGAAAAGGTCAGAGAGAAACTGCGGGACTGTGCTTTTTCTGAATTACATTACAAGAATGGCAAAGCCAATGTAAATTTTCTCACAAACAACAGTAGATGGAAGCACATACATCTAATACAGTAAATAAATGCACTTTCGCTAGTGCAATGTGTCAAAAACTCCCTATAAAACTTCAACAACATTATCCCCTAACTTCTGGAGTCAAACAGTTCACAAAAACTATGATCAACCCATTCAGCCCCAACACAATACAGCAGGAGATGTATTGACCATGACAATTCAAGGGTAATGCAAGATTAGCTTGGCGCCTGAAGGTGCCAAGCTAATCTGGCAGCACCCTTGAATTATCATGGTCAATCCATCTTCTGCATGTGGTACATAGTCGTTAGGTAACACATCCAAAATTTGGGAAATGCAGTTGTGGGTTAACCATGATAACTCAAAGTCAGTGCCTGGTACATCTTCAACACTGACCTTGAGCAATCAGGTTTGATCCTTTGTCTCCTAGAACTAAATAAGTTCCATTCTATAGAAAAGGAGTCATTTCATTCTAGAGTCAAAAATATTGATACCGTGAGGAATCCTGTGCTATCATGCTTGAACTGTGTCTCACTGTTGGTACTACAGTCAAACCTGTGACCACCCAGTGGACTAGTAAAAAGTGGTAGCCTTAGACTAGAGTCAGACAGGCGGTCTCCTTACAAAGGATCATTTAAGCAACACAAAGCATTCCATGGGACCAAACATGGGTGGTCTGCTTAGGCAGTTGGTTGACTTATACAGGTGGTAGCCTTGACAGGTTTGACTATTTATGAGCTAAGCAGAAAAAAAACCTTACCCAAAATGCCTTCATATTTGCTCTCTGCAGTACCCTTGTCATAGGCCTTTGTTCGTAGCTTGGCGCCTTGCAATTTGAGACGCGTGTTGGCCACCCACAGTGGTGTGGTCACCAAAACGTTCACAACACCTGAAACAAACAACACAAGTGTGTTTCTTAAATCCTTGTTAATTTTATGTTCAAGCACCCTATCTGTCCATGGAACATGGCTACAAAAGAAGTGTAAGTAAGAGGCATAGATCCTCCTGAGTCCCTGCATCTGCAGAGGCTCACAATGATCTATGTCTCTTGCACGTGGGTGATGTTTGCTTTGTCCTGGCAATAAGAAGGTCAACAAACCACCACAGTACTGGTAGATGTGTAATTACAGTTACCACGATAGGTATACACAATTATTTCAAAATTATTTCAAACTTTCATCTAAAATATGAAAATATTCCAAAGATAAAAATGCACACTATAAAATTATAATAACTTACATACAAATTCAACATTAGTAAACCCTGCCTAAAACAATATACAATTCACATCTCTAAATGTGTCCATTGCTATAACCGTGCGCACTCAAACACACATTACAAAGAAATAATATCCTAAAAACTTTAAAAACAAAGAAAGGCACAAGCAACATTAATGTTTTTTAAAAAAAATGCTAAAAAGCACAAAAATAAACCCAAAAAGAAAGATTTTTTTTTTAAATCTTTAGAACATGCACTAATGAAATGACCAAGCTTAGTCCTGAGTTGGCGGAATTATTTTACAGGAGGATAGTTTTCAAGTATACCGGTATGTATAACAAATGTCTCGGAAACTTTTTAAAGATATCCTTCAAAGTACACTCTGTAACAATGTAAGATTAGTAATACACTGTTTTATTAGCCGAGTTTAGTATCACATTACTAGTGAGACGCCATGAAACAGAACAGACACTGTGCACAGACAGGTTGGAAACCGAATAGAGGATGGGGAAAGGAGACCTTAGAACTCTTGCGCATGCAGTCACAGGTACTGCTAACACATAAGGGCCTGACGATGGTGCTTTGACTAAATGCAAATCCGCTGCACCACCATGTGCACGCTACCACATCTAGCTCAATTCATAGTACAAAGGAGGAAACGGGCAACACGTGCATGCGGCGATGCACTGTGATTCCTGAGCAGTTTTCAACCCTCAAATCCACCACCCGCCTAAAACCCGAACTGAACAAACTCAGCAGATATTTTGCCACAAATCTATACCAACCTTGTCCACCGATCAAAACTCATAGTTTAGTAGCATCAAGGCTTTTTGCAGTCGAGCATCGTTTGAGCAGACGTCCTTTTATTAAGTTTTAGCCGAGTACAGAAATATACGTCATGCTCATTTTCATTGGTTTATATAAATTAGCATATCCAAATATGTAAATAAAAACAAAAGTACATATTATATTGTCAACATGAATGTGCATACAGCAATCTTTCGGTACGTAATTTTCCCCAGCCCAAAAAGCTCTACTCTAACAGAGTCTGGTTCAAACACTGCTCAGTCATCAACATCTTGAGTACTTCGCTTCGACTTAAACACAGCAAAAAACAATGGATGCAAAGCCATGCAGAGTGGCCTCTTTCACAGCACTCTGCTAAAGGGTTTAACATTGGACTCTAGATATTTGGAAAGAGGTCCGTGCATGCTGGAATATTTCTGGACTCAGACAGATTTTCATGCGTTGCCCATTTCCTCCCTTGTACTATGAAATGAGCTAGATGCGGTGGCGCAGTGGATTTGCATTTAGTCAAAGCACCATCGTCAGGCCCCTATGTGCTAACCCTGGCACTGGTGCCTGCATGGACAAAGGGGTTTTAACCCTTTGGCCGTCAGTAGCACTTATGACGCAATGATTCCTGCAGGTATCATTGTGACAAAAAGTCCTACCGACAGTCAAGCGATTAAAACAGATACTGGACAGCTGGAGGAAGAGGAGGTAGATCAGTTGAATGGAACATATACCTGCCAGGTAGGCAAGGAGGAGATCGGTGAGGGGATCAGGTGTGAGGCCGAAGGAGAGGAGACAGGACTGAAGGCCATTGTAGACGTAGAAATAGATAAAATAGGACATCCACAGGGTGAACGCTAGAGACCACCAGCCACGGTAAAGACCACCACTAGTAACAGACAAATGGAGTTGAGACTAGGCTTGACCTTTGGCTGTTGGTTGTACATTTTGTCGAAGTGACTGCTGCAAAGAAAGCCCTCAAGAAAAAGTGCTACCAGCAGCCAAAGAGTTAACAAAAAATAACCTGAATGTTACATGTTATTAACTCACAAATATTATCAATCAAATGGATCAGTGCAACCTCGTGTGACCTGCCAAAGTGAATTTTTTCAAGCAGAAATTTAAATCATATTCTTGTAATTTTGCTATCTGTTCATGTGTGTGTGTGTGTTCATTTTATGTTGTCTGAGATGATGCTGGACAAAATTCTGAAAACTTTTGTAAACCATGTATTTGTTGCAAATGTATCAACATTCTGCAGGAAGAGTAATGCAAACACCTGGAATAATTTACTCTTTACAATTCGTAGGACCATGCATATCAGCTGTCGCAATAAAAACTGACCTATGAAGGTTTGCAAGAATTTGTCTCACACACACAAATATAATTCTACGAACTGGCTGAAATTGGACATTAACACAGGGAATGACAAACATATTTGTTACACATCAGGGTGTTAGTTACAGTCAAGACTGATGTCTCCCTCTCTTGTGTCAAAATGCACCCTACTACTGAAATGAAATGAAAGGTTAAATGATACAAATATTTTTTAAAACATGCAGCAAAGAAAGATGCAATACTAAGAAACCTCTCAGCAATACTGAATTATATTTTAACCCGTTTGCCATATTTTCCATACGTCAGGCATGAGATCCATAAATTCTGAAAAAAAATCAAAAAAACAACAAAAAAAACCTGCTCCATGGTGGACTGTAATTGCTGATACAACTCTGCCAATATCGTACAAGGTTTCCTTAATTTTGTCTTACCTAACATAAGACTTTTCTATCCTTCTTTTCACAATCAGGGTTTTTCTACTGCCCCTGGCTCATGTCAGCAGAACTCTCCCACTTCGTATACAAAGGAGAAGAAGAGCAGAAAAGTCTTCATTTGATGACATCCTAACTTATCAAGGAAATACATACTGCAAACTATTACTCCTTACTGCATGAAACAAGTCGCATAAAAATGCATATAAATAGATCTCCTAGCTGGCCTCAATCCATAAAATTCATTTTTCTCTAAAAGGTATTTTTTCGAAAAATACTTACCGATGACATGACTTTATGGAAAATGTCTACTTCTAGCTCAATTTTAGCCTACTTACCCGTTGTGTGCCCACACAACCCGGGAGGCACTCGGGGAACCCCCCCTAGAGGGGCCGAGAGTTGTCTCCCGTTTCCCGCCTTACCAGCTCCGGTCACGAGACCGGCCAGTTTTTTGTGATACTTCGCTCGAAAGCGGCAAGCGGGGCAGGAGGGAGGGTCCTCCGAGTCATGTCATCGGTAAGTATTTTTCGAAAAAATACCTTTTAGAGAAAAATGAATTTGTTTCCTCAAAAACATTACCGATGACATGACTTTATGGAAGAATTGCGATGAGGAGGAGGGTGCCGCGCCACTCTTAATGGTAACAGCGCCGTCCTCCCAGTCGCAACCTCCCGACAATTTTAGCGAAGTGCATACCTACGGCGCCGGTGGCGCCGGGAGGGAGTGTTGCGCCGCGGCGATGTCCCCCACTAGTGCGAGATTCTCTCTTTGGCCTGCCAGGTCCCTGAGGTAGAAGCGGGCGAATACAGATTCAGTCTGCCAGCCCACGGCTGCCACGATGTCCTTGACAGCGCAGTTTCGGTCAAATGCGAGGCTGGTGGCCATGGCTCATACCTCATGTGCGCGAATGTGCAGCCTCTTCGCTCCCTGCGGGGAGATATCTTGATACGCGGAGCGTATAACCCAGCGGAGCCAGGACGAGATCGTCTGGGCTGTTATGTCATTCCTGCTGGGTCTCAGAGGTAGGAAGAGGCGCGAACGCCCTCTGCGGAAGGCTTTAGATCGTCGCAGATAAACTCTAAGGGCGCGCACGGGATCCTGTTGCCTGGTCTCCTGAGACAGAGGGTTGGTTCTTAGCGGCCGTAAGGTGATAACCTGAGGTGCCGTCAGAGGAGACCTGTTCTTGGCCAGGAAGGCAGGGTCAGTGAGGAGTTGAACAGACCCGTCCGCTCGGAACTGTAGGCAGGTAGGCCGCGCCGAGAGTGCGTGTAGCTCACTCACCCGAGAGGCGGTAGCAAGGGCCAGCAGGAAGCACGTCTTTCGTGTCACATCTGCGAAACGGGCCAAAGGTAAGGGTTCAAATCTGTCAGAATTTAACCACGTTAGCACCCAGGGCAGGTCCCAGCGGGGAAGGAGTGAGCGGTGTGTTGGGCGCTGGATGCCGAAGTGACCCATAAGGTCGGCTAAGTCTTTGCAGGCGCCCGGGTCTGGGTGTCCAAGGTGTCGATAAGTGTCAGCGATCATGGACAGGTAACCCCTCACGGTGATGGGGGCCAGGCCTAAGTCTCGAAAGAGCCAGAGGAAGAAGTCCGCCAGCTGAGGATTAGTCAGTTCCGTGGGTGACAGGCCGTGCTCAGAGCACCAGGAACACAGGACTCGCCACTTTCCCTCGTAGACTCGGATGGTGGAAGGTCTGCGGGCCGAAGCGATCGCTTCCACTGCTGCACCCGAGTAGCCTCTAGCTCCGAGGGCTTGCCGCACAACCTCCAGGCGTGAAGGAGGAGCCGCTCCGGGCAGGGGTGGAACAGCGGCTGACGCGGTTGCTTGAGCATGGTGCGTGGGGCGGGAAGCAGCAGGGGCGGGTCCGTGGCGAGGCTGAGAAGGTCGGTGGTCCAGGAGCGGTTCCAGGCGAACGGCGCAACTAACAGCAGGACCGCCGAGCATCCCCGAAGCTTGAGAAGGACTTTGGGTACGAGAACCGTCGGGGGGAAGGCGTAAGCCACCAGGCCGTCCCAGGGAATGGAGAGTGCATCGACAGCCCAGGCAAGTGGATCGGGAATCGGGGAGACGTAGAGCGGCAGCTGATGGTTCCACCTTGTGGCGAACAAGTCGACCTGGGGAGTCTCCCACCGGGCACAGATCATCCGAAAGATGTCCTGCCGAAGGGTCCATTCCGTGTGCAGGAGCTGGCCGCGGCGAGACAGCGAGTCGGCTAAGACATTCAGGTGTCCGGGGATGTGTCGGGCTCGAATGGTAATACCCCGGTCCTCGCACCAACGCATCATCCGGTAGAGGAGCATACAAAGGTCGGGAGAGCGAGTGCCACCTTGTTTCTGGATGTAAGCCACCACAGTCGTGTTGTCCGAGAGGACGAGAGCTCCTGGTGTCTGAGGAGATCCTCCCAGAACTGCAGGGCTTGCCACACCGCCTGCATCTCCAGCCAGTTGATGTGAGTGTGCGCTAAGTCCGCGGGCCAGGGCCCCGAAGTCGAGAGGAACCGAGGAAGGAGATGAGCGCCCCACCCAGTGAGGCTGGCGTCGACACAAAGCGAGGTCTGGGGAGGAGGGGCGGCCAGGGGAACTCCCGACGCTAGCCAAGAGTGGTCGGTCCACCGACGAAGATGAGGCAGCAGCATCTGGGGCACCGGAACCAACGTCGTTAAATCGCCTGACGACGGGCGCCAATGGAGTAGGAGATGCAGCTGGATCGGCCGGGAGTAGAGACGACCTAGGGGGATAAGGTCCGCTGCGGCGTTCAGCAGGCCCAAAAGCTGGAGCCAGACTCTGGCGGGGGCCACGTCCTGTCGTGCTAACTGACCTGCTAGGTCCGCAATCTTCTGGATCCGAGGGGCTGGGAGGCGCACCGTGTTGAGGTCGGTCGCAAATTCCATGCCCAGGTGCACGAAGCGGCGGGACGGAGAGAGATCCGACTTGCCGTCGTTCACTAGGAAGCCCAAGTGTGCCAGAAGCCGTAGCAGCGCATCCCTGTCCGACGCGAGCGAGGTCTCTGACTGGTTGCGTAGGAGGAGGTCGTCTAGGTAATTCGACGTCGGACTGGAGGAGGACTGTCGGGCCTTGGCGACTACGGCGTCCATCAGCCGGGTGAACACCCAGGGGCTGAGGTTGAGACCGAACGGGAGCGCGCGAAACTGGTATACCACACCGTCGATCGCAAAGCGGAGGAACTTCCTGGAGGCCTGGTGCATCGGGACATGCAGGTACGCATCTGAAAGGTCCAGGCTGACTGCGAAGTCCAGAGGCTGGACCGCGGCTCTCAGGGCTCGAGCAGTCTCCATCCGGAAGGAGGGGGCCGTAATGTACTTGTTCAGGGCCGAGAGATCGATCACCGGTCGCCATCTCCCTCCAGGCTTCGGAACGACGAACAAGCGGCTGTAGAAGGCTGGGGAGTAGGGGACGCGTACCACCTCCGTGGCGGCTTTCCTCAGGAGGGAGGAGACCTCTCCCCGAAGAGCGGAGGCCTTCAACGGATCGCTGGGGATCTCGGTCCAAAGGGGGGAGCGACGCAAAGGAGGCGGGCTGCGAAAGGCGATCCGGAGGCCGGCCGAGACGGTGTCGCAAATCCAGGGGTCGTCGGGAAAGAGTGTGAGCCAATTTCCGCTGAAAAAGGCTAGCCTCCCACCGACCGGAGACCCCGAAGTGGTCGGTGGGGGCAAGGCTGGGGGGCAGTCAGGTAGCCCGCCCGCGACCCGGTCGCCGGGCGGGACGGGGCCAGGCGGGGACACGGGCCCTGGAGGGTCTAGGATGGCCAAAGGCGGGGGCCTGCTCAGGGGCCGAAGCAGGGGCTGACGCAGCAGCGGGTCTAACCGACCGCGAGGCGCGACCCCTAGCCTGGCGGGAGGACGGAAAGCGGCGGGGAGGAGGAGCACTCACAGGCCAGCGGTCGGGGTTGGAGGCTCGAACGGATGACCAGGTGTCGCCGAAAAGCAGGGGGCCACCCAGCGGAGCACGACGAAGCTGCGCACGCAGGTCAGGTGATATCCCTCGGCAGGCAAGCAGAAGGGCGTCTCGACGCATCAGGTCACAGTTGGCGGAGGCAGCCATAGCGTTAACGGACGAGTGGTAGGCGGCTCGGTTGGCGACTTCCGCTAAGACGAGTAAATCCCCAAGGAGAGGCGTGATAGAAGGATGCCAAGCGTCTTCCACACGACGAACCAGGGCTTGAGTGAGCAGCTCCAGGAACCCAGCGCAGGCTAAGGTGTTCCGCACCAGAGACGCAGTCAAATCCAGGCCACGAGGGAAAGAACGGCGAAGGAGGGCGGAGCCGCCAGCTTGCGACACGGCCGGGGGGTCGATCGCAGGAAGAGGGATGGAGAAAGCCTGGGAATGACCGGCATACCAATCCCGACGGAAGGCGATGTCCAGGCCAGCCGGCCAGCGACGATCGGAGAAGAACACCGGCTCTCGAGACGCTGGAAGTTGCAGGTGCGCTGAGAAGACATCTCGCAGCTCCTTAAATCCAGGCGGCTGGGGAAGCGACTTGAACCTCTTCACCTGACGCTCGGCATCCACAAAGGCCGAGACCTTCCTCTTCAGGGGGAGAGAGGCTGGGCAGGAGTCCGCTGGCAGAGTGGCCGCGATGATCCTGGCGGCTTCATCCAAGGCTAGGAGGGTCTCCGCCCGGGACGACGACGGAAGGGTCGAGGGGACATCATCACCGACGTCGGAGGGCGAAAGGGAGCGAGCATCCTCCTCCAACAGGGCTGAGACGGAGTCTTCGGGCAGCAAGCTGAGGGCTTCTTCGTCCAGGGGTTGGCGAGAAGGCGGGTGAGGCACCAAGGAAGGTCGAAGCTTGGGCGGGGGCGCATCTCGAACCTCACGGGAAGCCCGGGCATGAGCCGGCAGCGACGACGGAGGCGGGGATCGCCGAGGCGAACGCGGGAAGGAGCGAGGAGGGGTCCTGTCCGGTGCGCGGGAACGACGTCTGGGTGAAGTACGGCGGACAACCGAAGAGGAGTGCCGATCACGGGAAGAAGGTCGACGATGGCGGTGACGCGGCGAACGCATCGAACGGTGCGAAGGCGAGCGCGACCGAGCGCGCGCGACGAGGAGAGGCGGGGGGAGCGGCGACGCTCCCGGCGGGGGGAACGATCCTTCCGGCGGCGCTCGCGGGGCGAGCGCGAGTGTCTAGCACTGACGGTGGAACGGGAAAGGTCGGGGGCGCGACTGTGTCGCGTAGGTTGAGGCTGACGTCTCTCCTGGCCGGACTCAGTGAGAAGGGCTCTATGCCGGTGTACAGATCCTCCGGAAGGATCAGCGGGCTTATCGTGGAGAGAGAGAGGAGCAAGGCCAGTCAACGTGGGACGGCTCGTGGCGAACTGCTGCAGGCCGGGCTCAGTGAGGCGGGCGCTTTGCCGGCAAACAGACCCTCCGGAAGGGTCAGCGGGCGTGGCAGCAGTGGCAGTCCTCTGGTCAGCGAACAACGCAGGGTCCCGACGATCAATCCGTTCCGAGAGGCCGAGGCGAGGAAGAGCGGTCGTTACCACAGGGGCGACGTCAACAGGAGTGGGACGAGAGATAGCAGACGGAGGTCGCTCTCGCCGGTAAAAACTCCAGAGGTCAGACCAACGGATCTCCGGCCAGGTCGCACAGACATCGCAGAGATGGTCCGAGGCGCAGCCCGAGCAGGGGAGGCAGACCGCATGGTCGTCCGTCGGCCACTTGAAGTCGCCGCATTGAGAGCAGGTAAGCATTTGGTTCCTGCAACAGACAAAGAGCACAAGGTCGCAAAGGCGGACAAGGGAGCCTAGCCCCACACCAAGGTACTCCAAGCGCCGTAACCACCGGCGCGTAAATAGTGGCTACAGTCTCCCAGAGCTAAAGGGCCTTTAAGGTAGACGAACGGAGTGTGGGTGCCCGAAGGCCCTACGAGAACAGAAACCCTAGTCTACAAGGCAACGTCTTCTCGTAACAGTGAAATACCAAAGGAGGGAAGGCGACGTCCCTCGAGGAGACTCGTAAAAAAGGTCGTGCAAGGCGCCGAAGCGTAAGCTCACCAACTGGCGCCCACGTAGTAGCAAAGCCGAAAGGAAAGCCCAACGGTAGCCGGCTCTCGGCCCGAGGGCCGGCTGTGGGAAACTACCACTACCTTACCTCCGAGACGAATCGGGAACAGAGGGAAGGGTAGTCATACACCTCCACAGCCTAGAGGAGAGCAGCAGAACGACGCCAGCAGAGGCAGGGCACAAGAAGGCAGGTCAGCGCTAGGAGGCGCAGAGCACACGAAGAGGCAACGAGCGTAGGCAAGAGAAGGACCGGTCGAAGCGGCGCGAGAGCAAGGCCAGACACGTCTTCTCTGTACGAGCGAAGTAGCAAAACTGGCCGGTCTCGTGACCGGAGCTGGTAAGGCGGGAAACGGGAGACAACTCTCGGCCCCTCTAGGGGGGGTTCCCCGAGTGCCTCCCGGGTTGTGTGGGCACACAACGGGTAAGTAGGCTAAAATTGAGCTAGAAGTAGACATTTTCCATAAAGTCATGTCATCGGTAATGTTTTTGAGGAAACAAAGACATAAACTCTCTTGAGCCCCTGCTGCTGCAGGATCTCTTAACCCTTATCATTCAAATACACCAGTGTGTGAAATAATTGTGACTAAAATAGTTCAAGGGTAGTGCCAGAATAGCTGGCACTACCCTTGAACTAAAGCCATTGGTCGGTATCCTTATCTGTAAATACTATAATGTAGCTTGCATATGGCAGTGTACAAATTTGAAGCTTTTAGCCTCAGTATGATATGGGTTAAGAATCCATGCCTACAGCTTGTATGAAATATTCTCATCAACTTGAATCTGTGTTTCTTGTACAGTCTAACCTTTTGGCTGGCGGTAGCGTGGTTGGTCAAGGTGATTCCTGCAGAAACCACCTCAACCAAACACGCTACCAACAGCCAAAAGGCTAACACACCCAGGACCCTCAAGAAAGCTGCATTTCCACCAATTGCCTGAAGAAACCCATGCCTGAATGTAAAATAAATCTGTTTTCCAACATATCATAACATTATTCAATACTGTTTGCTGAGAGATTCCATTTAACATATGATAATAAACAGCACACAACATAAAACTGCAGCAAAAAAGATTAGGTGGCAGAAAAAAAAAAAGTTGTGCTTGAAACCACTCTTCTCGGGCAGTGCAGCAGACTACCTCAGTACCTGAGACAAATGCAAGAGAGAGGTCGATAAGGGGAGAAGACTTGCGGCCCTGTGTCAGTTTCATCTTGAGGCTGTTGAATGTGTAGAAGTAGACAAAGTTGGAGCAGCAGAGAGCAGTCACCACTGGAAACCAACCTCGATACAATCCTTCACTGAAAATTGTACAAGTGCATGCTAGATAATAAGAGTATGACCTCAACAAGACAGAGCAACATCTTATGGCTAAACGCACAGAAAAGGAGCCACCTATGAAAAACACCATCCAAATAAAACAGACCAAAGTCTTTTGTGTGACTATGTCAGCATCTGTCCTTCCCAAAGGGGCCTGATGATTGAGCTCTTAATAAAATGCAAGACAATCGCTGCGCCAACAGCCACTATACATGCTCAATACAATACTGAAGGGAGGAAAACTATGGCTTGCCCATGAGACGACCATCAGCCCGGAAATATCCCCTCTCTTGGCTTGACTTCGCGAACGAAGATTCTATAGGGCTTGCCCACGTCGTCTGCAGGCATTTTCGTGGCTGCGGAGGCCAATCCGGGACAGGCAGGTTCGACCGCAGTGGCTGCAGGGGAAGGTCTGGTCAGGGTTCTGAGTTACGACAACTCTGTTTTTTCTTCTAAGCCGCTTGTCCTTAAGGTTAGCTCTGCGAGAGTCCTCAAAGGAGACGACTGCCTTGTGAATGGTGGAGCGCCAGGTGTCACGGTCCGCAGCAAGCGAAGACCACTGGCGGTAGTCGATTTGGCAGGCACTAAGCGACTTCTTGAGACCGTCTTTGTATCTCTTCTTTGGTGCCCCTCTGTCTCAGTGTCCAGTGGCGAGCTCGCCGAACAGAGTGATCTTGGGTAGGCGATGATCCTCCATCCTGGAGACGTGCCCCGCCCAGCGAAGCTGTGTCCGCAGCAGCAAAGCCTCGATGCTCACAGTTTCCGCCTGTTCAAGGACCTCGACGTTGGTGACATAGTCACTCCAGTGAATGCTGAGGATGGTACGCAGGCAGCGCTGGTGAAAGCGTTCGAGGAGTCGTAGTTGGCTGCGGTAGAGGGCCCAGGACTCGGAACCGTACAGCAGGGTGGTGAGGACGACAGCTCTGTACACGCTGATCTTGGTGCCTTTTTTCAGCTGTTGATTGTGCCACACCCGCTTGAATAGTCGCCCGAAAGCACTGTTCGCTTTTGCCAGCCTGTTGTCCAGCTCCTTGTCCAGCTTGGCGTCTGACGTGATGATGCAGCCAAGGTAGGTAAACTGGTGTACAGACTTCAGTTCGGACTCGCCGATGGTGATGTGGGGAGGGCGATGCTCTTCCTTGGGTGCCGGCTGATGAAGGACCTCTGTCTTTTTCAGACTGACCTCAAGTCCAAAGAGCTGGGCAGCATCTGCGAAGCAGGACGTAATGCGCTGCAAGGCTCTCTCTGTGTGTGCAACGAGGGCAGCGTCATCAGCGAAGAGCAGCTCACGAATCAGTTGGTCTAGGGTTTTCGTGTGGGCCTGCAGTCGTCTGAGGTTGAACAGGCTGCCATCGAGACGATACCTGATGTACACTGCGTCGTCATCGTCGAGGTCCACTGTGGCCTGCTTCAACATCATGCTGAAGAAGATGGTGAAGAGGGTCGGTGCCAGCACGCAGCCTTGCTTCACGCCGTTGCGAATGGGGAATGGTTCTGAGAGGTCACTGTTTAGTCTGACCTGGCCTTGTTGGTCCTCGTGGAGCTGGACGATCATGTTGAGGAACTTTGGGGGACAACCTAGTCGCTCCAGGATCTGCCACATACCTTGCCTGCTCACAGTGTCAAACGCTTTGGTTAGGTCGACAAACGTTACGTACAGCCCTTTGTTCTGCTCGCGGCACTTCTCCTGAAGCTGTCTCAGCACAAAGACCATGTCGGTGGTACTCCTGTTGGCTCTGAAGCCACACTGACCCTCTGGGAGGTGGTCTTCAGCGATGGCAGGTACCAGCCGATTCAGGAGCAACCTTGCGAGAATTTTCCCGGCAATGGACAGCAGGGTAATTCCACGATAATTAGAGCAGGCAGACTTCTCTCCTTTGTTCTTGTACAGGGTGATGATGACTGCATCACGGAGATCCTTTGGTAGTGTTCCTTTTTCCCAGCAGCAGAGAAAGAGGTCGTGGAGCTTGTTGTGCAGTGCTGGGCCTCCATGTTTCCAGATCTCTGGCGGGATTCCGTCAATGCCTGCTGCTTTGCCACTCTTGAGCTGGTGGATGGCGGTGAGGGTCTCTTCGGCGGTGGGCAGTTCGTCCAATTCAACCTTTAGTGGAAGGTGTGGGATTTGGAGGATGACTGTTTCTTGAACAGTGCGTTCAGCGCCGAAGAGGTCCTGAAAGTATTCCGACCAGCGGTTCAAGATGGAGGTATTATCTGTGAGGAGTGCCTGTCCATCAGCGCTTCGCAGGGGACTTTGTACCAGGTGCCTAGGGCCATACACTGCTTTCAGTGCTTCGTAGAAGCCCCTGTAGTCACCGTTGTCAGCGCAGAGCTGGGTCCTCTGTGCGAGTCTGGACCACCACTCGTTCTGGAGTTCTCTAAGCTTGAGCTGGAGACTGCTGCAGATGAGGCGGAAGGCAGACTTCTTCACAGGACAGGAAGGCTGGGCTAGGTGGGCCTGGTGGGCGGCTCTTTTTTTTGCTAGAAGTTCCTGGATCTCTACGTCGTTTTCGTCAAACCAGTCTTTGTTCCTCTTTCTAGCAAAGCCCAAGACTTCCACAGAGGATTTTACAATAGCAGTTTTCAGTTGTTCCCAGAGTGTTTCAGGAGAGGAGTCTGCTGGATCAACTGTGTCTTTGAGCATGCGCTGTAAATCGGCCTGAAGGGCAGCTTTCTTGTCGTCACGCTGAAGGCTGGCAACATCAAGCTTTGTCTTGGGAGGGCCGCCTTTCTTGGGTTTCAGCTTGAGGCGGAGCCTGAGTTTGCAGCGAACAAGGCGGTGGTCAGTGTGGCACTCTGCGCTGGGCATCACTCTGGTGAGGAGGACGTCACTGCGGTCCCTCTGACGCACTAGGACATAGTCGATAAGGTGCCAGTGCTTGGAGCGAGGATGCATCCAGGTGGTCTTTCGACTGTCCTTTTGCTGGAAAGTGGTGTTGGTGATGACAAGTTGCTGCTCTGCACAGAGCTCCAACAGTAGGCGACCATTGTCATTGCAGTTCCCAACGCCATGCTTGCCGAGGACTCCTTTCCAGGCTTCAGAGTCTTGGCCCACTCTGGCGTTGAAGTCGCCAAGGATGATGACTTTGTCGTCTGCAGGGGTGCTCTGCAGGAGGCTGCGCAGGTCAGAGTAGAACTTGTCTTTTTCTGCAGGCTCTGCCAGGAGGGTTGGGGAGTACACACTGAGAAGGGTGACATGTTGCTGGTGTCTCAGTGGGAGGCGCATGGACATGATGCGGTCGGAGTGACCCGTTGGTAGGTTTTCCAACTTAGTCGCAATGGGGGTCTTAACCATGAAGCCCACGCCTGAGAGCCGTCTTTCTGATGCAGGCCTGCCTGACCAGTAGAGGGTGTAGCCAGCGCCAAGTTCTTGGAGGCTGCCTTCCTCCGGGAGGCGTACTTCGCTGAGCGCGGCGATGTCAATGTTTAACCTCCGCAATTCATGGGCAATGAGGGCGGAGCGACGTTCAGGGCGTCCGCTGTCTGCCGTGTCGAGCATGGTTCGGATGTTCCAGCATGCTACGTTGAGTCCGGTCGTGGTCGTCATGAAAGTGGATCCATTGTTTTTTCTTGTTTTCTGACCGCATGAGAAGATGCCCGTTGACCGCGGCTAGCCAACTGGGGTTACGAGGGGATGAGCTTTGGTTAGGCCACCTTTTCTAGGCCCCTCTCCGTGTGGAGCAAGCAGTGCTGTCCCTAGAGAAGGCTGCTTGGTTGTTCAGGGTGTGCCGAGTGACGTTGTCATCCCCAGGTCAACATCAGGTGACCAATATCCTGAACCGCCTGCATGCAGGTTTGAGACTGCGGCTTCCAGTGACATCTTTCACCTGCCGTTTTGCCCCTTGCCCATCGCTACAGGACTTGGAAAGTTCAGTGTCATAGTCCGTGGGCGTTTCCTAAAGCCTGCGCGGTGGAGCTTTTTGGTGGAGTGCAGTGTGCGCAGTACTGGCCCCACCCTTTAAATCCTTGGTTCGTTTGCCATGGCCTAGCAAGCTGGGACGGTGGCATCGAGGTCCTCGGGTCGTAGGTTTTATATCAGACTGTCCTTGTCTTAGTCTCTGGCTCAAAAGCCTTCCCCGGAGACACGGGGGCTTTGATGTCAGGGGTTTCCTCCCTTAGCCTTTCCGCAGCCAAGCGGCCAGGCCTGCAAGGCAGCAGGGGACTCGTGGGGGCCGGGGTCGTCTATGTCCCGTGCAGATGTGAACATCTGCCCACTGCCCAGACGGTGACACCAGAGGAGAAAAATCCAACGCCGGAACCCGGTATCGAACCTCGCACCTTTGGCATTGGAGGCAGACGCCTTAACCACTGCGCCACTTCCCCGTCTATCCTAAATGCTCTCAAATCACGTAAGCGTATGACACTTATGACCAAGCTATCATATAACCAATCAGAAATGAGTATGATGGGCCAAGGGTAATCTCAGGCATGCCGTAGTTTTCCTCCCTTCTGTATTGTATTCAGTGTGTGTGGTGGCTGTGTACAAGTTGTGGGGCAGCTGTTGTCTCGCATTCCACTAAGAGCTTAATCATCAGGCCTCTATGGTCCTTACAGTGATATGTGCATGAGGAAACCAAAACTGGTTCTACTGTACATGTATGTCATTGGGGAAAGAAGCCACTAACAATCGTATTAACCCATTACATCCGAGGCTGATTTCTTAAAATTGCTCATTGATCTATGAAAGCTACATCACAGATTACAATATAGATCAGCCATTTTAGTTCAAAGTTTGTGCCAGAATAGCTGGGCGGTTCAGGCGCCAAGCTATTTGGCACCATCCTTGAGCTTTCATAGTAAAATTAATTTCAAGCAATATAGTATCAGGATGAAAAGGGTTAACCCATTTAGCCCCAATGCACTACAGCAGGATCAACCATGATAATTAACGGGTAGTGCAAGATTACCTTGGCAGCAGGCCAATCTGGCGCTACCCTTGAATTATCAAGCTTGATCGATCTCTTGCAACTGGTACATGGTCGTTATGTGACACCTCTAAAATTTGGGAAATACTGCCATAGAGTTAAATGGGTTAACCTACTGGGTGTTGGTAGCGCTTTCTGTCAAGATGATTCCAGCAGGAAACACCTTGACAAAACCGCTACTGCCAGCCAAAGTGTTAAGAGAATGACTGCAACATTCCAATACTTACATTCCCTCCTCTTTCACAATGTCAGCACATATTTCATGGGTGTGTTTTGCTCTCTGGAGATCATCAACTGAAAGATAAAAACACACAATCCTTTGACTATAAAATTTACCATGAACAACATGCTTTTATAAAATCATATAATGTAAAAACCTATTCATGTTTACTGTAATCTCATACACGTTTACTTGATGCTAACACTAACAGTAACAAATACAAGAAAGGCAAAGCCCCGTGACCCTTGACCTTTGCAATGAGTTGACTAAATTAGTATACATAGGAAGGTCTTATCATCAGCTACCTTTGTGCCAAATTTGATTGAAAAGTTTGCAAAAATGTTGATATTAACTACAATTCTATCCAAAATTGGCATTTTTATACACATTTGCCAACCTCTTGTGACCCTTGACCTTTTCCAATGGGTCATCCAAATTAGTATGCATAAATAGGTCTTACCATCAGATATCTCTGTAGCAAGTTTGGGTTTTAAGTTGAGAATAGTAATTGAGAACAAAAATTCTTTTCAAAATATGGCCATTTTTTACCTATTTCTTGAGCTCTTGTGACCCTTGACCTTTCTGAGGGGTCATCCAAATTAGTATGCATAGATAGGTCTTACCATCAGGTGTCTCTGTAGCAAGTTTAGGTTTGAAGTTGTGATTAGTATTTGAGAAAAAAACATCTTTTGTCCAAATATAGCTATTTTTTACCTATTTCCTGACTTATTGTGATCCTTGACCTTTCCGAGGGATCAACCAAATTAGTATGTACATCAGGTATCTTTGTACCAAGTTTGGGTTTGAAGTTGTGAATAGTATTTGAGAAAAAATAAATTCAGTCAAAATATAGCTATTTTGGATATATTTCCTGATCCCCCCTGACCTTGACCTTTGTGAGAGGTCACTGAAATTGATATGTTTAGAAAGGTTTTGCCACAAAGTATCTTTGAGCCAAGTTTGAAGCTGTAGCTTGAAATTGAATAGTCTCTGAGAAAATGCCAACGTTAAAGTCTACTACGGACGACGGTGGAAGGACAACGGCAGATGAGTGCTTCATCCCTTTGGCTATTGGCAGTGGTGTTTGCTGCATTGGTACCTGCACACTACTGACAGCCAAAGGGTTAACTAAAACTAAATCAGAAACACTCATTGCATGCACACACACACACACACACACACAAACTCATGCACACCCACATCCATTTTAACACACCTTGGAGTCGGGTACGAACTGTGTCCAGAGGATAAAAGACTGATATGGCAAAAACACTGCCCTGTTGAGAAAAAAAAGAGACAAAATAATTTCAGCATATTACACTTACAGATCTCTAAAAAGAACAAAGCTGTAGTAAAGGTGAAAATATGTGTCGATGCCACTATAATCTCAGCCAGACATACACTGAACAGAGAACAGACTACAAGTTACACACTTTATTAATAAAAGACATAGTATTTTTCAGTATCCATAGAAACTGCAGCTATCACAGACTACAGCTAACCTAACCCAGTCCAATGTGTCTGCAGTATACTACCCCACCAATAAGTCAGCCCCATTACCCCACAGTTCCCAGGCACCTACAGCAGTACAGGTATATAACATTATAAGTGCCCTTTCGCTATTCTGTAGGCCAAGAGACAGAGCATCGCCAAGCAGACAGCCTTAGCGATACTCTGTGGTCAGATGACCAGGATAGTGGTCAACAGTTGCAGTAATGTAAACTGCAGTCACAGAACTGTGCGTGCCAACTGTGCTCCTCCCTGTGATTGTGCAAAGAGAGCAGCTCCATACACGTCACTAACGACTTATAGGTATCAGTTGCAGGAGGTTGATTGACCATGATAATACATTACAAGGTTAGTGCCAGAATAGCTTGGCGCCAAGCTAGTCTGGCACTACCCTTGAATTATCATGGTCGATCCACCTGCAGTAGGAGCATTGGGGCTAAATGGGCTAACAATAATGGACATGAAACACTTGGCTTCAGCCTTGTGTAATGCGGTATAATAAACTGCGTGAAAACGTTTATTAAAAATAAGCGATACAGAAATAATTTCAAGTCTACTTGGGAGCAGCAAACAACACAGTTTAGAGGCCTTGAACATAACAGTGGTGCTACTCACCACAGCTCCAGACACTGCGTGGACAAGGTTGTTGTACGAAAATATAGATGAAGCCATAGTTTCTTTGTCAACTTCGGCGTGCGCAGCCTGAGTGAGGACCGCAGCAATGTTCATCGTCCCCGTGCCACTTGCTATCATAGTTACCAATCGCCGGGCCAGCGACGTCAAAGATGTGTGTTGCAGGTGCGTGTTTGACGCTAGACCGGACATGATACAGCTCAGAGTTTTTCTCCCTCACGGTCACCGGAAAACGTGTAGAAAAATTAGAACATTCTGTATGAGAATTCCGGTTCTTTTGTGGTTTGTTTGTACCGTATAGGAAAGCGCTTGTTTATTTTGCAGGAAACTGTTTAGGTTGATTCAGTCTCACTGCTGTTTGAAGGAAATCTTGTTTTAAGAGAGACAATACCGTTTTCATCAGACCACAGCAAATTTCTCCGTTATCAGGGAGCAGCACACTACTGATTTCTAAAGAGCAAGTTCTGTAATGTGAGATGCAAATTAAAGAGTGATAGTGACCGAACAAATGCCTAACAGGTCTTGTGACATGCATTTCAATTGCAGATAGTGATAATACAGGTCTGGAGGGGAGAAATGACAAGATCTGTTCGAGATGTGTTGTGATAATGTTTCTGGAAACTTCATGACATGAACAACGATCAAGCAGGATATCGGCGTACATTTTACACACAGCACAGTGGCGGTAGTCAGTTAAGGATGGACAAGCTTACAGCGCTCTCTGGGATCCTGTTTTTCACTGCAGATATTTTTGCTATCGGGAGTCTGGCCAACCCGGACTGGATAGTCACAAGTGAAGCAGGTAAGGTGTAGTATCTGTCAGCATGTTCAACTCTCAAGTACTGTGATGTAATCAAGTCTTCTGCTGATCGGTGTGTTTCAGTCTCTTCTCAGTCTCTCGTATTCACGCATGTCACATATATATCCATTACAAAGTAGTAACCAAGTATGAGTGTATGTAAAAAAAAATATATATATATTCGTTTGCCTATTGTGTATTATGTGTCGCATCAGCGACATCCCAAAATATGACCGAAAATCTAACAACAAATACATGTACGTTGTATCTTGGACATTCCCAACTTCATGTAATGACACAGGCACAACATGGATTTGTGGCAGTCAAATCTGTTAAAAAGCTATGGGTTTGTTGGGTTTTCTTTTGTAACTGTTGAAACACTTGACACATTATAATAACTTCATTTAATCCCATTGTTCATGCAGCCTTGCATCATATTTTCAAGGATTTTTTTCCTTTTCTGCTTCTCTTTTTCCTTAATTCTCATGTGTATCTCATACGGTCATACTATAGGCATCTGTATACATGTCATGTTAGCACACTCAACATGTTTTGATTTTAGGCAATATGCGACTTGGCTTGACCCAACACTGTCAGATAATTCATGGGCGACCAGAGGTTTGTACCTGGCCACAGCTACCAGCAGAGTGGACACTGGCATTCCTGTGTATAATTGGCGGCATCGTTTGTCTGACCACAACATGCATCCTGCTGCTCTTGTCACACTGGTATCAACGTGCAGCCAAATACGTCCGTCTGGTCGCCTTGTTTGCAAGTGGGTAGAATGTCATAAATAACTAGTAGAATGTAGTGTTCATATCCATGATTCAGCCCTGACACACTACACTCTATAAATCAACCATGATACTAATATTTCAAAGGTGGTGCCATACTAGCTTGGTGCCTCTAGGCATGGCACCAAACTGTTTTTCCACCTCCCTTGAACTGTCCTTGTCAATGTTTCTCCTGAACTGTAATGTAGTCTTGAGATGACAACCGCTAAATCTTAGGGCTTCCAATCTAAGGGCTTAGTGTGCTAAAAAGGTAGAAGGTATAAGGGCTGTCATTGCAAAAAAATGAGCAGACTCTTGGTTAGTTAATTTCTCAGATACTCGAGATGCTCCGTTTTATATAAAGTATCTTTAAGTATTCTTGTGACATTTCTCATTAAATTTACAGTTTTCTGATATTTTTCAACTTTTGAGCCATTTTAGTTACATGTCTGTTGGTTTGTTTGTTGTTGTGTTTTTGGTGAGATTTTTTTTTTTTTTTTTTTTTGGTCATCTTGAGGGGGTGTTGATAATTTAAAATAGCTTTACACTCTCTAACCTATTAAACAGAATCAAGCTATTGTGGATGATCCAGCATGCATTACTAAAAGTTAAAAACAAACATTTTCTTGTTGCTTACTTTAATTTATAATTTATACAAGTTTACCAAATTTACTTTCAGTGACTCAGTTTTGCCTGGCAGCCGTGGTCTTCCCCATCGGCTTCCATATAGCTGCCATTGGAGGCCAGCCCTACAAGCTGCCGCATCATACACAAGTGGGATCAGCATATGTCCTCTTTATCATGGCCATTTTCTTCACAGTCATCTCAGAACTATTCTCCAGTCGTGTATGTTTGCCAGTTCTGTGACAACCTGCACCCATTAGCAAAGAATTTTCAAGCTTTCAGACGTTTTGAAGGACAGGAGAGTGTGTTTGCTCAGAAAGATGTCTATAATTTTACTGTGGCATTCGGCTAGCACTTTGATACTCACCATTATTTTTAATCCTTTGACTCCCAGAACTAAATGACTTTTATTCCATAAAATGCAAGTGTTTTGGTTTGGGGACGCAAAAGGTTAACAGCCTGGATGCCAGTACCACTTTTTACTGAGGTGATTCCCACAAGAATTGCCTCAACAAAATGTGCTATTGACAGCCAAGAGTTTGTGCTTGGTGGACATGGCCAAGAACTGCTGCAGACCACAGAAAAGAGGAAAACAAACTGCTAGCAAAGGAGAGAAGAAACAGCTAGTTGCTACAGAAAGAAATGAAAGAGCCACAGCCATGCAAGGAACATGGATACAAAGTGGTGTCAGCAAGAGAAATCGATCCTCATGGGACCCCGCAATTGCAGGGGCTCATGAGGATCTGTGTCTTGCAGTTGGTTTCTGCTAACTTGTTCTCAGCAGTGTAGGAGTTAAGACAATTGCATAGCACAACTTTTTTCTAGTCTAATAAATATTTTCCATTTGACAAAGGAACATACCTTTTTTTTAGTCCACATTGTAATAGAATTCATACACAAACTGTTGTCTAGTCTAACCAACATAATTTATAATTGATAAATTATATACATGGCATTTGGATTCTTTTATTGTCTATGTACATGTACGACTTTTGTCTAGTCTAACAAACGTTACAGTATGTGATTCTGCATGTTATAAACGATAGGACTAGAGTGTTTCACATATAGTAGTTCAGGATGAAAATTCTACAAATGTGGAGACTGATTGTTTAACCCATTCAGTCCTGACGCACTACAGCAGGAGATGGGTCGACCATGATAATTCAAGGGTAGTGCCAGATTAGCTTGCACAAGTGGGTTAAAAATATGTGTTGTGAAAGTAGACCACATGCAACTGTGTATGCGTGTGTAGTCATTTTGAGAAAAGCTGACAGAGCAGAGAAATGGAAAGGAGAGTGCATTTGTGTATGTGTGTGTGTGTGAGCGAGAGGGTGTTCTTCTTCCACCCTACCCTTCTTCCGTTTGAAGTTGTTTCACTCAACTTGCTGTGTAAATTTCTTTAAGTCACAGCACTGTTAACACACCCTATCAGGGTTGATCACAAGTTTGTAAAAAGTATGGTCTGTTTATTAACTAATGTACGAACATGTTTCAACCATAGGCACTTGACCAGTTCAGTGCATGTTGATATGCGAGTATCGTGAGTAGTAGCTGGCTGTGTGCACGCAAGGGTACTGTCTCAAATATCAACATGCACTGAGCTTGTCAGGTACATGCCTGTGGTTTTACTATATATGTATAACTCAACACATTGTAAATATACTGTGGCAAGTTGTTTTCATACATTTGTCAACAACACTTATTAAATTTACATCTGCATTTATGTCTTAAAAACTTGTTACATTGGTGATGTTATATTGGTGTACAGTGTATTTATTGTACGTTGTAGAGACCACATTTACAATTTTTTGTTGAGTGTTTAGTTTTTTGGCTCACGTGCGAAGCAAAAGTGAGTCTATGTTTTGGGCCAATGGTCATTCGTCTGTCGTCCGTCCGCCGTCATCCGTGGTAAACTTTAACGTTGGCATTTTCTCAGAATACTTAAAGCCACATTATTCAAACTTGGCACAAGGATACTTTGTGGTAAGACCTTTCTAAGCATACCAATTTGAGCGACCTCTCACAAAGGTCAAGGTCACATGGGATCAGGAAATATATCAAAAATAGCTATATTTTGAAATAATTTATTTTTTCTCAAATACTATTCACAACTTCAAACCCAAACTTGGTAAAGAGACACCTGATGGATAAGACCTATCTATGCATACTAATTTGGTTGATACCTCAGAAAGGTCAGATAATTCAGAAAGGTCAAGGGTCAAAAGGGCTCAGGAAATAGGTCCGAAATAGCCATATTTTGACAAAAGATGTTTTTTCTCAAATACTATTCACAACTTTAAACCCAAACTTGCTACAGAGATACCTGATGGGAAGACCTTTTTATGCACACTAATTTGGTTGATACCTCAGAAAGGTCAAGGGTCATGAGAGCTCATCAGGAAATATGTCTCAAATAGCCATATTTTGACAAAAGATGTTTTTCTCAAATACTATTCACAACTTAAAACCCAAATTTGGTACAGAGATACCTGGTGGCAAGACCTATCTATGCATACTAATTTGGATGACCCCTTGGAAAGGTCAAGAGGCTGGCAAATGTGTGTAAAATGCTGATTTTTTATAAAATTGTAGGTATTCCCAAATTTTTGCAAATTTTTCAACCAAATTTGATACAAAGATAGCTGATGATAAGACCTTCGTATGCATACTAATTTAGTCGACTCATCAGAAGGTCAAGGGTCACGGGGGGTTGACAGATGTGTGACAAATGCTTTCATTTTCAGAAAACATGGATTTTGCTGCTGCAGAAGCCAGCCCTTGTCAAAAAGGTCACACATGATATATGTAAATTGGTCATACACGTGAGCCATAATGGCTTTGCCTTTCTTGTTTGTTTACATTTTGTTCCACATTTTTCAGGTTGATGATTAAAAATACACCATTTTTGAATCCAGCAGGCATATAGAACGTGTAAACCTACCACCAGACCCATCCGTCTCTTTTGTGAATTTTGCCCTGATATGCGACAAGAACTGGATTGACCATGGTAGTTCAAGGATGGTGCCATAATAGCTGGTGGCCAAGTTATTCTGGCGCCACCCTTGAACTATCATGGCCAGTCTCTGTCCAGTGCTGTAATAAAGTCTTCAGAGGGTCATTTCCAATTATAAAATATCAACTTTAGGGCTCAATGTTAACCCTTTGGCTGTTGGTCACAATTTTGGTCAAGGTGATTCCTCGTCGACGGCCTATACCCTGGGAGGGGTGACAGGCGTAAGTAAGTAAAGTAAGTAAGATTCCTGCAGAAATCACATGGACCAAAATCTCTTCCAACAGCTAACGGGTTAAGAAGTGTCTGGTTTCTAGTTTGTACTGGCCCATATTACAACAGTGTTATCTTCAACATGTTTTGCTTGTTGGTCGTCATTCACTTTTCTTTTTTTTAACTTTTGTTTTTCATCTGTGTACAAATACAAACATTGACCAATAATGTACTGTCAGTTTCACAAGCAGAGACAACACACTAACATTTTAACTCTTTGGCTGTCATTGGGGCTTTATGTTGCAATGATTCCTGCAGGAATCGTGACAAAAAGAGCTACCAACAGCCAAAGAATTTTAAACCCTTATCATTGGGAATACACCAGTGTGTGAATTAAGTTTGACAAAAACAGTTCAAGGGTGTTGCCAGAATAGCTTGGCGCCTCTAGGCGCCAAGCTATTCTGGCACCACCCTTGAACTAAAGCCATTGGTCTATATCCTTGTCTTAAGTACTGTAATGTAGCTTGCATATATGGCAATGTACAAATTTGAAGCTTTTAGCCTCAGTATGATATGGGTTAAATCTTTTTTGCACTATGATCTATCACAGAAGATAAACTGACCATGTACTGTGTGCGTGCCTGGATTGCATGGTGCCTCCCCATACACTACGTTTGAGCAGTCATGATTAATCCTTCTCGCAGCTGGTTCTGGAAGTGAAAGAACTAATCTTAACCCATTTAACCCCACAGTAACATATCTCAAAATTTGGAGGTGTCACCTAACTTGTATATACCAGTTGTAGGAAATGGATTGACCATCAAGCGCCAAGCTAATCTAGCGCTGCCCCTGAATTATATGCTGCATGTCTCAAAGGTCTGAATTGTTCCGCCGTTTCGAGGATTTCCTCGGTAATCTCGCCGATTTCCGCCGATTTTCCGCTCCTCAAACTACTATACTACTACTGTTTCCGTGTATAATTTCTTGCGCCTTTTTAATTTCCGCTTTTTTTTTCAAAGTCAATTCAGACCTTTGATGTCTAGAATGCTATGTTATCTTACTAACCTTTGGATGTTGGTAGAGCTTTTCATTGAGGTGATCCGTACAGGCATCATCTTGAGAAAAAGCACTTTTGTCCCCCAAAGGGTTAAGGTACTGTATGCGGCACATCTCAGTGAGTAAACCCACCTGTGCATGCTGTCACCTGTATTGTGAAAGGTAGGAGTGACTGCATTCATAAGTGTTTAACTCGTTCAGCCTGACGCACGTATTTCCTAAATTTTGGAGGCGTCATCTGACCATGCACCGGTTGCAGGAGATGGATCGACCATGATAATTCAAGGGTAGTGCCAGATTAGATTGACGCTGACAGGCACCAAGCTAATCTGGCACTACCCTTGAATTATCACGGTCGACCCATCTCCTGCTGTAGTGCGTCAGGGCTGAATGGGTTAAACCCTGGACTTCTGTTGACATTATCGCTTGATGGGAAAAGATGTGCAGTTACATGCCTTTTGTTTTCTCAAAACACTTTACCGATGGTATTACAGATAGGAAAAGTCCCTTAGCTAGCATAATTTTAGTCAAATTTTGGTTGTGTCCGTATAAGGGAGTGTTGGCAGGAGTGGGGCGCCATAGACCAGGTCATAACCCGAATAGCCTCCCCTTATTCCCAACCGGTACAAGATTACCCGGCATACCCCAGTTTAGTTCTTAGCTAGCACTGTGGAAGGTTGTGTCTGTTTCGCGCTCTACGTTTTTGTACTTGGACCAGTCGACTGACGACCTTGGCTTACTGTTAGTTCGTTGGAACTTTTGGAGCTTTGAATCGTGACTGGTACCTCTAGTGCTCACACCTGTGACGGTTCTCTCTTCGTCGGCCTTGGGGACTCACAGTTGCCGACAGGGTTTTTGCTGTTGGGACGGCGACTCGTGGCCTTCCCTGACACTACTTCGACCCTTTGTAACCTGTCCGGTCGTGCCTTTGCGGCGAGCTTCTACGACCTTCTGCCGGTGGTTTCCACTTCGCTGGAGAGACGTGGGTTTGCTCCTTTTTCCGCCATAGCCAGGTAATATCTCGGTGAATGCCCTCGACCGGCGCTCTGGGGTGGGGATGAGCGCCAAGCATAGGCACGCGCTGTGCACTCGTTTGAGTTCGATTGTGTTCAATTATATTTGATTCACCATCGTGCGCGGTTTATTATTGCGTGACCTCAGAGGCCACGCTCGCTCGTTCTTCATTGTACCCTCTTGTTGCAGTTACCAGGTTCGTACCTGCACAATGTGTGGCGACTTTCATTGGCCTTCTGACGAGCATGAGGTTTGCTTACCCTGTTCAGGATGCGAATCGACCCATACATGTGTTGTGTGCGCCCCATGGCTGGAAGAAAGACGGTCGCAGCTGTGGGGTTTTTACCGCCGAGAGCGCCCGACTCCTATCAGACACCGACTGGCAGAACCGGCCCAGAGTCACAAGGTGGGACCCAAGTCAGTGGCAGTGACTAAGACATCCCGGGCCAGTAAAGCATGTAAGTCGCAAGCTATCGTGGAGGGCCCTCCTAAGGTTCCCCTTACCGTGGCGCCCAAGATACCTTATCCTGAGCACTTGTCAGTGGGAGGGATCGCTGACAAAACCCTCCTTGAGATGGCCAAGACCAATGATACTTCCGCCGGGCTGGCCTCGGCAACCGAATCTATGATGCTCCCAGTCCTGGCCCAGTCGGCGGATCGCAGACATGACAGGCAGAAGCGACCACGTGCGGGAAGTCACACGGTTACCAATGAGTCTCGTCCACACCGGGACCCGGCCTTGAGAGATGACCGCTCCTCCGCCCGCCCGCAGCCCAGAGTGGAAATGCGACGGACTGACCTGCTTCCTCCACGGCGACACACTGGCTCCCGTTTCTCAGACGGACCTGAATCGACGGCTCGCTCCTCGTCTAGATCCCAGGTTAGTGGGGGCATTTCTGTCTCTTCCACACGTTTACTTGTAAACAGCCCACGCGCCAGGCGCAGCATTGAGAGACGACGGTCTTCCCTTCATCGGGATCCTGATCGCCGTTTTCGTTCTCAGGCAGTTAGCTCGTCGGACTCGAGTAGTTACCCTGACCCAAGCAGAGACAGGCTACGCGATGGGAGCCAGCGACGACGGACCAGTACTGTGGGACCACTGCGCCATGATAGTCCTCACTCTTCAATTCATTGTTCCGCTTCACAGGACCGCCAGCCAAGGCGACGCTCGTCCTCGCGGGCGGCACCGGGCTTACGTCGGACCCGACCAGCTTCTCACAGTTCCCGCTCTTCGTGCCGCAGCCGCTCCCCGCGGGATCGCCGCCCTGTCTCACACGCTGGCTCTCACACTTTCGCTGCTCCGCAGAGGTCTTCTCGTCGACTCAGCGGACGACGACCAGCTCCCAGGACAGCCTCGCCTCCGCGGCGCTCCACAACAGCCCCTGCACCCGTTGGTCCTGTGAAGGCTCCCGACAACTCTGTTCTCCTCGCTCGCGTGGATGACACCATCAGCCTGGCTCCTGAAGACTTGGTGTCGGCCTGGCTTGACGCCTCCCCTACTCGTCGCTCGCGTTCACCGGAAAATGTGGAGATCCCTCCAGCGTCACTCGGACACAGGATGGAGACCGTGCGGACCCTTGACGAAGCTGCTCGACTCATTGCGGCTTCTCTGCCTTCGGAGGACTGCCCTCCTTCTCCCCCTACTAAGAAGAGAGCTTCAAGTCCCTGCCGCAGCCTCCTGGGTTCCGAGACATTCGCGACGCCTTCTCCGCTGACCTGCTTCAGGGATCCCTAGGGGACTCCGGGTTCTTTTCAGACAACAAGTGGCCTGCAGACCTGGCGATAGCTTTCCAGCAGAAGTGGTACGCCGGACATTCGCATGCCTTCGCATGCCCTCTCCTGGTGGTGGATCCTCCGGTGCTGTCCTGTGCCGGCCTGCTCCGACAATATGTCTTCACTCCTGGCCTGATTCCGACTGCTACCCTCATCCGCAATTCCCTCGCTTCGGCAGGATTTTTGCACTTAGCTACACAGGCCATAGTCCGACACGTCGAGGAAGCGTGGAACCCTACCATCGCCCCGCTTTTAGCTGACATCCTAGCCTTGTCTGTTTCAGGCAACCGTGCGGCTTACCACACCGCTGTCAACGCCATGGCAGCGGCGGCGATTTGTGACCTTATGCGACGAGATGCGGTCTTACAAGCCTGCTCCCTACCTCTGGAAATTAAGAACCAGCTATGCCGGGCCCCTCTCGGCAGCGAACTCCTCTTCAGCCCCCACTGGCAGTCCGTCAAGGAGTCAAGTAAGAATTTGTGGCCCAGCCGCGTCGCTCCACCCCGCTAAGCCCCGCTTTTCTCCAGCCCGCAGGCCTGTGGGTCGAGTCTTGCGGTCCGCCAGACCCTCAGCTCGCCCCTTCACCAGTCGTGGACATCTCCCCGTCCGACCTCCTGCCTTCGGTCCCCCCCCCCCCCCCCCCCCCGTCCGCCTAATCCTGTTTCCTCAGACGCCCCCGCCCCTGCTTGGTCTAGACCTGCCCAACGTCCCTTCCGGTGAGGTAGGGCCCACTGACTGCCTTCCGACCCCGCCTCCGCCGACCGCTCCCGGGTCTCCTGTCGGCGGGAGGCTAGCTCTACACAGCGCCGCTTGGACGTCGCTGTTTCCTGACGACCCGTGGATCCTGTCGACCGTCTGCCAGGGACTACAGCTGTCCTTTCGGTCTCCCCCTCTGCTACACCGTTCTCCACTCTGGACGTCGGTGCCTTCGGATCAGCTCAGGGCCGATGTACTGCGCAACGAGGTGGCTGCTCTGCTCCGGAAGAACGCCACGGAGGTGGTGCTGCGACACGACACGACACTCCAGCATTCTACAGCCGTCTGTTTGTCGTTCCCAAGCCGGGGGGCAAGTGGCGTCCGGTCATCGACCTTTCTGCCCTGAACAAGTTCCTAGTCGCCCTGTCATTCCGCATGGAGACCGCTCGAGCCCTTCGGTCCGCGGTGCAGCCCATGGACTTTGCCGTCGGCCTCGACCTGTCAGACGCCTACCTCCATGTTCCTATGCATCCGGTGGCCAGACGCTTCCTTCGCTTCACCTTCGCCGGGGTAGTCTACCAGTTCTGTGCCCTCCCCTTCGGTCTCAACCTCAGCCCGTGGGTGTTCACCCGGATCTTGGACGCCGTCGTAGCCAGGGCCAGACGGACGAGCTCAAGTCCTACGTCGAACTACCTCGACGACCTCCTCCTATGGAACCAGGTGGACTCCGATCTGGAGAGGGACCGAGACGCACTCCTAGTTCTGCTCGACTCCCTCGGGTTCATCGTCAACAAGGGCAAGTCCGACCTCTCGCTGTCCCGCTGCTTTGTTCACCTGGGAATGGAGTTCCACACAGACCTCAACATAGTGCGGCTCACGGAGGCGCGTATCTAGAAACTCAGCGATCTGGCGCGACAAGTGGCACACCAGGACAGGGTCTCTGCACGGGTGTGGTTACAACTACTGGGGTTGATGAGTGCAGCCGCCGACCTGCTTCCCCTGGGACACCTCTACTCCCAGCCTCTGCAGCTGCACCTGCTCCTTCATTGGCGACCCTCGAAGGACGACATCGACGCTCTGATCCCAGTGCTACCGATGTTACATCCACACCTACTTCTCTGGGCGGACCACATCTGGCTGGCGGCTGGAGTCCCACTTTATACACCTCCTCCCCACTTGTCCCTCTGTGTCGACGCAAGTCTCACCGGTTGGGGAGCTCACCTCCTTCCGTCGTTCACCACAGCCTCGGGTACATGGCCCCCAGATCTTCTGACCCGACACATCAACTGGTTAGAGCTGAAGGCGGTTTGGCAGGCCTTGCTGACGTGGGACTCTCAACTCCGGGGACAGGAGCTCCTCGTGCTGTCCGACAACTCTACAGTCGTCGCCTATCTACAGAAACAGGGCAGGACGCGATCTCCCTCGCTGTGCATCCTCCTGTACCAACTGCTTCGCTGGTGCGAGGATCGGGGCATCACCCTGTGGGCAAGACAGATTCCGGGGCATCTCAACGTGCTCGCCGACTCCCTGTCGCGCCGCGGACAGCTTCTCCACACTGAGTGGACGCTGCGTCCGGACATCTTCCAGATGATCGGGGCCAGATGGGAGACTCCCATGATCGACCTTTTCGCAACTCGATGGAACCACCAGTTACCGCTGTTCGTCTCGCCGGTGCCAGATCCACTGGCTTGGGCGGTCGACGCTCTTTCCATTCTCTGGGACGGGCTCGTCGCCTACGCATATCCCCCGTCGGTGCTGGTCCCCAAACTCCTCCTCAAGCTCCGCGGCTGCAACACGATCCTTTTCCTGGTGGCACCCTTCTGCTGGACCAAGTCGTGGACTACAGACCTATTGAACCTAGCCACGTGCCCGCCCCTACAGCTCCCCACTCCTCGCATGATGCTCAAACAACCACGACAGCCGCTGTTCCATCCGTGCCCAGAACGTCTCCTCCTCCATGCCTGGAGGTTGTGCGGCAAGCCCTCGCCAGCAGAGGCTTCTCTAGTGCGGCAGTGGAAGCTATCGCTACTGCGCGAAGACCCTCTACCAGACGTGTTTATGAGGGAAAGTGGAGAGTGCTATGCAACTGGTGTGGTGACAACAACCTCCCCCCCACCGATTTGACGATGCCCCAGTTGGCGCAGTTCTTCCTCTGGCTTTTCAACTTCCAGGGATTGGCGCCAATTACCATCCGGGGATACCTTGCCATGATCGCGGACACCTACCGTCACCTGGGCCAAACCGATCCGGGTGGCTGCAAAGACCTCGCTGATCTGATGGCGCACTTCGGTCTACAACGCCCAGCGCTGCGTTCGCTGTTGCCTAGATGGGACCTACCTTGGGTGCTGACATGGCTCAACTCCGTCCGTTTTGAACCCCTGCAGTTGGCGCGCTTGCCGGACGTAACTCGAAAGACGTGCTTCCTGTTGGCCCTAGCTATGGCTTCCAGGATCAGTGAGCTTCACGCGCTGTCCACACGCTCAGATTGCCTGCAGTTCCGGACAGACGGCTCCGTGCAACTGCTACCGGAGTCATCCTTCCTGGCTAAGACGTGGTCGCCCTTGACGACCCCACAGATGATGACCATTCGCCCGTTACGTGTGACAGACTCCACCCGGGAGACCAGACAACAGGACCCGGTGAGAGCCTTACGTGTGTACCTGCGCCGGACCAAGCCTCTGCGCAGAGGACGTACCCACCTATTTCTCCCTTTGTCCCCAGGTAGACATGACATCTCAGCCCAGACCATCTCCTCCTGGATCCGATGGGTAATCCGCTCGGCTTATCAGGACCTTGCCCCAGACGCAGCCCAACGTATGAACATCAGGGCGCACGAGGTCAGAGCCATGGCCACAAGTCTTGCTTTCGACCGCAAGGACATTGTGGCGGCAGTGGGATGGCGAGCTGAGACCACATTTGCCCGATTCTACCTGAGGGACCTCTCCACCCAGCGGCAGAACCTCGCGCTGGTGGGAGACATAGCAGCAACGCAACACTCCCTCCCGGCGCCATAGGCGCCGTAAGTATCTTAGCTAAAATTATCGGGAGTTTGCTGCGGGAGGGCGGGTCTGAGGGCTGTGTCGTTGGCAGTAGGGGCGCTATAGCGGCACCCACCTCCTCTTCGGGATTCTTCCTATCTGTAATACCATCGGTAATGTGTTTTGAGAAAATAAATGAATTTTTCATTAAAATGAATTTTTTTGAAAAATACTTACCGATGGTATTACTCGAAGGTCCCTCCCACCTGCCCCGCTTGCCGCCAGTTCGCTAAGAACTAAACTGGGGTATGCCGGGTAATCTTGTACCGGATGGGAATAAGGGGAGGCTATTCGGGTTATGACCTGGTCCTGCCAACACTCCCTTATACGGACACAACCAAAATTTGGCTAAAATTATGCTAGCTAAGGGACTTTTCCTATCTAATACCATCGGTAAGTATTTTTCAAAAAAATTCATTTTAATGAAAAATTCATTTCTGAGTGGTATCATTAGCAGCAGAGGGTTAATGAGATGCAGTCCCTTTTGCGCAGCTTTGTTTTAATTCCAAGTTGTAGATTTTGCTTACAGGGTATGTAACAACAAATGTTCCAGTTTATATTTCATCATTGAACAGTCCAAACTCACAGGCCAGTACTTACCCAATGGAAATAGACTTTCTGAAAATCAGAATTTTTTAAATAACTTACTTACTTACTTACGCCTGTCACCCCTACCCGGGTATAGGCCGTCGACGAGAGACCTCCAGCAACTCCTGTCCTGTGCTTCTCCTTCGATTCTACTCCAGGTGGTTCCCAGTCTCTTGATGTCTGCTTGGAGGTCTCGACGCCAGGAGTTTCTCGGCCTACCTCTTTTCCTCTTTCCCTGGGGGTTCCATGACAATGCCTGCCTAGTGATACTGGAAGCTGGCTTTCTCAGACTGTGACCGATCCATCCCCATCTTCTTCGCCCAATTTCATTCTCTGCTGTTATCTGCTCTGTTCTCTCCCAGAGTCTGACGTTGCTGATCTTCTCCGGCCAGTGGATTTTCAAAATTCTTCTAAGGCAACTGTTCATGAAGGTCTGTACTCTGTTGACTGTGGTTTTTGTCAATCTCCAAGTCTCTGCTCTATATAAGAGAACTGCTTTTACATTGGAGTTGAAAATCCGGACTTTGGTGTGTTGTGACAGCTCTCTGGAGCTCCACACTTTTTTCAACTGGAGAAAGGCTGCTCTGGCTTTACCGATTCGTGCTCTGACATCTGCATCAGTGCCGCCTTTTTTGTCTATGATGCTCCCGAGATAGGTGAAGGATTCCACCTCCTCCAACGGGGTGCCAGCAAGCAAGACTGGTTCTTCCCTGGTTGCGTTCAGCCTCATTGTCTTTGTTTTCTGTTTGTGAATGGTGAGGCCCACTTGGGACGAGATGTCAGCAAGCCTCGTGGTCTTGTCCTGCATTTGTTGATGAGTGTGGGACAGTAATGCCAAGTTTTTAAATAAAATGTGCGTCTTTTGAAGCGAACAGTAGCACATTTGCTGTCTGGGGCTTTGATCTACTGTTTTCACCAAAACACATGCAATTTTTGCTTACAACTGATTTTTTTAACATCTATTGATTGCTCATAGCTTATCAGCTGGTACCACTACTACAACAGTTTTTTTGTCTTTTATTCAAAGGCACTCTGACAAGCGTGTCGAAGTACATGTACTCATGTACAAATGTAGTGTTTCTTTGCAACAGCCACCTTGATGTGTGAAAAGTGTAATGTGAAAATACTATTAGCTTTTTTATACAAATGATCTAATTTATTAAACAGAATAAATGATACTATAGTGGAAAAGGTTGTGTACTCCAATGTAGTTAAAGAAATATTTTACAGGTGCTACCGGTATGTGCACCTCACCCATTTTCTTGGCGTCTCCAGTTGATTTGACGTTTTGCCTTTTTGCATGGTTCTTAGAAGTTGGTCAAATTGATGTTGGAAACGATGACTAAAATCAGACCATTGAGACTGTTTGCACAATAAAGAGAAATGGAACACCAACATAATGACTAACTTTTATTTTTAACCTCGTTTGGTTTTCATGCATGTTCAGTTCATACATATCAATGAAAAAATGTAACTAAACAGGGAAATGCACTGCGAAAGATCTATTCTAAATTGGTAACCAATCTTTCCCCCCCCCCCTCCCCCCTCCCCCCCCCCCCCCCCCCCCTGTGCATGCAGCCACTGGTACAATTCACAGTACAAGTGACAGCATGCACAATGGAGTTATACCATATGTTAGGGACAACTATGCCTGAAATAATCTTGGTCATTAAAAACAAATGAGTGCTAGTCTGATTTTGTGGCCAATAGCCACAAGGTTCAAAATCACATACCAGCATGAAGATATAAGAATCGTCCTCAGAATCGATTAAAAAAACATATTTTCTATTTTTTAAAAATACAATAAATTCAAAACAAGAAAAACATTACTAGTACCTGCCTGAGCAAACTAAATCCACATTATTTTCCTAACTTCTGTGAATAAAATTAAATTTTGGTTAATATGTTTTCAAATCAGTTCATAATAAAAGGTTAAGCAAAAACAAGTCTTTCTATGCACTCATGACCAGTGCGCATTTACTGTAGTTTACATGAACTGTGCAAGATGAATAGACATGAATGGTAAAATACCAAACAAATGTATCAGCATCTGTATAAAATCAATGCACCAAAGTTAACCCATTTCACCCTGATACACTATTGCAAGAAGTCTTTCTATGCACTCATGACCAGTGCGCATTTCCTGTAGTTTACATGAACTGTGCAAGATGAATAGACATGAATGGTAAAATACCAAACAAATGTATCAGCATCTGTATAAAATCAATGCACCAAAGTTAACCCATTTCACCCTGATACACTATTGCAAGAAATAAATTAGACTATGACAGTTCAATTAGATATTTGGGTTTAACGCCGAGCAGGCAACCAAGGCCATCTCACGGCGGTGTGACAGTTCAAGGGTGATGCCAGAATATCTTGGCGCCTGCAGCACCAAGCTATCCTGGCACCACCTTTGAACTACAATGGTTATCTATCTACTAATCTGTAATGTAGCCTTCACAGGACAATCAGCATTTTTTTGTTTAACAAGATAGGCAAATCCCTTATGGCTCACATGTATGACCGATCCACACGTGTGACAATAAGTAAAGGGATGGCTTCTGCACGAACAAAATCCATGTTTTCTCAAAATTTAATCAGTTTTCACAAATCTGTCAAAAAAACCCTTGACCTTTACGTAAATCGACTAAATTAGTACACATAGGAAGGTCTTATCAGCTACCTTGGTGCAAAATTTGATTGAAAAGTTTGCAAAAATGTTGATAATATCTACAATTCTATCAAAAATTGGCATTTTATACACATTTATTGACCTCTTGTGACCCTCAACCTTTTTCGAGGGGTCATCCAAATTAGTATTTGAGAAAAAACATCTTTTGTCAAAATATGGCTACTTTGGACATTTCCCGAGCTCTTGTGACCCATGACCTTTCCGAGGGATCAACCAAATTAGTATGCATAGAAAAGTATTACCATCAGGTATCTTTGTACCATGTTTGGGTTTGAAGTTGTGAATAGTATTTGAGAAAAAATAAATTATGTCAAAATATAGCTATTTTTAGCTCACGTGCGAAGCAAAAGTGAGACTATGTTCTGGGCCAGTGGTCATCCGTCGGCCGTGGTAAACTTTAACGTTGGCATTTTCTCGGAGACTATTCAAGCTACAGTCTTCAAACTTGGCCCAAGGATACTTTGTGGCAAGACCTTTCTAAACATACCAATTTCAGTGACTGTCGCAAAGGTCAAGGTCACAAGGGATCAGGAAATATATCAAAATATAGTTATTTTTTTATCTATTTCCTGATCCCCTGTGACCTTGACCTTTGTGAGAGGTCACTGAAATTGGTATATTTAGAAAGGTCTTGCCACAAAGTATCCTTGGGCCAAGTTTGAAGACTGTAGCTTGAATAGTCTCCAAGAAAATGCCAATGTTAAAGTTCACCACGGACAACGGATGGACGACCACTGGCCCAGAACATACTCACTTTTGCTTCGCACGCAAGCCAAAAATTGCATCAGCATGAAATGTATGTAATGTGAAATGACAATTACCAGTAATAATACTTATATACCAGGATGCTACTGGACGTTTTTTTAACAGAATGTGTCTTGACTCTACACAAGGAGACAAAGTGACCATGACAGCTCATGGATGGTGCTGAAATAGCTTGGTGCATAAAGCACCAAGATGTTCTGGCACCACTCTTGAACCATTATGGTCATTCTATCTGAGGTACCAAACTATTCTGGCACCACCTCTGAACTGTCATGGCTGCTGAATCTCCTAAAGTAGTATGTAGCCTTTGAAAGACAACTCCCTGGGTTCCATGTGCTAATGAAAAACTGCCTGCAAGTGTGGTCAGCACACCAGCTATTGATGCCTACAAGTATGAAATAATAAATTATGTACAAGAGCAAAGAAGTATGTACAAATATGCTGCTGCACCCTTATTCCACCCTTCCAACAAAAACAAAATCAAACAGCAAATAATATGCGTTCAGCATATGGTAATACAGACTGATAAAGGCAAAAAAGTACTCTGTTTCTGCTCAACTGACTGTCCCGGCTTTTTTTGCCGAGGTAGGAAAAATCTGCTGTATTGAGAATCTAGTAAATGCAAGGGACCTCACTCATGTCAAGAGCAGTTACTACTTGCCCCTGGCTCTGAAGCATACAGCATTGACTTCCAAATGTTCATCTGTGCTAGCAGAAGACAGTAACAACAAAACCGTAAAGGCTCACATGCAAGACCAATGTGCAAAAATTATCTAACCTTTTGTGAAATTTACATTTCAAAAAGGTCACACAACTGAGCAAGTAAACCTGGGAAATCCTCTTAATTTTGACCACAAATGTGCATTTTTCACACATTTACTGCCCTTTGAACCCTAACCATTATGTGTGGTCAAAGAAATTGGCATGAACAGGAAGGTTTTATCATCAACTGTTTTTGTTTTAAGATTGCTTGAAAAGTTTGTAAACATGCCAATAATTATTGACATACTATCATTTTTCACACATTTGCTCACCTCTCATGATCTTTGACTTACTATGCATAGAAGTTAAAAATAGTATTTGAGAAAACACAATTTTGGTCAAATAAGGCAATTTTTTTAATTTATTGATCAGTGATTTTGACCTTTAAGCAAAATTCTCTTAAACTGGTATGGTACTGATACACTACTGCTTGAAATTAATTTAAATATGATAGTACAAGGGTGGTGCCAGAACAGCTAGGCACCTGAGATGCCAAGCTATTCTGGCAAAACCCTTGAACTAAAATGGTTGATCTATCTCCTAATCTGTAATGTAACCTTCAGAGAACAATAAGCAAATTATTTTTTAAAAAGCCTCATGATGTAATGGATTAAATAGGTCTTGCCATGAAGCGTCCTTGCGCTATTATTGTCTGTGGCTAGCATAGAGAAACTGCCAACAATACAGTTTACGACAGACGACGTATGATGGACAATGGATGGCCCATGTACTCATTTTTGTTATCACTTCAGCCAAAAAAAGCTGACCTATCTAACCTTTTACCATGTAATTGGAAACAGGGTACTTTTCCAGCCTAAGTACAAATGGCTTATAAGGTTACAAAAACAAAATCAATGACTTCAACATTTCAATTATTCAAAGGAACAGAGCTAAGTCAGTAAGTGCAAAACATGTTTACAATATGTTTTACTTTGTACACAACTGATCAATTCCATTTCAGCCCGTCATCTTCACGTGAACTGAATTCCCCACATTAAAAAGCTGTGGAAAAATTAATTACAAATTTGATTTATGGGCACATAATGATCTCCACAGAAAAGAATAAGCTGTACTTACAAGTTTGAGAAACTGAACCCCATTATGCGCAAAACCATCAGTAAGTGCTGTAAACAGTACCGGCGGATGAATGCACTTGGAGGTCAATACATCTGACTTCTTCCACAAAGCTTGATTAACTGAATGTATTATGGCAGTGATGATTATTGCGCAGAAATGTGCGTATCTGACCCTCTAAAGCCACCTCTGACGCACTCGTGTTCCGAGCTCTGCGTTAGACTGACGTAAAAACATTTACTCTGATGCACTAAGCTTTATCTTTACGCACTGAAAAACGCACCGTTCGTCATCGTGAACACGTTTTACAGCTGTGCGTGCCAAACAGAACAAAGCTTTTGTGAGAGCGCCGAAATGCCAAGGCAGCAACAGTACCGCATTCGCAGAAAACTTGTGTAAAAAAGTTTTTGTTGACTTATCTGTTCTGTTTCTGTGTGTGTTACAAAGTATCATAGTATGTGATCATCTAAGACTTCATCATTTTTGAGACCCCCTGGGAAATCCTGCTGACCCTCTGGCAACTGTAAACTTAATCTGCCGCGCTCGATCTGACCCCCTATTTTTCAGAAAAAAAATCAACACTGTATGGCCTCCTCCACATCTGTGGAGGTCATGATGCATTCAGTTAATCGAAAGTGTGTGGAAGGGGACATCAAGCATTCAGGTGTTAAAACATAACAAATAATCAGATCTAGATTTTCAGTCAGTCGTTTTCGTTTGAGGCAGTCACTCCAAGAGACACACCACACCCAACAACAGTTTACATGCTTGACCAAACAAACAAAAATTAAAAACTGAAAATGGTCCATGGGCTAACTATGCCCCATGATCCAGGCCAGCAAGAGACATAAATCATCAAAAGCCCCTGCAAATACAGGGGCTCATGAGAATATATGCCGCGACAAAAAAGATGAAATTCAGCTTTCTGGGATTTTGAAAAGCTAAATCAGTTTTTCTGAATGAAGAGTGTCACCCATGAGTTTACCATACTAAAGTGACATGTAATCCTAGATATGGTTTGGGTTTTTCTGTGATGAACATTTTTTGCTGACCCAATTCATAAGATCTCACAAAACTACAAACATCAAAACAATTACTGTTTGCTTATTGTAAACTTAGCATGACCTTTTTCAATTGTTTGCAGGGCACATTTATGAGGGTTCTCAGGGAGCTAAAATTGTCTGCTTGAAGGCTACACATTGCTGTCCTGCTGTACACTACAAGTATTCGAAAATGTTAAAGCTTAATGACCCCCATAATCCCTCTGACCCGCACTCCTCAAAAAAAGGAAAGAAAAAACTTAAAAGAACAACAAATAAATAATGGTTTTGGTTTCATGTTCCGCTGTCTTCTTTCACTGCGGCTCTTCAAGTTCAAGCTTCCTGCTATAGGCTTTGGGCAAATCCTTCCCCTGGTACTTTTCACGAATCTTCTTGTAGAAGTGGACAAAAAAGAAAAGGAGATTGTCATACTCATTCATGTACGTTTCTCCAAGTACTTCCTCATGGTATTCACGCACAAAGTAGTAGATAGCTTCAATGGTAGAGAGACATGACAGGGGTAGGCCCTCCTGACATCGCCAAAACTGCGTCTGATAGTTGTCGATCTGTATTCGCCTTAAATCTGCAACCGTCCACAATCAAAATGAAACTGAATAGAAGTTGAACTGATAATCTTTATTATCCACTAAAATGCTACAAATACTGGTTAACTGGAAATCTGTCCATTTGTACATCCATTAAGAATCATGTGGTAAGAACTAAGAAGTAAGATCACTAAAAAACGTAACCCTTTGAGAGGCAGCTACCAATAATGTTCACAGTACCAGTGGCTGCATATACAAGGGGGTTTTAACAGTACTAGTAGCTGGATGCACGACAGGTTTAAAATAAGTGAAGTTCACACTTTCAGAGACATCATAAATCCCTGCTTCCTTCTCATACATCTGTTACAACTGACCAAGGCATCCATCATCAATTCATCATGAATGCATACTGTGAATCACTTTCAAGTACTGTAGACACTCACACAGTTTCTACAAACAACCTGAGGTCATTCAATACAATGCAACAAAGACAAACACAGACTGCATGCTATTTATGCATGCTGGTCTGTGATATTGGACATTACAGGCTGGAGCCATAAGTTTCAATATCACAGACCAGCACACACAAAACTGAAGCACAGCTAAGACTGAAGCTTGAATAGTGCAGGGCACACAATGATAAACAAGAAAGGCAAAGTCCTTTTGTCTCATGTGTGTGTCCTACATGTGTGATCTTTGCGACAATAAGTGAAGGGATGGCTTCTGCACCAAAACAAAAACATGTTTTTCAAAATTTAATCAGTTTTCACACATTTGTCAAATACCCTTCACCATTTGCTATGAAACGACCAAATTAATATACATAGGAAGGTCTAATCATCATCAGCTACCTTTGTGCCAAATTTGATTGAAAAGTTTGCAAAACTGTTGATAATAACTACAATTCTATGAAAAAAATTGTCATTTTACACACATTTGCCAACCTCTTCTGACCCTTGAGAGAATTACGGTCATTAACGACCATACGGTCGTTTTTCTCAAATCAAACCAAATCCTGATAGTGCACTCTGTAATAAACTAATGACATTTTACACACCCCAATAATTAGAAAATTACTCCTCATTGTCTCTCAATACTGTCAGAGTCGATTTCTGAAAAACTCAAAAGCTCTGTTCCACACATAACATTGCAGTTCACACATGACAAGACAAACCCTTTTCAGTGCAGACAGGGTGAAGGTCATGTTTTCACCGCGCCCATACACATGCCACACTTGAAAAGATCTTTAGAAATTTGTACAGCAGGCAAGTGCAGCTTAGTGCAAAATCTTTTGAATTTGCCATGTGTGAATAGGGCTTCACCAACATAAAGGCTTGTACTGAGTAAATAGTCACATGAGGCCTGTTTCACAACTTTTCAGTTATTGGGAATGCAAATAAACACACACACAAACACATGAACAGACACACGAACACACACACACACACACACACACACACAGAGGACACATATACAGGAAGAACACAGTAAACAACACGCTACACACACACACACGCGAGGCATATCAGCGAAGCCAACAAGTGCACTGTACAAATGTACAAACCTGAATAATCAATATCCACGCTACACACACACACACACACAGGAACTATTTTCTCAATGATATTTTCTCAGGAACTTGCCACCAATGCCAAGGTTATCTTAAAATAACATGTTACAGGTTTAGACAAGAAGCACCTGACTCTGACACATCTGACTTCCTACCTTTGAGTAGGTAAAAACCAGGGATTATTTTTGCAAGAGACTTAGATTCTCAAAAGTCTATGTAGGCTTAGATTATCAAAAAAAATTTTAGTCGGATCCTCAAGAGCATTGCTTTTTCAGGATTTCAGTCAACAGCCAAACATAAATACATAAATAACCTAAGTTTCTTTGGGACTGCTTGTGGCTGAGAGGATAGATCGCTGGTTTAGTGAAGTTTAGTATTGATCAAACTAAATTCACTGTGCCGGGTTCGTTTCCCGATCGCAGCGTCCAGTTGACTCTCTACACTACAGGGCTTTCACAGGAAAAGGTGAATGCGCTACCCACCAGCGTTAGCCCCCCCCCCCCCCTCCATAGGGGGTTAATAGCGCATGAAATTAACCCGGGTTACATCGATTCCTGTGAAAGCAGGTGCCAGGTCACCAAGCAGCCCTTTTATCAATTTTTTTTTCATTTTTTTTTTAATAATTTTTTTTCCATAGATTTATTATTTTATTAGAAAAAACATCTCATCCGGTAAAAAGCACTTTGCATAAATTATAACAGCTCAACTGGCAACCAAACCCCCCACCCGGCAAAATTAACACTAACTGGCAAGGATAAGTACTATCCGGTCATGTCTCAGGCTAAAAAAGATCTTGGTCTTTTCAAAACTTTATGCATAACTAAATGAGGAACAACCTGACGAGACTATTTTTGTGCCTGTTTTGACTGAAGGGAATGTCCCCAAAGCAGGACTGTACATTGCTTAACGTCCCGACAGCAACAAGGCTTTCTCAGGACGTGCCTGCACTGCTTGTGAAAAAAAAAAATAAACAGAACATTGAATGTATGTCGCCAGCCGGTCAAATACGTTAAATAAACCTACAACATGGGGCTAAATAAAGCTAGGACCATTTAGCAACAAACATCCAATATCAAGAGCTACAGGCAGTGCAGACAGTAAGGAGAGTTTTAAAAAGGCAAATACAGGTGAATGGACAAAGGGTAGACAGAAACACATGCCCCAGAATGGAGAGGAAAACCCACCCTGTGGGGCTGACCAGGGTGACCCTGGGAACTAAAAAATACCTAACCCCACCCAAGTCCCCCAGGGCAGACCCGGGTGGGGCCCCAAAGCAGGATTGAAATTGAATAGCAGGTGTCAAGAGCTGTGATCACCTTACAAAAGGGCTTTCTGCTAGTGTGCGTGGCGAACAGGTAGGTAAACATGATTGATTGATTGATTGTACATTGCTTAACGTCCCGACAGCAACAAGGCTTTCTCAGGACGTGCCTGCACTGCTTGTGAAAAAAAAACTAAACAGAACATTGAATGTATGTCGCCAGCCGGTCAAATACATTAAATAAACCCAACACATGGGGCCTAAATAAAGCTAAGACCATTTAGCAACACACATCCAATATCGAGCTACAGGCAGTGCAGACAGTAGGGAGAGTTTTTAAAAGTCAAACACAGGTGAATGAACAAAGGGTAGACAGAAACACATGCCCCAGAATAGAGAGAAAAACCCACCCTGTGGGGCTGACCAGGGTGACCCTGGGAACTAAAAAATACCTAACCCCACCCAAGTCCCCCAGGGCAGACCCGGGTGGGGTGGTAGGTAAACAGGTCTCTCTAAGTTTAAAACAGGGGAATCAATAAAAGTGAAAGGCAACATGTGACACATTTAATTGTTTTAAGGCAGTCTCTCAGCGAGTCAGAGTGGTGGGGTTGTCTCTTAAATCTGTGACGCTCATGTGTGAGACAATAATAGCCCTTATAGGACAGACAAGTCTTGTCTGGGGTAAACGTAAAAAGTCATGGACTATAAAACTGAGTGGTGTAAATGTATGAAGTTACTGTTAATGAACTTTCTAGAAAAACATGATTTTGCTTGATAACAAATTTCAAAATTACCTGCAATTTTGATTTTTGTTTTTCTTTTTAAATTACATTATAAAAATGAACCAAGATGAATTACTTCTTCTAAACGATGTCAGTGTTGTAGAGAACAAAGACTTAGATTCGAAAAAACAGCGGCTTTTGTCTGTGATTGTTTAGGGGAAGTCAAAGGCTTATCTAGGAAAACAATACATGACAGAAGACATAGAATCTCTCACGGCTGACGAGCTAATCAAACTTCACTCTAAATATGAAAATCACATCGCTTCACTAATGACTCGTGATTTAAGTCGATCACTTGTATGTTTATACACAAAAGCAGTGAGTCACTTTCTACCAGTAGACACTGACAGTCTTTCACACGACCTTGAAAGCAATCCTATTGTTTCAAGTTCAATCAGTAAATTAGCATGCGTCATGTTTTACAAGTTTGGCAATTACCTTGCACCTGCCGTAACCCTGCTTGTCACTGGGAGCCATATTGATTTCTCAAAAATAAATTTCCTAGAAAAAGAAAAGGATGGACCAAGTGGACGAGAACAAGACGACCCCACAACAGAACCCTGTTTTGATGCAGGTTCAAACAGTTACTGATTGATTGATTGATTGTACATTGCTTAACGTCCCGACAGCAACAAGGCTTTCTCAGGACGTGCCTGCACTGCTTGTGAAAAAAATAAATAAACAGAACATTGAATGTATGTCGCCAGCCGGTCAAACACGTTAAATAAACCTAACACATGGGGCCTAAATAAAGCTAAGACCATTTAGCAACACACATCCAATATCAAGAGCTACAGGCAGTGCAGACAGTAGGGAGAGTTTTAAAAAGGCAAATACAGGTGAATGGACAAAGGGTAGACAGAAACACATGCCCCAGAATAGAGAGAAAAACCCACCCTGTGGGGCTGACCAGGGTGACCCTGGGAACTAAAAAATACCTAACCCCACCCAAGTCCCCCAGGGCAGACCCGGGTGGGGATTGTTGTGAGATAATGAACTACCTGACTATACAGATGTCTCATTTCTGTTAAAAACAGACATGCTGCATTTACCCCTCTATAGATAACAGGTTCTGAAAGCAAACCGTCTGACCTAACAATAATGTATCCAAAAAAACACACCACTTTGTCACTCAACTTTATAGTCTTTGGTAATGACTCTGGAACAGGACCTTCATATGGAACAACTAGTGATTCAAAATCAGCATACACTACAAACGGCAGCTTTTGCTGATTTTTATAGTTCTTAAAACACACTTGACTACCAGGATCTGGATACTTAAGTACAGTTTGTATGTCATCAGCTGATCTACAATGTAAAACATGTTTATGTGCTACTGCAATAGAGGAATACCTTTGTAAACATCTTTTACACACTTCTGTTTCCTACCATATTTTACTTACTTACTTACTTATGCCCATCACCCCTACCTGGGTATAGGCCGTCGACGAGAGACCTCCAGCAACTCCTGTACTGTGCTTCTCCTTCGATTCTACTCCAGGTGGTTCCCAGTCTCTTGATGTCTGCTTGGAGGTCTCGACGCCAGGAGTTTCTCGGCCTACCTCTTTTCCTCTTTCCCTGGGGGTTCCATGACAATGCCTGCCTAGTGATACTGGAAGCTGGCTTTCTCAGAGTGTGACCGATCCATCACCATCTTCTTCGCCCAATTTCATTCTCTGCTGTTATCTGTTCTGTTCTCTCCCAGAGTCTGACGTTGCTGATCTTCTCTGGCCAGTGGATTTTCAAAATTCTTCTAAGGCAACTGTTCATGAAGGTCTGTACTCTGTTGACTGTGGTTTTTGTCAATCTCCAAGTCTCTGCTCCATATAAGAGAACTGCTTTTACATTGGAGTTGAAAATCCAGACTTTGGTGTGTTGTGACAGCTCTCTGGAGCTCCACACGTTTTTCAACTGGAGAAAGGCAGCTCTGGCTTTACCGATTCGTGCTCTGACATCTGCATCAGTGCTGCCTTTTTTGTCTATGATGCTCCCGAGATAGGTGAAGGACTCCACCTCCTCCAAAGGGGTGCCAGCAAGCAAGACTGGTTCTTCCCTGGTTGCGTTCAGCCTCATTGTCTTTGTTTTCTGTTTGTGAATGGAGAGGCCAACTTGGGACGAGATGTCAGCAAGCCTCGTGGTCTTGTCCTGCATTTGTTGATGAGTGTGGGACAGTAATGCCAAGTCGTCTGCAAAATCGAGGTCGTCAAGCTGTGTCCACAGTGTCCACTGTATTCCACTTCGTCTGTGCTCTGTGGTCATCTTCATGACCCGGTCTATGGCCAGTAGGAAGAGGAACGGAGACAGCAGACACCCCTGCCTGACACCGGTTCTCACCTGGAGCTCCCTGGTGAACTGCCCTTCGTGGATCACGTGACATGTCATGCCATCGTAGCTGCTCTTGATCAGGTGGACGAGCTTTGTGGATACGCCGTACGTCGTAGGAGTTTCCACAGAGTCTCTCGGTCCACACTGTCAAATGCTTTCTCATAATCCACAAAGTTGACGTACAGCGGGGAGCTCCACTCCAGAGACTGTTCCACGATGATGCGGAGAGTGGCGATCTGGTCTGTACATGATCGGTTCTTCCTGAATCCTGCTTGCTGGTCTCTCGGCTGGGGGTCAACGGAGCTCTTCATTCTCTCCAGGATGATCCTGTTGAAAACCTTTCCTGGTACTGACAGCAAGGTGATTCCTCTGTAGTTGGAACACTTGCTGAGGTCGCCTTTCTTGGGAAGCTTGATTAGATACCCCTCCTTCCAGTCAGCCGGCATCACCTCCTCTTCCCAGATCTTTCCAAACAGTGGGTACAGCATCTCCACTGTTGTCTCTAGGTCTGCTTTCAGAGACTCCGCTGGGATGCCATCTGGGCCTGCTGCTTTGCCGTTCTTCAAGAATGCCACTGCTCTTCTGATCTCTTCCCGGCTGGGTCTGTCACAGCTGATGGGTAGTTCGGTCTCTGCCGGCTGGATGTCTGGGGGGTCGGGTGGGCTAGGTCTGTTCAGTAACTCTTCAAAATACTCGGCCCATCTGTCGAGTTGGTCTGCTCTGTCTGCAATAGGCTTGCCTTCTTTGTCTTTTACTGGTCTTTCTGTATGGCCATACTTGCCTGACAATCTTCTGGTAATGTCGTAGAGCTGTTTCATGTTGCCGCTGCCTGCTGCCTTTTCTGCCTCTGCTGCCAGGCTGTCTGTGTAGGCCCTCTTGTCTGCCCTGATACTCCTCTTCACCTCGCGGTTGGCTTCCGAGTATTCCCCCTGTGCCCTTACTTTGGCTGCTCTCGTGCGATTGTTGTTGACAGCTGCTTTCTTCTGCTTCCTCACTTCTATCTTCTTCAAGGTCTGTGCCGACAGCCAGTCCTTGTGATGGTATTTCCTGAACCCTACAGTGTCTTTGCAGGTTGAGTTCAGCGCCTCTCTAACTGCCTTCCACTGCTGCTCTGTGGTGACCACCTCCTCTTCATTTACTAGCTCCTGTAGCGCTTGAAACCGGTTGGACAGCACCAGTTTGAACTCTTCTCTAACTCCAGTTTCTCTCAGGAGGCCTACATTATAGCGCTGTCTTCTTGTTGTCTCTGTGCGGCTTTTCTTTAGCTTGAGCTTCATTCTTAAGGTAAGCAGATGGTGGTCGGAGGCGACATCTGCTCCCCTCCTCACTTGAACATCTTGAAGGGATCTTCTAAATTTCTTGCTAATGCAGATATGGTCTATTTGGTTCTCTGTTGTATGGTCAGGTGAGACCCAAGTTGCTTTGTGTATTCTTCTGTGTGGGAAGATTCTGCCTCCAATGACAAGTCGGTTTAGAGCACAAAAGTCTACAAACCTCTCCCCGTTCTCACTCATCTCCGAGCCTAGTCCCTGTCTCCCCATAACCTCTTCATATCCGGTGTTGTCCTCCCCTATTTTGGCATTAAAATCGCCCATGACGATGGTGATGTCTCGCTCCGCACATTTGTCCACGGCACTCTGGAGTCGGTCGTAGAACTCTTGTTTCTCTTCCTCGTCACTGTCATTTGTGGGCGCATAACACTGGATGACGTTCAGCTTGAGCTTTTCCTTGGTTCTAAAGGCTGCTGTGATAATTCTTGGCCCAAGAGGTTCCCAGCCCATCAGCGCTCTCTGTGCCACTGGTGACAGCATGAATGCTACACCTTCTGTATGGGGGGCATTCTCCTCTTCATGACCTGAATACAGAATCATCTCCTCTACCATATTTTGATACATGATTATGAATTAGACGTGACATACTCCTAATAATTGTGTAGTGAAAGTTATCATTATCACCAATTAATAACATGTCAACATGTTTATCTTCTGGCTGTCCGTAGGTTGGAGCAAGTGGTGATACTCTAATAGGTTGTAACTTGTCAACAGACTCATTATCCCACACAAACACATTTACAGATATACCAGGATTTAGTTTTTCAAACAAGTCTATGTCTTCTATTTTAACAGGGAAATTAATGCCACTGAAGTTGAGTTCGTTTACAAATTTAAAGTAGTTAGATACACGTTCAGGTTTTGATTTTACAAAGTGTAGTTTAGCAAGCACACACCACATGAAACAATGGTGGTCATTGTTCTGTATATTTACTACAGCCTTTTTGTTTGCAACCTCTGTTGGCAGTGGTAACCATGATTTACCTAATATAGGATGATACCTTGACTGTTTTAAGTGTAGTTCATGTACATGACCTTCGTGCCAACCAGACCCCTTCATTTTGGCACTGTCAATTGCTTGGAGGAAGTCAGGTAATAGTCTGTCTCTAAACACGTTCTCTAATTCTCTTCTTGTGTTAACTGTGTGTTGTCTTGTTGATATGTACAATACATTGATTGATTGTACATTGCTTAACCCCTTGTTGATATGTACAATACAATCACTTCACCGTCTACTCTAGTAAATTCTATTTTAGCAACAACCTGAATCTTTACACTACCTGTAAGAAGATTATCTTGTACGACAGAAAAAGAGTTTTCTATCGATTCATAGACATTGTTACTATTAGATATAGGCAAGTCTGTTGTGTGAAGCACATTTCTTAAACTTGATTGACTTGTCGAGCCTGATGAACTTTGAGCATTGTCCGTCATTTTTATTTGTCCGACAAAATAATAAATGGGAAAAAAATTACCGCTGGCACATCTTATGTAATACTGTATTAACTGTAACTATGATAAACAAATCAACCACTTCCCTGGTGTGTGTCTTGGGAGTCTTGTCCTGCAGGTGTAATATCACTTTATTGAATGTAACACTTTCAATATAACAATGCAGATTTCTTAGTTGATCAAATATGTCTTTACACAGTACCTCAAACAAGCGCAAGCGGCTAAAGTTAGCATCATAAACTTTAAAAGCATTTGTCTTAAGATCAACAGTCTCGTAATCATAACGTGGTGATTCGTCAGAATATTCCAAAGTAACATTATATGACATGTATATCTTCACTGGCGGTGTTGAGAGTTTAAAGCTGGGTTCAAACACACGTGATTTTAAGTCATAAAAACATTTAACATCTTTGAAGCACTCTGTAACATCAACTGTGTGGGTTTGTCCGTCTGTCATTTTTATTAGACAAAACAAAAGACTAAATTAATTTACTAACCCATACCCTGTGGGGTGATCTGTCTTTAAAATAAGCTTTAGATGCTTAGTTGATGTCAGTTTGTTCTTCACATCATCCCGTTCATGCTTATTTGGGATAACATCGTTTTCTCTGAGACAGTCTTCAAAGCTGTCACGATCCTAGCAGTAAAACAAACAGATAAACTTTAACTGTTCTCAAAAATCTTTCAGTACAGCATTATATTTCTGAGTGAGAATCCATACACTTACATTTGCGTGTCTGCCACTAAAAGCCAGTTCTGCTAAAGTGTTTCTTTTCTTAACAATGTCTTTCTCTGCAGAGCAGTCATCAACAATAAACCACGTTGGCTGTCCTTCAAATTGCTTGTAAAATTACTGCAGGTAGTCATTCATTTTTTTCTCAGGGTCAACTAAATAAATGTTGCTGTCAGTCCAAATGAATAAACGGTTGTGATAAGCTTTGTTGTGTTTGATTGTAGGACAAAATATTACAATGTTTTCGAAATGTTGGATGTATCTTGTTTGTAAGAGGTTAAGTACAAATTCAGTTTTACCACACCCTGTGGCCCCACAAAATAATCCACAGTGTGGGTCAAGGGTCATCAAGTTCATTTTAATACAGAATATAATTTAATACAAGTGACCACTTAGTCTGCACTCTTGTATGTTCAGTTGTGCGTCATAAATCAGATACAAATATATATTTATTGCTGCAGCGGTTTCAACCTTTTTTTGTATCTGGATTGTAATTCCGTCACTACCGTTTTCAACAGTTCGACCTGACCCATGTAGGTAGTCATCATCCGTACTGCGAAGGTCTAGCCACAGTGCATATTTATTTGTCAGGTATTGACCGATCCTAACATCATACAGATGTAAATCTTTACACGCAATGTTAGCTGGTTTATCTCTAATCCTTCCACCCGCAAAATATTTTGTGATCTCATCGTAGTGTTGGTATGGTAGCATTCCAAAAGCATACACTTGGTTTGGACGGCCTTCGATTGTGCAAGAGAAATGTGTAATCTTTGGATTGTAGAATTTTTCTGAATCTCTTTTGTATGGAGCCGCCGGTTCAACAAACAACATAAGAATACCTTTTAAAGATCTGGCAGGTGTGTTCAAGTTTATATTCCACATTGGGTCGCTTTTGTCTTTATGCATTAAACTGTGTCTAATCACCCGGTCATAATAAATCGGCAGTCTTGACTGGTACTTATTTTAAATGAGTCTAGCTAGTTCAGTATGTGTGACAATTTCATATTCCAAAGATATGTTAGAGATCTTGTATGTTGCATTGAGATCAGATGATTTTATAACTTTGGAGTAGTCATTGAAAGTTAGTTCAAAGCTTAGACGGTCATTCAGTGCTCCTTGGTAATAAGGTAAATGTGCTGTTAGGATTTCAAATTCAAGTGGAATGTAAAATCTGGTTCCATATGTTTCAGCTATAATGATGTCCTTGGCCACCCCAGTAGTTACTTTATCTCCGGCATCGATTCGAAGTACCAATATTATCTGACTGTATGCCTTGGTAAATACGATCTTCTCGTTCTTCTCTTGTGAGCCAAAGATCTTTGTAACAGTAGAACACATCAGCATCATCAAGACTAAACACTTCCTGTCCTTCAAGTTTTACTTTAATAGTTCTAATAATTGCTCTGCCAAGATTGTTAACTAGTGTTCTGTTTATGTCTGCGTCTGATGAAAGTTCAATATTAAAAGCAAGGCGTGCAGTGCCAGGAACAATAACGTCACTGGGACCTAGGTTTGGAAACTTGACTGTAAGTGTTTGGTTCTGGTCTATGGTACTTGGATTGTTTGTGATGACAATTGATTGCCTAATGCCCTTAACACCAGGAGGCTCACGTAGTTTTCTATATGGGTCTAACTTTGATCCGTAAGACGATGTCATTTTTATTATGCACAATAAAAAATATTAAATTAATAAAACAATGGCAGCGGGAGGATTTAATCATGGTGATTTTGAAATGGATGTCATGGATGCCTCAGATACCTGTATCACAGATATGACTGGAATGGTAACTACTTCTAGTATGTATCACAAACTGTTAAAAGACAAAGTAAACTCATTTTGACAGTGTTGGAGCGCGCCCAGATGTAATAGATCCTAATCAGTTTGAATATGATAAAGGACACTTATTTGTAAATACAGACAGATTGTACATTGCTTAACGTCCCGACAGCAACAAGGCTTTCTCAGGACGTGCCTGCACTGCTTGTGAAAAAAAAAAAAAAAAAAAAAAAAAAAAAAAAACTAAACAGAAAATTGAATGTATGTCGCCAGCCGGTCAAATACGTTAAATAAACCTACAACATGGGGCCTAAATAAAGCTAAGACCATTTAGCAACACACATCCAATATCAAGAGCTACAGGCAGTGCAGACAGTAGGGAGAGTTTTAAAAAGGCAAATACAGGTGAATGGACAAAGGGTAGACAGAAACGCATGCCCCAGAATAGAGAGAAAAACCCACCCTGTGGGGCTGACCAGGGTGACCCTGGGAACTAAAAAATACCTAACCCCACCCAAGTCCCCCAGGGCAGACCCGGGTGGGGCGTAAATACAGACAGAGGGAAAGTGTATCTAACACATAAAAATAGTCCTGCTAAGTTTAGAGCTTTAAGCACAATCAAAACTGATGTAGGTGGTGAGGCAGCACTGCAGCGTTACCATGGTGTTGGTACTAGTAAGATTGATTGATTGTACATTGCTTAGCGTCCCGACAGCAACAAGGCTTTCTCAGGACGTGCCTGCACTGCTTGTGAAAAAAAAAAATAAACAGAACATTGAATGTATGTCGCCAGCCGGTCAAATACATTAAATAAACCTAACACACGGGGCCTAAATAAAGCTAAGACCATTTAGCAACACACATCCAATATCAAGAGCTACAGGCAGTGCAGACAGTAGGGAGAGTTTTAAAAAGGCAAATACAGGTGAATGGACAAAGGGTAGACAGAAACACATGCCCCAGAATAGAGAGAAAAACCCACCCTGTGGGGCTGACCAGGGTGACCCTGGGAACTAAAAAATACCTAACCCCACCCAAGTCCCCCAGGGCAGACCCGGGTGGGGGTGGTACTAGTAAGAAGTTAACACCAAGACTTGCTACTGTGCTTCACGACACACAAACGAAGTTACCAACAGGACAAGAAATTGAAATGGCAGCAGTAACAAGCCTACCAGAAATAGCAAACACAGTGATACAAGAAACCTCATTTACTGAAGGACAAATAAATGACGCTATGAAAACAATAGACGACCCACCTTTGTCAATGAGAGAGATTATGGGCTTGGATAAATCACTGCAGACGATAAGAGGTGTGATGGTAAATAATGTAGCCAAACTAGGTGAGCTTGATAAACACACAGAACGTGAAAAAGAAAAACTGGCTACCGCAGACAATGGGAATCTTGACACAGAAATGAAAGAAAGAATACAACACAGATTAAATGATTTGCAGATAGAAAAATCTGGACAGTTAGAAACGATTAGTATTGGAAGATTGATTGATTGATTGTACATTGCTTAACGTCCCGACAGCAACAAGGCTTTCTCAGGACGTGCCTGCACTGCTTGTGAAAATAAAAATAAACAGAACATTGAATGTATGTCGCCAGCCGGTCAAATACATTAAATAAACCTAACACATGGGGCCTAAATAAAGCGAAGACCATTTAGCAACACACATCCAATATCAAGAGCTACAGGCAGTGCAGACAGTAGGGAGAGTTTTAAAAAGGCAAATACAGGTGAATGGACAAAGGGTAGACAGAAACACATGCCCCAGAATAGAGAGAAAAACCCACCCTGTGGGGCTGACCAGGGTGACCCTGGGAACTAAAAAATACCTAACCCCACCCAAGTCCCCCAGGGCAGACCCGGGTGGGGGAGTATTGGAAGAGAAAAACTGAAAACACAGGTCAACAGGATTAGAGAAACTATTCAGAAAATACTTCACGAAGACACAACTCTGGCTGAGAGATTGAAAACACTTTTCAGAGAGCAGGGTATCACAACTGCTAGTTTAATTACTGCTCTTGCATTTATTATCAGTACTGTTGTGTTAGCTGTCTCTGGTGGACCCGGGGTTGGTGGTTCTCCACCTCCAGCACCACCAGGCCCACCGGCTCCAACAGACCGAAAAGATTTACAGTCATGGGTAAAAAAAACAATTGTCTCACATATCAGACTTGCATAAGAAATTGGCTGTAAAAGCGATGGATGCTTTGCCTGGCATAACTGGCACAGTTGTCAGTTGGCTTATCAGTACAGCAGCGAAGGTAGTTGGCTTTATGGCAGAACATGTGTGGGTCTTTTTGGTTACAGTAGGAGGGTTAATAACTGGGTATTTAATGAAACAGATAAAGAAGTAAAACCCCTAATCCAGTAAGACCTAGTACCAATGCTGTTCTCTCTGACTCATGTGTGTCGGGGGTTGGCGAGTCAGGTGACGGGGTCGGTTGCGGTGGTACTGGTGTTACTGGCATTACTGCCTGTATGAGTGCCGGTGTCGGAGCCGGGGGTGTTACTGTCTGTAATGATTTTAATGACTACATGTGTGGTTGTTGCTCCTAAGTTCACAGTCTGATTGAGACCGAGTTTTTGACCAACACTTGCAACAATGATTTCATTATTATAATTTGTTATTGTCCCCAGTTGGAGTTGAAGGTCAGACGGCAACATGTATAACCCGATGCTAACTACAAAGTCAACTTTCGATCTGGCATATCTGAGAACGTCTTGGTAGCGTTGTATGCTTGATGGAAGATCTACCACTGAGTTGATCGAGTCTTCTAGATTTGCGAGAAACTGTTTTTGTGCTTCAAATTTGCCAATCCCATTTAAAATGTTTGATTTTGTTAGTGATTGTGCTCCTAGTAAACACCACACATATGTTCTGATAGACTCATTTACGCGCTCGACTCCTGCTTGAGTAAATCCGTCACTTTTGTCTAAGATAAATGTTGTCCAGGCATTAGACTGTTTCTGTTCTATTGATCCTAACCAGACTTGTGATTTTGATTGATTGATTGATTGTACATTGCTTAACGTCCCGACAGCAACAAGGCTTTCTCAGGACGTGCCTGCACTGCTTGTGAAAAAAAAAATATAAACAGAACATTGAATGTATGTCGCCAGCCGGTCAAATACGTTAAATAAACCTACAACATGGGGCCTAAATAAAGCTAAGACCATTTAGCAACACACATCCAATATCAAGAGCTACAGGCAGTGCAGACAGTAGGGAGAGTTTTAAAAAGGCAAATACAGGTGAATGGACAAAGGGTAGACAGAAACACATGCCCCAGAATAGAGAGAAAAACCCACCCTGTGGGGCTGACCAGGGTGACCCTGGGAACTAAAAAATACCTAACCCCACCCAAGTCCCCCAGGGCAGACCCGGGTGGGGGTGGTACTAGTAAGAAGTTAACACCAAGACTTGCTACTGTGCTTCACGACACACAAACGAAGTTACCAACAGGACAAGAAATTGAAATGGCAGCAGTAACAAGCCTACCAGAAATAGCAAACACAGTGATACAAGAAACCTCATTTACTGAAGGACAAATAAATGACGCTATGAAAACAATAGACGACCCACCTTTGTCAATGAGAGAGATTATGGGCTTGGATAAATCACTGCAGACGATAAGAGGTGTGATGGTAAATAATGTAGCCAAACTAGGTGAGCTTGATAAACACACAGAACGTGAAAAAGAAAAACTGGCTACCGCAGACAATGGGAATCTTGACACAGAAATGAAAGAAAGAATACAACACAGATTAAATGATTTGCAGATAGAAAAATCTGGACAGTTAGAAACGATTAGTATTGGAAGATTGATTGATTGATTGTACATTGCTTAACGTCCCGACAGCAACAAGGCTTTCTCAGGACGTGCCTGCACTGCTTGTGAAAATAAAAATAAACAGAACATTGAATGTATGTCGCCAGCCGGTCAAATACATTAAATAAACCTAACACATGGGGCCTAAATAAAGCGAAGACCATTTAGCAACACACATCCAATATCAAGAGCTACAGGCAGTGCAGACAGTAGGGAGAGTTTTAAAAAGGCAAATACAGGTGAATGGACAAAGGGTAGACAGAAACACATGCCCCAGAATAGAGAGAAAAACCCACCCTGTGGGGCTGACCAGGGTGACCCTGGGAACTAAAAAATACCTAACCCCACCCAAGTCCCCCAGGGCAGACCCGGGTGGGGGAGTATTGGAAGAGAAAAACTGAAAACACAGGTCAACAGGATTAGAGAAACTATTCAGAAAATACTTCACGAAGACACAACTCTGGCTGAGAGATTGAAAACACTTTTCAGAGAGCAGGGTATCACAACTGCTAGTTTAATTACTGCTCTTGCATTTATTATCAGTACTGTTGTGTTAGCTGTCTCTGGTGGACCCGGGGTTGGTGGTTCTCCACCTCCAGCACCACCAGGCCCACCGGCTCCAACAGACCGAAAAGATTTACAGTCATGGGTAAAAAAAACAATTGTCTCACATATCAGACTTGCATAAGAAATTGGCTGTAAAAGCGATGGATGCTTTGCCTGGCATAACTGGCACAGTTGTCAGTTGGCTTATCAGTACAGCAGCGAAGGTAGTTGGCTTTATGGCAGAACATGTGTGGGTCTTTTTGGTTACAGTAGGAGGGTTAATAACTGGGTATTTAATGAAACAGATAAAGAAGTAAAACCCCTAATCCAGTAAGACCTAGTACCAATGCTGTTCTCTCTGACTCATGTGTGTCGGGGGTTGGCGAGTCAGGTGACGGGGTCGGTTGCGGTGGTACTGGTGTTACTGGCATTACTGCCTGTATGAGTGCCGGTGTCGGAGCCGGGGGTGTTACTGTCTGTAATGATTTTAATGACTACATGTGTGGTTGTTGCTCCTAAGTTCACAGTCTGATTGAGACCGAGTTTTTGACCAACACTTGCAACAATGATTTCATTATTATAATTTGTTATTGTCCCCAGTTGGAGTTGAAGGTCAGACGGCAACATGTATAACCCGATGCTAACTACAAAGTCAACTTTCGATCTGGCATATCTGAGAACGTCTTGGTAGCGTTGTATGCTTGATGGAAGATCTACCACTGAGTTGATCGAGTCTTCTAGATTTGCGAGAAACTGTTTTTGTGCTTCAAATTTGCCAATCCCATTTAAAATGTTTGATTTTGTTAGTGATTGTGCTCCTAGTAAACACCACACATATGTTCTGATAGACTCATTTACGCGCTCGACTCCTGCTTGAGTAAATCCGTCACTTTTGTCTAAGATAAATGTTGTCCAGGCATTAGACTGTTTCTGTTCTATTGATCCTAACCAGACTTGTGATTTTGATGAGAATGAAGTGTAACCAGGGTAGTAATCTTGAGGGTATTGTCTGTGACTCATAGCATAATACAATGTACCCATACCGTTGTGATCATCAAGTTTTTGTGTGAAGTCATACCTGGTACTAATGTTAAATTCATTGCAGATCCGTTCAAACGCTTTCATATCCATGGGGTTGTTAAACCTGTTGAAACTGGATTCAGTGGGTAGTGGTGTATGCAGTTCTGACAGTATTCTTCTAAGCTGGTAATACATATGGAAACGATACACAGACCTAATAAGTTTGAGTGATTCAAATGGTCTGTGAATGAAACACCACAGCCTGTAGTTGAACATAGTATGGCAAAGTTGAGTTGGTTTTGGGACATCTGTAGTGGACTTGATGACCACTTTCTTGCAGTAGCATCGTCTGTAATTGGTGGGTTTATGTAATGATCAAAGGGGTTGGGTACTTTCACTTGGAATAAATCTTGTTCCGACACAGCTATATCAAGCTGATTTAGTTGAATTATTTTCTGTTCATAAGTAGGTGCGACATTGTATTTGGCATCCATGTTAAATTGAAATGCATTTGTAGTAACGCTTGTTGGTGATTTAAATTCCATCCTTCTTTTTTATGAGATAATAAAAATGTTTATTACCTTAACAAATCTTGACACAAGCAAACCCGTGTGGTTAACTAACGGAATTGACAATCGTGATGGTAGCAAGTCTGTAGCTATCCATGAAATGTTTTATAGAGTAAAATGGTTTAATGTAACAGATGACAAAGAATATTCTGTTACTGCATTATATCATGGTTTAAATAGGGGTAATGTTTATTTACGAGCTGGGTATTATGACTTTTGTACTTTAGCTGAATGGTTTCAAAATGAATTTAAAATTAAAGCAACTTTAAATCCGGCTAACTTACTTGTTACATTAGAATTTCTGAAAGAATATGAGTATTTTTTAACATTAAGTCTTTTAAAATTACTTGGGTTTAATTTTCGAGATAAAAATGATTGGTTAGGTCCAAACAAGTATGTATTTTTTTCACCAAATAAAGAAAAAGTAACTGGAGGATATCCTGTTCATTTGGCAGTACACACAGTACTAAATGTTTATTTGAAAGAACTAAACACGACTGAAAATGTTCACAATGGAAAGCCTTCAACTTTGTTGAGATGCTTGCCAACTGGAACTGCTCCCTATTGTGAAAGTGTGGTTGCTAGATTTCCTAATTTGCAGTTTAAGAAATTAGGTTCTAGTTTCTTTGAGTCACTGTGTATATCTGTAACTAATCAAGATAACAAACCAGTTGTAATGCATGATTTTAGTGTTGTGTTAGAAGTTAAATAATTTTATTTTTGTTAAATAAGATGAGTGCTGGTCCAAAGTCAAGAATCATACCAGTTGCGTGTCCAGTAACAGAGTTGAAAGATTTGGCTGACGTACAGGATTTTGAGAAGGAGGGGGAGGTGGGCGAGGTGTATGGATTTGAACTTAATTCTTTTGGTAAGTACAAGCGAAAAGTAATTGATGAACAATGAACCTTTATTTTCCAACGGTAGAAGTTATTTGTAACAGGACCAGTTTTCAAACTTGCCGTTGCTACATCTACTACACAAGTGACATAGACATGTAAACATACACATACCACACACTGCTGCATGCATGCATTCGCTCACGCACGCACGCACATACATACACACATACCCACACACGCACTCAGGTACGCACGCATGCACATCACAACTCACGCACGCGCGCACACACACACACACACACACTCATGTACACCGCAATTCAGTACGCATGCACACACGCACGAACACTCTCTCACACACACACACACACACACACTTACACACGCACTCAGGCACATACGCACAAAAACAAACACATGCACTCCAGACATACCTACCCGCATACGCGTATGCACAAAAAAATAAAATGAGTAAAAATGCAAAGTAAAGCAATAAACAAAAAATCATTAAGTACATTAAAGTTCATACAGCAAGGGCAAATATGTATGCAGGTGCTATCTCTCTCTCTCCCCCCCCCCCCCCCCCCCCCCCCACCCCCACCTCTCTCTCTCTCTCACGCCGACACACATACACACACACACAGCATGCACGCGCACACACACACACACACACACACATATGCGAGCGCACGCCCAACAAATCGAGCACACACATATGAAGGCAAAAACATTATACACAGTACATGCAGTATTCAATGTACTCTTTGGCATTCAAATATTATGGTACGGCTATGGGGAAAAGGGACTCTCTCTCTCTCTCGCACACATACACACACACACACACACACAAACTCACACACACGCACATGTGCACATCTGAACACACGTGCAAGTTATCCCAATACTGTAATGATTAGATTACGTCAGAGATTCTAGGTGTTTGAAGAGGCTGTCCCTATATGAGGTGAGCGTCTTTGCGTTTCTGATTTCTGCAGGAATAGAATTCCAGAATGAACTTCCCGAGAATGACAAGCTGGTTTTTAATAAATCAATACGAGGCAGGGGTACTTTGAATTGTTGTCCATGTCTAGAAGCTACAGATGTCCGTTCTGAGAAAAAAGAACTCAAGTACAGTGGACATGATTGCGTGTACAGCTTGTACATCAATACACCTTTATTGAACTGAAAGTGATGGGATAGAGGGAGAATTTTTAATGCTTTAAGCTTTTCGTCAGTTGAGAGTTCGGGATCGGGAAATAATTGATTGATTGATTGTACATTGCTTAACGTCCCGACAGCAACAAGGCTTTCTCAGGACGTGCCTGCACTGCTTGTGAAAAAAAAACACAGAACATTGAATGTATGTCGCCAGCCGGTCAAATACATTAAATAAACCTAACACATGGGGCCTAAATAAAGCTAAGACCAGTTAGCAACACACATCCAATATCAAGAGCTACAGGCAGTGCAGACAGTAGGGAGAGTTTTAAAAAGGCAAATACAGGTGAATGGACAAAGGGTAGACAGAAACACATGCCCCAGAATAGAGAGAAAAACCCACCCTGTGGGGCTGACCAGGGTGACCCTGGGAACTAAAAAATACCTAACCCCACCCAAGTCCCCCAGGGCAGCCCCGGGTGGGGGGATCGGGAAATAAGCTTAGCAGCTCTCCTATGTAGGGATTGATTGATTGATTGTACATTGCTTAACGTCCCGACAGCAACAAGGCTTTCTCAGGACGTGCCTGCACTGCTTGTGAAAAAAAACAACAACTAAACAGAACATTGAATGTATGTCGCCAGCCGGTCAAATACGTTAAATAAACCTAACACATGGGGCCTAAATATAGCTAAGACCATTTAGCAACACACATCCAATATCAAGAGCTACAGGCAGTGCAGACAGTAGGGAGAGTTTTAAAAAGGCAAATACAGGTGAATGGATTGATTGTACATTGCTTAACGTCCCGACAGCAACAAGGCTTTCTCAGGACGTGCCTGCACTGCTTGTGAAAAAAAAAAAAAATAAACAGAACATTGAATGTATGTCGCCAGCCGGTCAAATACGTTAAATAAACCTAACACATGGGGCCTAAATAAAGCTAAGACCATTTAGCAACACACATCCAATAGCAAGAGCTACAGGCAGTGCAGACAGTAGGGAGAGTTTTAAAAAGGCAAATACAGGTGAATGGACCTCGGGTAGACAGAAACACATGCCCCAGAATAGAGAGAAAAACCCACCCTGTGGGGCTGACCAGGGTGACCCTGGGAACTAAAAAATACCTAACCCCACCCAAGTCCCCCAGGGCAGACCCGGGTGGGGGTACAGGTGAATGGACAAAGGGTAGACAGAAACACATGCCCCAGAATAGAGAGAAAAACCCACCCTGTGGGGCTGACCAGGGTGACCCTGGAAACTTAAAAATACCTAACCCCACCCAAGTCCCCCAGGGCAGACCTGGGTGGGGCTCCTATGTAGGGAGTTCAGCCTCTTCAAATGTACATCACTAGAACCATCCCACACTGTTGATGCATAGTCTATGTGCGACTTGACATGAGCATTGTAGAAAAGATTGATTGATTGTACATTGCTTAACGTCCCGACAGCAACAAGGCTTTCTCAGGACGTGCCTGCACTGCTTGTGAAAAAAAAAATAAACAGAACATTGAATGTATGTCGCCAGCCGGTCCAATACGTTAAATAAACCTAACACATGGGGCTAAATAAAGCTAAGACCATTTAGCAACACACATCCAATATCAAGAGCTACAGGCAGTGCAGACAGTAGGGAGAGTTTTAAAAAGGCAAATAAAGGTGAATGGACCTCGGGTAGACAGAAACACATGCCCCAGAATAGAGAGAAAAACTCACCCTGTGGGGCTGACCAGGGTGACCCTGGGAACTAAAAAGTACCTAACCCCACCCAAGTCCCCCAGGGCAGACCCGGGTGGGGGCATTGTAGAAAAGAAGACGCGTATCTGTGTCAGTAATTGTTTTCAATTTTGACAACATATACAGGCTTCTGGAAAACCTTTTGCACACATTATTAATATGCAGTTGCCATTTAAGCTGATCATCTATAGTGACCCCCAAGAGGCGGTGGTGTGATACTTGCTCAATTGGGCTGCCATTTATAGACAGACTAAGAGAGAGCGGTTTTGATTGATTGTACATTGCTTAACGTCCCGACAGCAACAAGGCTTTCTCAGGACGTGCCTGCACTGCTTGTGAAAAAAAAACTAAACAGAAAATTGAATGTATGTCGCCAGCCGGTCAAATACGTTAAATAAACCTACAACATGGGGCCTAAATAAAGCTAAGACCATTTAGCAACACACATCCAATATCAAGAGCTACAGGCAGTGCAGACAGTAGGGAGAGTTTTAAAAAGGCAAATACAGGTGAATGGACAAAGGGTAGACAGAAACACATGCCCCAGAATAGAGAGAAAAACCCACCCTGTGGGGCTGACCAGGGTGACCCTGGGAACTAAAAAATACCTAACCCCACCCAAGTCCCCCAAGGCAGACCCGGGTGGGGTTAAGAGAGAGCGGGCATAGGTGGTGCTTTTGACGTGTGGTTATAACCATGCATTCTGTTTTTGACGGATTCAGGGACATGGAGTTGGAATGACACCAGTCGGTGACCTCACGCATGCTTTCCTGCAGACGCGTGTTAATTGCAGCTACATTTTTGTGAGGCTTGATTGATTGATTGATTGTACATTGCTTAACGTCCCGACAGCAACAAGGCTTTCTCAGGACGTGCCTGCACTGCTTGTGAAAAAAAACAACCAACTAAACAGAACATTGAATGTATGTCGCCAGCCGGTCAAACACATTAAATAAACCTAACACATGGGGCCTAAATAAAGCTAAGACCATTTAGCAACACACATCCAATATCAAGAGCTACAGGCAGTGCAGACAGTAGGGAGAGTTTAAAAAAGGCAAATACAGGTGAATGGACCTTGGGTAGACAGAAACACATGCCCCAGAATAGAGAGAAAACCCCACCCTGTGGGGCTGACCAGGGTGACCCTGGGAACTAAAAAATACCTAACCCCACCCAAGTCCCCCAGGGCAGACCCGGGTGGGGTATTTTTGTGAGGAGTGTGTAGTGTGCAGTCGTCAGCAAACATGTCACAAGAAATATCGCGGCAACTAATATGCAGTGGAAGGTCATTGATAAATACGCAGAACAGCAATGGCCCGAGGACAGAGCCCTGAGGCACGCCGCTTTTGACGAGACCATACGAGGAGTAGGATCCATTTAACAGTACTCTTTGCTTTATTTCCGCTTAAATATGAAGTGAACAATGAGACAGCATCTGCATTGCAGAGATATGCTTGAAGTTTTGACAAAAAGAATGTTATGATTTACAAGGTCAAAAGCTTTCTTAAAATCAATAAAGATCGACCCAGTTATTTGGGAGTTATTTATGGATGCTAGCCATGCATCAATAAGTCTTGTTAGTTGATTGATTGATTGATTGTACATTGCTTAACGTCCCGACAGCAACAAGGCTTTCTCAGGACGTGCCTGCACTGCTTGTGAAAAAAAACTAAACAGAAAATTGAATGTATGTCGCCAGCCGGTCAAATACATTAAATAAACCTACAACATGGGGCATAAATAAAGCTAAGACCATTTAGCAACACACATCCAATATCAAGAGCTACAGGCAGTGCAGACAGTAGGGAGAGTTTTAAAAAGGCAAATACAGGTGAATGGACAAAGGGTAGACAGAAACACATGCCCCAGAATAGAGAGAAAAACCCACCCTGTGGGGCTGACCAGGGTGACCCTGGGAACTAAAAAATACCTAACCCCACCCAAGTCCCCCAGGGCAGACCCGGGTGGGGGAGTCTTGTTAGTGCCGTGTGGCAAGAATGCTTGGGGCGAAAGCCGGACTGAAATATGTGCAATAGACTGCGACTCTCCAAATATTGATAAAGGTGTTTGTGCACGTGTCTTTCAAGAGGTTTGGAAAGGCTGGATAATATTGAGATGGGTCTATAGTTATTAACATCAGAGAGATCTTTTGATTTAGGCAAAGGGATAACCTTGGCTTGCTTCAGTTCTGATGGAAATATATTTTGTTGCATGCATAAGTTAACGATTCTACTGTATAGGGAAGGGACAGTTTCAGGATTTTAGGACTGATCTCGTCAGGTCCCGATGATTTTTTGTTTTTCAGTGACCCGATCAGTTTTCCTACTTCATGCACAGCTAGAGGCGGTATAGAGAAGGGGGGTTTGTCCTTAGTCTTCTGCTTACAGAAGTTAAGCAGGGCCTCCGGGCATGTGTAAGACGCGTCTCCGCTTGAGGGTAGAGTGACTCGGCAACAGACAAAAAATGTTTGTTAAAGGTGTCTGCAGTAATACTAGAAGGAATGGCTGACGATTTCTTGCTGTTACCTCGGGTGATGAGATTAACCGCGCGCCAGAGTGTGGCAGTATCTCTGTCTTCTTTAATCATTCGTTCAAAGAGTCTTTTGAGCCCTGCGTACCATAGACTTGACACGGTTACGTTGTTTTTTTGTATTCGTTAAATAGCTTGTGTCTTCTTAAGTCATTCCTCAATTTCATAGCTTCAATTATTCCTTGCGTTAGCCAAGGCGGTAACGTGTGGTTTTTTACCCGCTTTTGCCGTAAAGGGGCGTGTTTGTTAAGTACTCTTGTAAAGAGTCGATACCAAACAGTCAGAGCCTTTTCAGGGTCAGTTTCATTATTAACGACATTAAATGGTGTTTGATCAAGGTCTGCTAGAAAAGCAGACTGATTAAACTGTTTAAATGACATGAAGGAAGGCACAGAGAGACCTATACCTAAACTTGGCCAGCTGCGTGATGTTACTGTTCCTGTTCCTGTAAATAATGTGCCCTACAACTTAATACATGTGGGAAATAAATGGGTAGTTTCGCCTGTGCCTGCACCGCCACCGCTTGCGCCAACAATTGACTGGGACATAAAATTGGAATTTATTAGTCCTTATGTATACACTGATGACGAAGGCGCCTTAGTGTTTAGGAAAGTTGTTAACTCTGGGCCGCTGATTGTAAGCCTTGTTCCAAGCTTTGCACAAAACAATAGCAGAGAAAAACTGAAAGTACAAGAATATGAGAGACGACGGTATCTTCTTACGCACAGGAAGGGCAGATCTGATGCGAAGGTCGTATTTACACCTCAAACTTTACCATTGCAAGATAAGCGACAATAGTATTTGAAATTATCATGAGATCTGTAACTTCTGCGAAAGAGGCAGATATAGCACAGGGAATCAAACTTACATGGGATGAAACAGTATCAGAATCAACAAAGATCTTTATTGCCATTAGAAAAAATGTAGATGTTTTTGAAGTTTTGAGCAGTATTCCAGCTGTCAAGATATTAGTCGACAAAATAACTTTTGTTTTTCTAAATTTCATAAAGCTAGAACACATTGATCTTGTTTTGTTTTATTACGCCAGCAAATTGTATACTTTTGACCAGTTGCAAAATGTAATTGTTGAGTAAATAAAAATATTTGTGAATAAAAAAATGACAAAATTCTATTCACAACTACCGACGCTTGAGTCTGTGTCGACGCTTGCGCCTGATCCGCATGCGACAGCTGTGCCAATTGCACCCGATAAAACATTACAGGTAGACGCATTCAGATTAAATAATATTACAGAAGCAATTAAATATTTGGAAAGTGAAGAGGCAAGGTACTCCAGATGTAAAAAGAGGTATAAGTCAGTATTTAATTCTGTACAAAACACATCTATGGCTGTTGGTGCAGTTTCAGCTGGATGTTCTGTAGGGGGTATTGTTCTGTTTGCCACAGAAATTGTTTAATTGGAATTGCAGTTGAGGGTGTTAGCGTTGCTACATGCCTGGCATGCTTTGGTTTGGAAGCCTTAAATAAAAGATTTCATACAAAATTACAGAAACATGAAGCATTGAGTACGCTTGCTGGTGCGAAGTTGAGCAGCATGAAACTTATTATCAGTAAGGCATTAAATGATAATTTTTATTGATGACGAAGAATTTAAGAGAGTGCAGGATGATTTGAACAATTATAAGAAACAAAAATCTGAAATACAAAATAAGATGCGTAGTCAATCTCCCGTAAATGTTGAAGAACTAAAGGCTAGTTTTTTAGCAGAAGGAAAAAAGATCGGTGTTCAGGAAACCACAGAAAAACTACACAATCTTTTAAACAAATAAAAATCAGATTTGGTAATCAATCAATATTTTTATCATATGCTTCTCAGAGAGATGACACATCATTTACACCACTTGTGCCCGATTATTTAGCCCCATCCCACCACCAGAGTATTATTGAGAAAAAAAAGTTTTTTTATTGTCCTTGTATCTTGTCAAATCTGTCTCAGTATCTTGGGTTTTAATTGATTGTACATTGCTTAACGTCCCGACAGCAACAAGGCTTTCTCAGGACGTGCCTGCACTGCTTGTGAAAAAAAACACTAAACAGAACATTGAATGTATGTCGCCAGCCGGTCCAATACGTTAAATAAACCTAACACATGGGGCTAAATAAAGCTAAGACCATTTAGCAACACACATCCAATATCAAGAGCTACAGGCAGTGCAGACAGTAGGGAGAGTTTTAAAAAGGCAAATACAGGTGAATGGACCTCGGGTAGACAGAAACACATGCCCCAGAATAGAGAGAAAAACCCACCCGGTGGGGCTGACCAGGGTGACCCTGGGAACTAAAAAGTACCTAACCCCACCCAAGTCCCCCAGGGCAGACCCGGGTGGGGTCTCAGTATCTTGGGACTGGAGTCAAGTTCTTGTAAGAACTTACAGTAAGTAATTAATAAGTTCTTATGGTAAGTAATTAATAAGTTCTTATGACAACTCGCTTAAAGGTTACCTCTGCAGGTTTCTAAAAGTTAGTTGAAACTTGTTAGTAACGTATAAAGTTCTACTTGAGAAAATGATGATTCTCATGAGCCAGCGTTTGTTTCAAAATACGGTTTTGGTGCCAGTGAGGTGAAAATTATGATAGCGCTGAGAGAGTAGTGAGTGTTTGAGATTAAAATTGAATAGTTTTAGGGTATCTGTTTGGCTCCTGAGGATCCGGAGTCTTTGTAAAGTACTTTCTTATTTCTCTCCCTTGACCTTTCCCAAGGGCTCATCCAAATTAGTATGCATAAATAGGTATTAACATCAGGTATCGCTGTAGCAAGTTTGGATTTGTAGTTATGAATAGTATTTGAGGGAAAAAAAAAAACATCTTTTGTCAAAATATGGCCATTTTTTACCTATTTCCTGAGCTCTTGTGACCCTTGACATTTCAGAGGGATCAACCAAATTAGTATGCATAGAAAGGTCTTCCCATCAAGTATCTTTGTACCAAGTTTGGGTTTGAAGCTGTGAAAAGTATTTGAGAAAAAATACATAATGTCAAAATATAGCTATTTTCCACCTCTTTTCTGTTCCCTGCGACCTTGACCTTTGTGAGAGGTCAATCAAATTGGTATGTTTAGAAAGGTCTTGCCAAAAGTATCATTAGACCAAGTTTGAAGACTATGGCTTGAATAGACTCCGAGAAAATGCCAATGTTAAAGTTTACCATGGGTGACAGCGGACGGACGACCACTGGCCCAGAACATAGACTCACTTTTGCTTAGAATATGAGCCAAAAATCACACAACAAAAAATAATATGGACAAAACAAAACCAACCTTTCAAGCGTTCATCCTGGATGATGTTTTTGGTCTGGTTCCACGTACAGTCGATGAAAACAGCGCGCTCAAACGGCTGCACCACCACTCGCATCCGTTTCTCTCCTGTCTGGGGCACCTGGCTATCGGTCATTCTCTTACCTGCAAATCCGTCTGAACATCACTCTACATCACAAATGGCAGATTATCAAAAATTTGACATGTGAAACAAAAATGATGCAGGAAAGCACCATGATAGCTCAAGGGCTGTGTCCGGAAAGGTGACAATCTAAATGTGACAACCTAACCTGGTCTCCTGCATTCAAACAATTTTGGTCATACATCAGGCAATACCTCCGAGTTATAAGGCTGATCCATTTCCCAGAACTTGTACATTGTCACAGTATGCAGACACTTCTAAATGTGAGACATTAGCTCTTTGGCTGTTGGCAGGGATTTTTGTCCTGCAGGAATCTTCATGACAACAAGAAAGGCAAAGCCCTTATGCCTAACGTGTATTACCAATCTACATGTGTGACCTTTGTGACAATAAGTAAAGTGATGGCTTCTGCACCAGCAAAAATCCATGTTTTCTCAAAATTTAATCAGACTTAACATATCTGTCATGCCCCTTTGACCTTTGTGATGAGTCAACTAAATTAGTATACATAGGAAGATCTTATCATCATCAGCTACTTTTGTGCCAACTTTAATTGAAAAGTTTGCAAAACTGTTGATAATAATTACAATTCTATCAAAAATTGGCATTTTACACATATTTGCCAATCTCTTGTGACCATTGACCTTCCCGAGGGCTCATCCAAATTAGTATGAATAGATAGGTCTTACCATCAGGTACCTCTATACCAAGTTTGGGTTTGAAGTTGTGAATAGTATTTGAAAAACAAGAAAGGCAAAGCCCTTATGGCTCACGTGGACCCTTGACCATTGCAATGAGTAGACTAAATTAGTATACACAGAAAGGGCTTATCATTATCAGCTACCTTTGTGCCAAATTTGGTTGAAAAGTTTGCAAAACTGTTGATAATAACTACAATTCAATCAAAAAATGTATGTTTCTCTAAAATGTTTTTTTTTTTTTAAATACTTACCGATGGCATCACTATGTGGAATATACCCCTCAACTTACCCGATTTCAGCCTAAGCACCCTTGTGTGTACCCATACGACAAGGGGCATAACTCAGAGAGTTGTATCCAAGTGACTGGGTAGTCTCCCCTCCCTCCATCCGGTCACGTGATTGTACACTTAGCGTAAAGGCGGCAAGCGGGGTAGGTGGGAGGGCCCTCCGAGTAATGCCATAGGTAAGTATTTTTAGAAAAAATACATTTTAGAGAAAAATACATTTGTTTCCTCAAAACACATAACCGATGGCATTACTATGTGGAAGAATAGTGAAAAGGAGGAGGGTGCCGCTCAAAACCCCGTACCATCAGTAAGCTTAGCTTCGAGGGGCAACCTCCCGACGATTTCTGCTAAGAGTTACCTATGGCGCCAGCGGCGCTTGGAGGGAGTGTTGCGCTGCCGAGAGGTCTCCGACGAGGGCCAGGTTGTCGCGCTGGCTGGAGAGGTCTTGGAGATAGAAGTGGGCGAAAGTGGACTCTGCTCGCCACCCGACCGCTGCAACGATGTCTCTGACTGCGCAGTTGCGGTGGAACGTGACACTGGTGGTGACTGCTCTGCATTCATGAGCCCGTATCCGCATTCTCTTTGCACCCTGTGGGGAGAGATCATTGTAAGTGGAGCGTATTGTCCATCGCAACCAGGACGAGATCGTCTGGGCAGAAATGTCAGCTCGGCCTGTGGCCAAGGGCAGGAAAAGGCGGGAGCGGCCTCTCCTGATGGGCTTCACTCTGGCTAGGTAGACTTTTAGTGCTCGGACCGGGTCATGCAGTAGTGACGTCTGGGACCGGTCGAATCCCGTAAGTGGGTGAAGACTCCACACCTGGGGCGCAGCAGAGGGGAGTCTATTCTTGGCCAAAAAGGAAGGATTGGTCAGAAGCTGAACCGAACCGTCCGTCCTGAACTGCATGTAGGCAGGGTCTATGGACAGGGCGTGCAGCTCGCTTACTCTGGCGGCTGTGGCGAGGGCCAGGAGGAAGCAGGACTTCCTAGTCACGTCCGCGAGGCGGGCGAGGTGAAGAGGCTCGCACCGACTGGAGTTCAACAATGTCAGAACCCAAAGGAGATTCCAGCGTGGAACTAGCGAATGAGTGACCAGGTGCTGGAGTTTGAAGTGGGACATCAAGTCTGAGAGGTCCTTGCACGCTCCCAGGTCCAGTCGGCCTAAGTGCCTCCCTCACTCCATCATTTTCACTCTCCAACGCGTTCAGAACAATGCTGCCCGCCTCGTCCTCAGAAAGAAAAAATCCGACCACGTCACACCCCTGCTCAAACTCCATCCCCCAACGCATCCAATACAAAATTCTGTCTCTCTGCTACAAATCCCTGAACAACTGCGCTCCTGTCTATCTCTCCAACTTACTTCACCCCTACACACCTTCCCGCTCCCTCCGCTCTGCCTCTGACCCTCTCCGCCTCCACATCCCTCGCACCAAACTTAACACTTTCGGCCCCCGCTCCTTCTCTGTCTACGGTCCATCCACCTGGAACACTCTCCCACTCTCTCTCCGTCAGAAACACTCTCTCTCCTCCTTCCAGTCCGCCCTCAAAACTCACCTCTTTCAACAGTTTTAGCACTATATCACCACACTCCCCACCCCAAGCTGACCGTCGTAATGTATTCCACTGTTTGTGGTACGCAAGTCATTGTCTAAAGCGTGCGCATGCGTGCGCGAGTTGTGAGTGCGCGCTTAGAGTTATAATTATTATAAGATAAGCGCATTATAAATACCGTAATTATTATTATTATTATAAATCTTATTAGCCCCTCCAGCTGAAAAGGCTTAGGTGAACCTATGTCTCTTTCAGGTCTCAGTGGCAGACCGCGAGACACCGAGTGTGTGAAGACTTGCGAGTCATGGAAAGAGTGAAAGTGGGGCGCTGACACTGCGCTATTGGCGATCCACTGGGATTCCCCTACTCTATTCCAGTACTATGTGTCATCCACAAGGACAAAGCAGTAACCTGTCAGTGCCTTGGATGACGTTCAGGTGACTGTTGATGGTCTAGATCTTCATAATTTATTTCTAATATCAGTTGATAACCTTTTTTTTTCTTCTTTTTTTTTGGGTGGGTGGGGGGGGGGGTGGGGGGGGGTGTACTATCTGACTCACCGGCTTCTGTTTTTGTTTTTAACACGCACAGTGAGAGATAACCGTGAATGGTGATCGGTGCCAAGTCCTGTTCACGAAACAGCCACAAGAAGAACTCGGCCAGCTGAGGCGTGGTCAGTGTCGTGGGGGCGAGGTGCCAGAGCTCGCACCAGGACTGTAGGACCCTCCATTTTCCCTCGAACACCCGAAGGGTGGATGGTCTGCGGGCAGCTGTGATTGCCTCCACGGCTGCATCTGAAAAACCTCAAGCAGTGAGGGCTTGCCACACAACCTCCAGGCGTGAAGCAGAAGTCTCTCCAGACAAGGGTGGAAGAGGTTCTGCCTGGGCTGCTTCAGCATATTCCAAGGTGTGGGGAGCCGGAGAGGAGGGTCGGTGGTGAGGCTCAAAAGGTCTGTCGTCCACGTCCTTCTCCAACTGAACGGAGTGACGAGCAGGAGGATCGTATTGCATCCCCGAAGCTTGAGGAGCACCTTGGGCACTAGTACCGAGGGAGGATAAGCGTAGGCAACGAGGCCCTCCCAGGAGACTGACATAGAGCATCCACCGCCATCGCGAGGGGGTCCGGAATGGGGGAGACAAAAAGCGGCAGCTTCTCATTCCACCTGGTGGCAAACAGGTCAATTAAGGGCGTCTCCCAGTGAACACAGATCATGCGGAAGATGTCTGGTCGGAGGGACCACTCGGTGTGGAGAAGCTGTCCACGTCGCGAGAGGGTGTCCGCGAGAATGTTCAGGTGTCCCGAGATGTGTCGCGCTCAGAGCGCAATCCCTTGATCCATGCCCAACAGGAAGATCAAGTAAAGTAGCATGCAGAGGGTCAGAGACCATGTGCCGCCTTGCTTCTGAATGTAGGCTACCACCGTCGCATTGTCAGACAGGATCAGGACTTCCTGGCCGCAGAGCCGCGATTCCCAGTGGATGAGCGCCAACCACACCGCCTTCAACTCTAGCCAGTTGATATGTTGGTCTTGAAGATCCGGTGACCACAGGCCCGAAACGGTGCTAAATTCCAGTAGCAAATGGGGCCCCCCAGCCGTCGAGACTTGCGTCTGTGCAAATGGAGAAAGTCGACGGGGGTGTGGAGAGACTGACTCCTGTCGCCAACCAAGAGTGGTCTGTCCACCGGAGCAGGTGCGGTCGGATCAGCAGCGAGACTGGGATCGATGCTGAGAGATTTCCCGAGGACGGACGCCAGTGGAGCAACACATGTAGCTGCAGCGGTCGAGTGTAAAGCCTAAAGGAATTGGTCATGATGTGGTGCACGGCGTGATTAGCTGTGACAGCGAGAGAGTGGACGTCGCGTAAACGGGACTCATTTGGACGCTCCCAAAACTCCTCCACACTCCTCACCACCACCTGTGTTGCCAGGTCCAGAAATCCGGCACAAGCCAGAGAGTTGCGAATGAGACTTGCCGTGCGTTCGAGCCCTGGGGAAAAGAACCGATGAACAGAGACCTTGCCTCCAGCTTGCAACTGCGCCGCCGGGTCCACCGCTGGAAGGAGGCAGGCGAATGCTTGAGTGTCCCGCATACCAGGCTTGCCGAAACTTGATATCGACGCCAAAAGGCCAATGCGTGTCCGAGAAAAAAAACCTATCACGTATATTGCCTTGGGATAGGTGCTCATTAAAGGCATCCGCCAGATCTCTAAAACCCGGAGGTTGAGGGAGAGTCTTGAAACGCTTCGCCTGCAGCGGGGCGTCGACCGAGGCTGCGGCCTTCCTCTTGAGCGGTGGTGAAGGTGGGCAACCCTCCAAGGGAAGAATAGCAGAGATCGTCCGTGCTGCTTCATCTAGAGCTCGTGAAGTCTCAGCCGAGCTCGACGGCTCTCATGGGGTGTCGGACGCGGAAGTGCTGCGGGGCGGGAGTCCAGAGGGAACATGGCGGAGGCCGAATCCTCTGGGTACAAACTGTCTTCATCCAACTCCGCGGGAGACCCCGAAACCACGTCACGACGAGGAGAAGTACTGTCCGGGGGAGACCAGTAGGGTCTGTCAGGGGAGCGCTCAAAGAGTCCGCGCGGCGAGCGAAAGTCAGGTGAAAGGCGAGCGTCACGCGCCCGCTGCCGAGATCCGGGCACTACTGTAGCGCTGACCCGTTCGCAGAGTCCGTGAGGCGGGCGGGGATTCGTGGCGTCGCGAGGGGTCCACAGATTGGGGAGCGCAAGAATTCCCCTGATGGCGAGGGGAAAGGCTGTGACAAACGCAACGCCGTGGGGCGCAAGGGGACCGGCTCCGAACGGGAGCCCTGAGCGCGCCGGGAGAAGGAGACCGACGGCGAGGAGCCCTTGCTCCTCCAGTAGTGGCGAAGGCTCGAGCGCAACTCCGTACTAGGAGGCCTGCAAGCACTGGGGGTGGCCAACGGATGGTGTCTAGAGGAAGCAAGCGTAAGCGGGCGTGTCTGGCGAGTGCTCTGTCTCTCGGCCGCCCCTTGCGGAGAACCATGCGAGACTGGCAAAGTTCTCTCGGCCACTCCTTGCGAAGGACCATGTGAGACGGGGTGGACTCTCCTGGCCATCACTATGAGAGGGCTAAGCGGGACCGAGTCCAGAATCCGGCGGGAAGCGGGACCCACAATCTCTGAGGTCGCATGACGGCGGGGATATCTGGGTGGCGCGGGGGCTAAAGGAGCGTTAAAACTACGCACTGACCTGTCGTTTTCCAAAGGCGTGGTAGAATCCTTAGCCCCCGGGCGGCGTCGCTGATAGAACTCCCAAAGCTGCGACCACTTCCGTTCCTTCCACATAGCGCACAGAGCGCAAGTACGGGCCGAGGAGCAGCCGGAACAAGAGAGACACAGTGTATGAGAATCCGTCGGCCACTGAAATCCCATACATCTCCTGCACGTGCTGAGTGCTGTAACACAAAGCAGAAGCCATGAAGCAACCACGCAGGGCGAAAGGCCCTGTGAACAGTACTCCCAAACCAGTGGAGGGCTAAGCCCAAACTCGACGGAAAATTTGACAAATTTCCACAGAATATGCTGACGGCGCCGTAAACATTCCGTTTACTCGTAGGCATAACCCGAGGCCTTACCTCGCCATCTTCTAGCCACTAGCGAAGCTTGCCAGGTAGTATAGTAGTAGGAAAATCCAACAGAGAGGCTGAAGCCGGTGAACAGTTCACGGTAAATCTAAGGGTACAACTGGCGGAAATACACGGCTCACGTGACCGGATGGATGGAGGGGAGACTACCTGGTCACTTGGATACAACTCTCTGAGTTACGCCCCTTGTCGTATGGGTGCTTAGGCTGAAATCGGGTAAGTTAAAGGGTATATTCACATAGTAATGTCATCGGTAAGTATATAAAAAATATTAAAAAAAACTATGAACACGGCATCGTGGGACATGATGCCATGATGTGAAACTTACTCGTGCTATTATTCTTCTTCAGAATAGCTATGCTACGCCAGACCACAAGCTTACAAATGGCAGGAATCGCTGTGTGTCCATCTTTATTTCTGTGTGCCAGTGTGTGTGGATCAGAGGGTGGGTTAGAGTAGGAGATGGATTCCTGTCGTTACACGAGCCCACATAGCGTACTAATGGCAGGAAGCGCCGTGTGTGCGTCTTTATTTGTGTGCACCAATGTGTGAGTTGATCAGAGGTTGGTTTAGAGAGGAGGGAAATGGATCAGCATAATAAGCCGAAAAATATGAACAACTCTGAATGTTTCTAAAAGATAAACTCATCTGAGCTCCAAACAATATGGTAGACTTTGGGATGAAAACCTCATCTTGTTTACCTATTTCCTGATCTCGTGACCCTTGATCTTTCCGAGGGGTCATCAAAATTAGTATGCATAGATAGGTCTTACCATCAGGTATCTCTTAAGCAAGTTTGGGTTTGAAGTTGTGAACAGTATTTGAAAATAACATCTTTTGTCAAAATATGGCTATTGTTTTACCTATTTCCTGAGCTCTTGTGACCCTTGACCTTTCCGAGAGGTCGGTCGAATTAGTATGCATAGAAAGGTCTTCCCATCAGGTATCTTTCTACCAAGTTTGGGTCTGAAGTTGTTGATAGTATACTGACTTCCATTAAAAACACAAATTTTTCACCATAGCGCTTTTCTTCGTAAATATGCTTTAATATGACTTATTTGGACGCCATTTATTAGAAAATGTTATGAAGAGTGTGTTATGTCATGAGCAAATAGAATGTTTAGTCTTAAAAATTGCACATCAATGACTTATGACATCATCAGTGACACTACCATCACAGGATATTGAAAGTGAAATGGGCAGTATCTGCAGAGGACACAGATGAAAGCCAACTAATGTGCAGTGTTACTAGGGTCCATTTGCATGAAAATCAAGCCTGTTTGGTCTAGACCTACTTTTCGTTTGTCAAAGGCCCCTAAATAATCAACATGACCTACAAAAATGAAAATCAAAAAGTTCTTTATTGTTAGTTTAGCGGCCATATTTACCTGATCAAATGGATATGAGTGCGTTCTTTATCTCTGTCAGTCACTGGAGCATAAAAAAATGGTTTGAGTGTAATTCACATTAAACCAAATAAGATTTATTAAGAAAATGATGTGTACCAGAATTTCTGGTCCTCTAAAGATTTTTTTTAGTAAATTTCATATGAGGCAGTTAATAACATCATAGGCAATCCACACAACTTGTGTGTTAAAACATATCACAGGAAACTTGCTTCACAGTGTGTCCAGTTTTGATTATTTTCACCACTAATGAAACCCTGTGTCCTCCAAGGTAGCCATGGGCGATAACATACAGTAGGCTGAACATTTGAAGTAAGCAACATATACAATTTTCTTGTTTTGCTGTCAGGGTGACTCCTTGTTTGCAGGTACACTTACAGACACTTTTCGTGTTTTTAATGGAAGTCAGTATATTTGAAAAAAAATTTTTTTGTCAAAATACAGCTATTTTTGACCGATTCCCTGTGACCTTGATCTTTGTGAGAGGTCAGTTAAATTGGTGTTTAGAAAAGTCTTGCCACAAAGTATCCTTGGGGAAAGTTAGAAGACTGTGGCTTGAATAGTCTTTGTGAAAATGCCAACGTTAAAGTTTTTATCCTGGGAAGACGGACGGACTACCACTGGCCCAGAACATACTCACTTTTGCTTCGCACATGAGCCCCCCCCCCCCCCCCCTCCCAAAACCCCCCCCTCCAAAAAATCTTTTGTCAAAATACAGCTATTTTTTTACCTATTTCCTGAGCTCTTGTGACCCTTGACCTTTCTGAGGGGCCATCCAAATTAGTATGCATAGGTAGGTCTTACCATCAGGTATCTCTGTAGCAAGTTTGGGTTTAAAGTTGTGAATAGTATTTTATAAAAAAACACCTTTTGTCAAAATATAGCTATTTTTTTTACCTATTTCCTAACCTCTTGTGACCCTTGACCTTTCTGAGGGATCAACCAAATTAGTATATAGAAAGGTCTTACCATCGGGTATCTTTGTATCAGGTTTGGGTTTGAAGTTGCAAATAGTATTTGAGAAAAAATAAATTATGCCAAAAAATAGCTATTTTGGACCTATTTCCTGATCCCCTGTGACCTTGACTTTGAGAGAGGTCAATCAAATTGGTTATGTTTAGAAATGTCTTGCCACAAAGTATCCTTGGGCCACGTTTAAAGAAAGTGGCTTGAATAGTCTCTGAGAAAATGCCGTTAAAGTTTACCACAGACGACGGACGGATGACCACTGGCCCAGAACATACTCACGTTTGCTTCGCACATGAGCCAAAAAGTGCTACCAGCAACCAAAGGGTTAAGCCCCTTGTGCACATGGCCACCAATCCCTGGAACAGTACTAATGGTTGCAAGCACTATGGGCCTGCTGTATACTGTGTAGTAAGCTTTACAGCGTTTCGCCTATTCAACAATATACAGTCTGCTTTAAAGGGCTAGGTCCTGATGGTATAGCTGCAGCGATGGCTGCACTATGCATTCGCACCGATGGTTAATGGTTGAATAATGGGACTATTTCTCCTTTCCGGCCTCCCTCACTCCACCACTTTCACTCTCCAGCGCGTCCAGAACAATGCGGCCCGCCTCGTCCTCAGAAAGAAAAAATCCGACCATATCACTCCCCTGCTCAAACTCCTTCAGTGGCTTCCCATCCCCCAACGGATCCAATACAAGATTCTGTCTCTCTGCTACAAATCCCTGAACAACTGCGCTCCTGCCTATCTCTCAAACTTACTTCACCCCTACACCCCTACCCGCTCCCTCCGCTCCGCCTCCGACCCTCTCCGCCTCCACATCCCCCGCACCAAACTCAGCACTTTCCGCCCCCACTCCTTCTCAGTATACGGTGCATCCACCTGGAACACTCTCCCACTCTCTCTCCGTCAGAAACACTCTCTCCTCCTTCCAGTCTGCCCTCAAAACTCACCTCTTTCAACAGTTCTAGCACATACCACCACACTCCCCACCCCAAGCTGACCGTCGTAATGTATTTCACTATTTGTGGTATGTGAGTCGTCTATAGCGTGCGCATGTGTGCGCGAGTTGTGAGTGCGCGCTTAGAGTTATAATTATTATAAGATAAGCGCATTATAAATACCGTAATTATTATTATTATTACTATGTGTGTGTTAATATACGCTGGTCGCAGTTTAAGACAGAGGAAGAGATGTGACAAACCTGAGCTATTAAAGTCTGAGGGTGGCTGGTACACAGCCTGCATATAGGCAGGGTAAACCCCTGTAGGCTGTAAACTGGGACCAGGCCCTGTCGCGTGGTAGAAGGGGCTGGTCCAGATCGTCTGAAGGTCTGCATACGTTGATGATGTCGTGATGTCTGTGTAACCGCCGCTCACATGCAGATCTGGCCGAGGCGTGTGCAAACCTGACTCTGAGGTGGTGGTGGGGGTGATGAGGATGGCGTCGGACACCTGGGCCAAACAACTGGTGGCCAGGACCAATTCTTTCAAAGTCTTAGCTTCGGGGCATGGAAAGACTAGCACGACCTGAAAGGCAAAATAATTACAACATGCAGTCATATCCCTTAAATTGTTCTCACACCACCTACTAATTAGAATGATTATTCAATACAGCTAGCAGTAGCTCCTTTTTAGTTGCATACTGAAGCTTGCTGCCACACCACTCAACAGATGAAAAGATTATTAATTCCAGTACACTCACAGTTGTTGCATTTCATGCATTTTGGAGGTGTCACCTAACAACTATGTACCAGTTGCAGGAGATGGCTCAACCATGATAATTCAAGGGTAGTGCCAAATTAACTTGGCAACAAGCTAATCTGGCACTACCCTTGCATTATGGTCGAACCATCTCCTGCTACAGTGTGCTGGGACTAAATGAGTTAAATTTACAGTGGCAGGGAATCCAGGGACACAACCAGTATGCTTTCGAGTTAGTCCAGGTGAAACACATACCACTGTGTCTGTTTTTCTGACAATTACCTTATCCCTGTCATAGTCAGGTATGCATGGAAAGGTGTAAACAGTCACGTCGTCTGGTGCCAACACAACAGCATGCGGACAGGTACTTTTCCCATCTGACTCACTCTGATGCTTGATGATGTCAATCTTCACTGGAAGCTGAAACGCCATGCGAAACAAATAAGTGAATGCACTCTTTTTACCCATTGTGCATGCTGCCACCGGTACCAGTGGGTGTGTGCGCAAGCAGTTTAACCCACACAAAAAAACAACTAACAAGAAAGGCAAAGCCCTTATGGCTCAAGTGTATGACTGATCTACATATGTGTGACCTTTGTGACATGGGGACATAGCTTAGTGGATAAGACACTGCGCTGGCAGTCGTAAGATCCCGGGTTTGAATCCCCTGGTGGGCAGGAATAGGATGTGGACTTTTCCTCATTCCCATCGAGTCAAATTTACGTACAGACTCGGCTTATGGTTGCCGGCATCGCCTTCGTGTGTACAGCACGCATAATCGTCAAGTGCGCACGTTAAAAATCCCATTACCACTTTTCGAAAAGAGAAGGCCTGGCAGGGCCGGTGAAATGGAAACAGAAATATATCACACGCACCGAAGTTAATAGTAGGGTGGAGGTTTGCACATAAAGTAGCGCTTAGATGCAGCAGGCTTTCAAAGCTTCAGCTTCCATCCCTACGGCGCCTTGAGCATCTTTAATCAGATGGATATGTGCGCCTTGGAGACACCATACCATACCAATAAGTATTGGACTGGCTTCTGTGTCGGCAAAATCCAAGTTTTCTCAAAATGTAAGCATTTTTCACACATCTGTCAACATCTTTTGACCTTTGTGATGAGTCAACTAAATTAGTATGCATAGGAAGGTCTACCTTTGTGATAAATTTGAAGTTTGCAAAAATATTGATAATAACTATAATTCTATCACAAATTGGCATTTTACACACATTTGCTGACCTCCTGTGACCCTTTACCTTACCAACAGGTCATCCAAATTAGTATGCATAGATAGGTCTTACCATCAGTGTGTACCAAGTTTGGGTTTGAAGTTTTGAATAGTATTTGAGAAAATGATCTTTTGTCAAAATAAGGCTAGTTTTTACCTATTACCTGAGCTCTTGTGACCCTTGACCTCTCCGATGGATCAACCAAATTAGTATGCGTAGAAAGGTATTACCATCAGGTATCTTGAGAAATATTTGAGGAAAAATACATTTTGTCAAGATATAGTAATATTTGACATATATTTCATGATCCCCTTTGAGAGAGGGCACTCACACTGGTATGTTTAAAAAGGTCTTGCCTCAAAGTATCCTTGGGTCAAGTTTGGAGACTGTGGCTTGAATAGTCTTCGAGAAAATGACAACGTTAAAGTTTACCACGGTCCACGCCAGACGAGAGACAAACGACCACTGGCCTAGAACATAAACTCACTTTTGCTTCACCAGCCGGGTTACCCAGATTCAAAAGTTAGCAGCCTGAAACAAAATTCAGTTGCTCATCAAATGAAATTCTGAGCTCTACAAATTCTTAGGTCACCAGCTAGTCTTGCTGTCTATGGAGTTTCAAGTTGTCCAAAGCTTTCCCAGTGGACATTTAAGTGACCCTTTTTATCACTCCTGCAATGTGCACGTATCAAACAATACCATAAACAGTACTAGTGGCTACATGCACAAGAGGGTTAACCTATTTAACCTCACAGCCTCATTTCCCACATTTTGGAGGTGTCACCTAATGACTATGTACCAGCTGCAGGAGATGGATGGACCAGGATAATTCAAGAGTAGTGCCAGATTAGCGTAATGGTGCAAAGCTAATATTGCGCTACCCTTGAATTATCATTATATACTCTTGACTCCATCTCCTGCTGTAGTACTCTGGGGCCAAATGGGTTATGAAACATACAGCAACCAACCTTTAATTTTGGAATCTTGTCCTGAATTTGAGGCATGGGAACACAACAGGAATAGCAGAAGTATTTTCGAGACTTGTTGCATTTTCGACATTTGTGGCGAGATTCAGTTGTGTCCAGAAATGTTGTGTCCTCAATGCTGAGGTCAGGGAAAGGATCTTCCACCATCTGCAAATGCAACTACTGCATTATGCCCATTATTTTAAAAGTTATCTTCATCTTTATTCAAAAATTTTCAGTTAAAAAGATTCTAACTGAATTCCAGACTATTCACCCATTGGCTGCCAGTAGTACTTTTTGTAAATTTGATTCCTGCAGAAATAACCTGGACAAAATGTGCTACTGACAACCACAGGGTTCGTAGTACATGTAGACTCTCCAATCACAAGGCAGTAACCTTCATTTGAGCATGGACTTTAACAGCAAGTGAGCGTTGGAGCATTTAAAGTGTAATTCATCATGAGATGATGCTGAAATGAGATAGAATTCTATTGCCATATGTAATAATATATTAAGAAATCATAGCTTGGATACTCGCTGCGTCCCTCACAGAGAGGAAGAAACAAGTAAAAGGGTACACCAACACAGACAGATCTTTACAAGGGCCCCAACGAGCTTTGCCATACCATTTCCAATGTGCAGTAATAAACAATTTTCAGAAATCAGAAGTAGGGTAAAATTGCACGCACTTAAACGAAAACAGTGACTTAAAAGTCCAGACGGACATGCAGGGGTCGCATTTCATATGACTAAGTGCCAAAAGGTCAGCAGTACAAGGGGTGTCTGCTTCAGTTCATCAATTGTCAAAAAGATTAAGCCTATTTCATGAAAAAGCTTTCTTTGTGTGGTGAGAATAGGCCAAAGATATACTAGAAATAAACTTGATGTAAACAGTTGTGTGTTGTGTGTTTATTACGTGTGTGTCTGTTTCTTGGGTCGGGTTATTCTCCGCCGCAGAAAACGGACAAGCCGACCCCGGCTCTCTTCTACATGCTGCTACTCTAAAGCACGGCAAGCAATCTCGATCAAACCTCTTTGAATAAATGTTAATGTTATGTTAATCTTATCAAAGAGTAAAACCCAAACCTAATTGCCGTTTTGATGTAATAACTCGCGAAAGCTCAATATGTCAGACGTCATCAGTCAGGTAATCATCAAACCGAAAGTTTGAACACTCGCTCCCCTCGCGACTGCAGACGATCACACATGGTCAAAACGGCGTTTGACCTTTTTTTTGTGACGTCACAGAATAGCCTATGCACCAAAACTCTATTGGCAAAGCTGCTGTGACTTTTAATTCTCACCAAATTTTCTGATGATTTTTTGGTGTAATAATATGACGACTGACCGAACATTTTGATTCAATCACATTCCGCAGTGACACTTATAAACCGCGTGGTTCAAGCATGCTTGCCACAGAGTGGTTGCAGCTATCAACAATAGGTAAGGTGTAATCTTTGTTTACTATATGACGTCCGACCGAAATAAGACGACTGACCACAGTTTTTCGAGGAATTCTGAGTCTTATGTCTGACCAAAGATATTTTAGTAGGTTTTGAACTTGTAAGAATGAGAGCTTAAAGTGGTAGTGCTTTGCTGATATATTTCATTGCAATCGTCGGACACAGAGGGCCGAGTCATAGCTTCCTTTCTGATTTTTACTCCGAGTCTTCATGGTGTAAATCTTATGTCCAACCACGAAAACATGTGGCGAGTTAAATTTCTGCGTGTACCGTTAGGTAAAATATTTTGACATATCTGCATTTCTGACTTCGGACACTTTGAAAGGAAATGAATACTCCCATTTGCTGTTTGCTATAGCCAGATACTAAAATATAGATTGTGTGGGTCGAACGCAACATTAACACAAACCTTTTCTGTGTAATAATAACGCCCGACTCACTTAATAGACATGCCTGTGAATCATAACTCTGTCCAACATGTTTTAACACACTTGAGAGGATTTCTAAACAATTATTGACGGATTAGCTTTAGTGCAGTTGTACAGTAGTTCATTAGTGTGTTTTGAGAATGTGGCCGACAGACTTACATTACTAATAGTAATGCCATACAGAATACAGTTAATTATAGCAATGAATTTGTCATGATTACCTGATGGAAATTAAATATATATTAACTGTCGGGTTTAGCCACTGGAAGATCCTAAAATGTTACTGACTTGTTTATCCATGAGTTACATAATGTTTTGATTATACTGTCAAAATCAGGTATCAATTTCTAACTTGTCAATTACAACTGCCCCCACCACGATTTTGGTGTAAACATGACGCCTGACATGATTTTAGTCCCTCAACAAAATTAACCATAATGAAGTAAAGGAGAGACTGTATTGCCACATATATTTGTTCTTGTTATCATGTGAAGTATGTGAGTGAAGATGAAAGTGCAATGCATGTTCTTGTTGTCAAGTTAAGAAACCGTTAAATGCTTGATTATGTTAGATGTCATCGATTACACCAAAAAACATACAAAAGATTTATTCAGAGTGGGACTTAACATTTATTGTTTAAGGTGTGAATAGGTAACTGTGTTCCACACATAGTGTGTAACTTCACTTATGTATGTGAAAAAATGTGTTAGTTACATGGCAGTTACGGTGTAATCGCTGATGTCCAACATGCTCATGTCCATTTACTTTAAAGTCAAATTTCACAAAATCTACTTGCTGACTTATTGCCTGCTTTCACACACTAATACTACGGCAGAAATCCATTATAGAAATGCATTTCCAAAATGATTTCAGTGAGTTTCAATTTTGAAACCCTTTGTCCTCTTTTAGTGTTCACCTTTTGGCACTTAATCATGTATGCAAAAAAATCAGGGAGGTGTGCATAATACATAAGCTATACGCAAAAAGGTGTCTTTGGAACAAAAAATGTGTTAGGCATTGCTAAAAATGCCTGGAATGATGATTAGTTTCCATAAAAGTCGATCAACAGGAAAATGCTTGGGAATACTGTTCAAAGCGGTCAAAAAGCAATGACAGAAAGAGGGGTTTACCTATCGTAACCTATCACTGTTTAGCAAAGATAGAGACCATGACAGCAACTTTTTTTTTTCAAGCACTCAATAAACACATCACCTGTTGATTAGATCAAGATGCTTTTTGTGAAAGTTCTGACCTTTTTACGGAGAACTAAGACATTTTGACACAGGTTTGGCCACAAATCAGCGATTCAACAATCGTGTGTGTGTGTGTGTGTGTGTGTGTGTGTGTGTGTGTGTGTGTATGTGAGACTGATGTGTGCTATTTATAACAAAGTTTCACATCTTCAGTCCAGTTTTGGGGGTCAATGACCTTAGTTACAACTGATGTTGCTGAAACACCAGCACTGGTTCATTCAGAGGTCATTATCTGTGCTAACTGCATGTTCCTACTTGATCTTACGTGGGTCAACCTAATAGTAATAATGTCCAACTCATGTTGAATTAGATTTGAAACTGATGGAGAGAAATTTCACCAGGAATGCTGTTCATATTTTTTAAGCCAGCACATTAATTTCACACAACAGTCTCCTCTCAAGTTTTAAATGATCATACCTTGCTTGAACTTATGCATTTGGCATGTATACGCAGTTTCTGAAAAGTGACCGAGACCCCTAATCAAACCAATGCGTTTGACATACGCAGTTTCTGAAAAGCGATTGCAACCCCTGATATGTGATATCAAAGCCGTGCAATTTCGACCTACTTCTGATTTCTGAACCAAGTCTATTACTTACTGAGTGTAATAATAGATTCTGCTACAGGTCAGCCTCAGCATAACGTGGTATTGGGGAGTATTAAGTCAGTCTACATTATTGTAGTGATGAATTTAAAATTATGACGAAAAAAACACTTTGTAGTGAAAGTTCCTTAGGGTGACTTTAGCCTTAGCTGGCCCACATACAGCTGTTTGCCGGTCAGCTAAGGCTGATATTGGTCCAAAGACCTTTTGCTCACTGGGCATTCCATGGGAACCAGAGACCTGTGCACTTTATACCACAGTATACTGGCATGCATAATACACTGAGGCAGGCCTGTGTACTAAAATGGTGGTGCCTACCCCTTCTGCTGCTACTTTCTCGGACTTGATCTCTCGTCTTGCTCCCTCAAGTTTGCGCAGAGTTGCTGTGGAGACACCTGTAGCTGCCGCTGCTCGTTTCTGGTAACTATGCAAGGGCATCAACGTCCGACCAAGTTCTGCTTCACGTTTGAAATACTCAGCTACATTCAAAGCAATTTCTCGAGCCTGCGCATCTAAGGTCTTTCCCTTCTTGCCTAGCAATGACACCGCTGAAAATGAGATGTGGGAATGACAATCATGATGGAACTCTAATGGGAGAGCTAGAAGGGGTTATGTAGTACAGATTATCACACAACCCTTTTCATCCTGATACACTTGCAAAAATAAATTTGACCATGAATATGATAGTTCAAGGGTGGTACCAGAATAGCTTGGCGCCTAAGGCGTCAAGCTATTCTGGCACCACCCTTGAACTAAAATTGTTGATGTCTCCTAATCTGTTATGTAGCCTTCATAGGACAAGAAGCAATTTTTTTAAAATTCAGCCTCAGGATGTAATGGGTTAACAAAGTAAACAAAAAATATCATAGCTAGATGGGAGGAAAAAATCGTTATAATACAATTCTTAAGAGATATTGTGCTCCAGCCGAATGTACACTATTACCATTTGACAGACCTAGATCCATACTATTACTATTTGACAGACCTAGATCCATACATGAAAAATTGTGTTTACAAATAAATTATTTACTGGCATTACCTATGAATTCTGTGGTTGGCTCTTATAGCAATTACTAGTCATGCATGAACTAACAGCAGTTTACAATTTAGGTTATAAATTGTGTATGTGGAATTAGAAACCAGTTGGAAGTGTTAGCCCATACAGTCATCAATGAATTGAGTGATCACAGGACAAAAATTGACAATTGATGCCTAGAATGAACACGATTTTTCCAATGCATTCATTTACACCACGAATCTACTGTTCAGTGTGAATGCTACCGTTGATAATAATTTAGTGAACAGGTCATCAATGTATTTCCACCACCATGCAGTTTTACCTAGTGGTTCAACCAAAAGTACTTACTCCCGTCACTCGCTTTCTTGGGCTTAGACTTAGTTTTGGGCTTGTTGCTATTCTTTTTCCTCCTAACTTTAATAGAATCCTCTGCAGATTTGCTGGCTGTGGGCGTGGGCGTGGGGGTGGTGTCGGTGGTGTTGTCAGCAGCTGACTTTTTGTTTTTGCGAGGCTTTTTGAGCTTGGCGCTGGTGTTGGACGAGTTGGCCGATGAAGCACTGGAAACAGAGGTAGGTGGCTGGTTCTGCGGTGGCACGCTACTGGTGTTCTGAGGCGGTGGGAAATGATTCGGCATAGTGTTTGGCATGGACACATGTGCCTGTGGCGGCGGAAATGCCGGTCGTACGGCCGTATAGTTGATGCCGACCCCAGCGTTGTCCACAATGCCCATCATCATCATGGGCTCCATCATACCCGGGTGGTGGTGAACGGACATTTTGACACAATTTCTGAACGTACATTCACTAAGATAACAGACACTATCCAATCTGCGTAGTGAATGAGCGCCAGAGCACGAGCTTTACATACCAATTCGTCTGGCTAAACGTGAATGAAGCAACAACTGCAATCCGCCATTTTAGCACTTCTAGCGTCCCTTTGTTTTCTGCATTGAGAGTAGTGTTCCTTGGTTTCTTCTGTTTATAATATATATATCTGAGCCAACGGGGAACCAGCCATGAAGAAAACTACACTATATTTAATACAATAAACTTTTGATTTACTGTAACAATTTGCCAGAGGACCTAAACAGTTTTTGCTGTTGCATGTATAACCTTATTCGTGCTTCCTGGGTCCTCCAGGACCCAAAAGGGTGTTTAATTGCAAATATTTTATTAATATATTTCAGTGAAATTAAAAAAATGCCCCAAGCTCATAAAAGAATACATTTTGCCAAAATATGTTAATAATTGATGAAAAAAATAAACAAATAAACAATGTCTGAATTTTTCCTACACACAAACGATAGTGTGGGTCGTGTAGGACACAATACTTTTTAAAGAGTAAGGTGAATATTCCTGTCCGGGTGATGTTGGTCCTACAGGACCCATAGGCAGTTGTGAAGTCAGAGATGAGAGAATAGACGTTCACCCAAATTTTTCCTTTGTTTTGTTTGTGTTTTTTGTGTGTGTTGTTTGTGTTCAAAGTTCGTTTGTTTTGTTTTGTTTTTTTAATTTGAAGGATGTCAAAGTCCATGCCAAATCGACCAGTTTCAGTCCAATTAGTCACCAGAAGCATCCTTGTACTTTTAATCATCATGGCAGAGAGAAAACGGTCTGAAACTTCTGTTTCCCCAGAAACTATGGTGAAAGTTCACAGTTTTCAAGGAACTGAACTGAAACTGGTCGATTTTGCATGGACTTTGACACTCATTCACGATATTGTACAAAGGTATGGGTCCTGTAGGACCCACTTCATCAGGACAGGGATAACCAGTTAAATTGCTATTTGAAAAATATGGGTCCTGTTGGACCCACATCATCGGGACAGGGATAACCAGTTAAATCACTCTTTGAAAAATATGGGTCCTGTAGGACCCACATTATCATTTGTAGTCCAAAGCATGATCCGGTGATGGTTAAGTTTGTTATAAGCTAAGCAAATTATTTTGTACACAGGAAATGTGCAGATTGGCGATACCAGGTGTAGTTATATCCAACCCGACAACAAGAATACTTGACTGTATAAATCCTTGTTTGTTCATGAATACATTTCAACTGGCTATTACTGTATTAGTTGTCCTCTTACTCAGGCGTAACTGAATTAAAAACTATACATACATTACAATAATAATAAAGAGGATTTATAAGGTGCCCATACATGGTAAAATGCTCACTAGGTACCGTACATAAGTTACAACATGTATCAGTGGTTTTCAACTGGGTACTAAATGTCAGATTTGCTTATTGTCCTATGAAGGCTACATTAATATTACGCGACAGATCAACCATTTTAGTTCATGGGTAGTGCCAGAATAGCTTGGTGCCTCAGGTGCCAAGCTATTCTGGCACCACCCTTGAACTATCATAGTCAATTAATTTCAAGCAGGAGTGTATCAGGATGAAAAGGGTTAATAAGGACATGTCATACGAGATTCTTTTCTTTTCATAACCAATGTTGTTTGTGCCAAATTCTGTATGTTTAGGAGGAAATATTGTCTCCAATCGAATTGTCAGTATATTCTGTTAATCTGTAAGAAAGTTAGTCATGGGCGCAGTTTAAGAATGCGCTGTATACAAAATCTGTTATGTGTACAGATCCCATTGCCAGAACATCAACATCTGTGTGTATATTCAGAGATGGTTTTTGTATGTCATGTATCAGAACAATTGTTTTTGTTAATTGTGGGCATGGTTTATTTGTACTTTTTGTGTATTGTTACAGACAGGTTTGTTTGGGTGGGTGGGGGGTTAATTAATCAGTTGAATCCTGCCAGAGGATGATTTGTTTTAACTTCAGATTGCCTCGTGAAAGCTATTTTATGGGTAAGGAGATATACATCAATCATTTTAGTTCAAGGGTGATGCCAGAACTGCACAAAGCTGTTCTGGCACTACTCTTGAGCTATCATAGTCAAATTATTTCAGGCAGTAATTATTAATTATCAAATGGAAATGGTTAACTGAGATAATCATTGTCCTTAAATATTCATATTGCATGCTTATAATTACTGTCGGTATAGTTTGAGTGTTTTCTATTTTTAAAACTGAGAATCAGATTAAACTTGTGCATCACTGTGAATCTATGAGTTCAGGTCTTTCTTTTTAAGTTGTGTTTTGAGGTAGGTGTTACATATTTTGATGAACGTTTAATTTGATCTTGCCATGCAAAGGGAAAATGGCAATTGTCCAGGCCTAGTGTTGGCTCATAATGAAGCTAACTAGCAGATTTATATATGTTTGCATGATGTTTTTTTTTCCTCAGATGGCTGAAAGCTGGATTAAATTACCAATATCCAAAACTGGGGACAATACTATAGAGGCTGGAAAAAGGTTGACAGAATATTTGCTACATGTTGGCACCAGAAGAGTGATCCCGCTCCCCAAGAAAGGAAACCTGAAACAGTGCCAGAACTACAGAACTATCAGTCTGATAAGTCACCCTAGCAAAGTAATGCTTAGAATCATTCTCAACCGCCTCAAAACTTTCGCCGAGGAACTGCTGGCAGAAGAACAGGCTGGCTTCAGAGTTGGAAGAAGCACTGTAGAGCAGATTTTCAACTGCCGCATCCTGATCGAGAAACATCTGCAGCATCAGCGCGAACTCTACCACAACTTCATTGATTTCAGGAAAGCATTTGATCGCGTCTGGCACGACGGACTCTGGCAAGTCATGAGATCGTTCAACATAGAGGAGGGACTGATCCAAATGATAGAAGCGCTTTACAAGAACGCCTGCAGCGCGGTTCTACTTAACAATCAGTCAGGCGAGTTCTTCAGGACGACGATCGGTGTCCGTCAAGGATGCCTGCTCTCTCCTGTCCTTTTCAACATATTCCTGGAGAAGATCATGCAGGAAACCCTCCACGACCACCATACTTCAATCTCTATTGGTGGCAGATCCCTGTGCAATCTTCGATTCGCAGACGACATTGACCTCATGGCAGGCAGCAATAGTGAGCTCCAAAACCTGACAGACAAACTTTCAAGTAGCGCAGGGTCTTATGGCATGGAGATCAGTACGGATAAAAGCAAAGTGATGATCAACACCACAAGCGACAGCAGCAGCAACATTCACATGAACGGCCAGAAGCTAGAAGAGGTCAATAGCTTCAAGTACTTGGGAGCCACCCTGTCCAAAGACGGTAGTTGCATAGCAGAGATCCGTATCAGGATAGGTACAGCAACATCCGCAATGGCCAGGCTGGACAGGATATGGCGAAGTAACTCCATCAGCTTCACCATCAAGTACAGGCTTTACAAGTCCCTCGTAGTGTCTATTCTACTCTACGGCTGTGAGACTTGGACACTGCTTGCAGACTCAGAAAAGAAAATCCAGGCCTTTGAGAACAAGTGCCGGCCTGAGGAAGTTGCTCCGCATCTCGTACCGCGAGCACAAGACCAACGAATATGTACGGAGCATCGTCACTTCCCTGGTGGGCCCACATGAACCCCTTCTGGCAACCGTGAAACGGCGCAAGCTTGCTTGGTTTGGCCACGTGACCCGACACAACACCTTGTCCAAGACTATCCTCCAAGGCACTCTCGAAGGAAGTCGTCGGCGAGGTCGTCAGAGAAAGAGTTGGGTCGCAAACATAAAAGAATGGACCGAACTCGAGATGCCAGACTTGCTTGCCACCGCCCAAAATAGAACTCAGTGGAGAGCACTGTCTGTTGCTGCTGCCTTTCAGTCCCCCCAACGCCCAGTTCGGGCAAGGGACTGATGATGATGATGATGATGGCACCAGAATGGATTAAGCTTGGCACTATATTGGCAGCCAATATTCACCATACTGGTCCTAAGGATGGATCCAGCTTGGCACTATATTGGCAGCCAATATTCACCATACTGGTCCTAGGGTGGATCCAGCTTCGCACCATACTGGTTCTAAGATGGTTCCCGCTTGGCACTATATTGGCAGCCAACATTCACTATATTTGCCCTAGGATGGATCCAGCTTGGCAGCCAACATTTACCCGATATTGGGCCAACATCGGGCAAATTTGCACTTCCAATATTGGACCAATATTGCCACCCATATATCGCCCAATATCTAAGCCACTATTGGGCCAATATTGGACCAATATTGGTGTGCTGGCTGGGTTGGTTCTTGACACATCCAGCTCAGAAAATGTCCCCAAAACTGATTGCCTGCGTGCTGCAGAAGCCAAAAAAGTTGTTGGCAACACGAATCAAGTTGAGTGAGTCAGTTTTAGACTTGTGGACGTGAAGTACCATATTAAATGGTTCAATCGAGTCGTGCATGCGTGATCTTTTTCAGTAAAAAGCCGGTGCCTGTACATCGCACACCACTATGTGATGGCTTGATGTGACCAGCCGTATACCCGCCGTATATAATTTACAAATCAGTCACGTTTTGTGTTAGCTGTCAGGTGTATTTCGGGCATTTTAAGCCTTTATTGGCTAAGGGCTGCCTTCATAAGCGTGCTGACCCAAACCTTTGTTGTTAGGTTGTTATGGTAGTTTGTTTTGTGGTTCATTTTGTATTGTTTAAGAGGATGTACTCTCACTCACACTATTACTTGGAAAGGCTAGTGGAGAGTGGTGGTGTGTTCTTTTATGTCGTGTCCCTAACTTTTGATTTTTGGTGGGGCGGCAATTCCGTGGTTGTCTGTGGCGTTTCGGGGTTCCGTCTAAGTATTCATAGTGCCGCCGATTGATAATGTCGTAGGCGTACAAAGCTTTGCTGTATCTGCCATCTTTGAGTATATGAAGAGGTATTCTAGTTGTTTCCTTGCTCCCTTGTCTCTGCAAAGGCCCATGAGGTCGATCCATTCAAACGTAGGGTTCAGTCCATTGGAGAAGATGAATGCGGCTAGTAGGATTCTTTGAAAGTGTGGAGGGTCTTTCGTCCACATGTATTTTCTTATTTTTTTAAGACTATTTGTGTGCTGGTCCTATGATTTCTTGGATGTCGCTCCATAGTTCAAAGGTTTGGCGGTTTTTCTGTTTCTGGTTCATTCCGTTTTCTTTTCCCCGTCAGTTATTTGGAGGGACTTTGTATTGGTTGCGGTGTGGCGCATAGGAATAAGATATTTTCAATGCCAGTTGGTTTCTTATTGGGAGGTCGTTCTGCTTCGTTTAACATGTCACGAGGCTGTTTCCGTTTGAGTCTGCGTGCGGCTTTTGAGCTAGCGGTGCGTCATGTTCTTCTTCTTTCTGCTTTTTACCACTGCTAAATTGGTGAAGCTCAACTTGTGGTGCAGAAGTCTGTTGTGTTGATGCACTTCGGCCATTAGCTTTCGTACTACTTGGGCCGGCGATTTTGACACTTTTCTGTTTACCACTGAGCCACTGCTAGTGGCGCAAACTGGCAAATGTTGCCCGCATTTTTGGTAAACATGAATACACTTGCGAAGTTTTGACACCACGACGGGTTTCTCTCCTCTCTCTCTCTTCAGAGCTCGCGTCAGTCCATAAATATATGCTGTCGATGTGAATGTTCTATGATCTTTCTGCTTAGTATGTTGCTCCAGCACAGCAGATTGCTGCAGATTATGTAATAGTTCGACTGTCTGCATTAACATGTCAGGTTCATACCAGTATATATATTGTTTTAATTCTTTTTGTATTTATTTTTTATTATTAATATTATTTTTATTTTATGGTGGGGGAGGGGGGGGGGGCTTTTTACTTATATATGTTTTATCTTTTGCTGTATCGTCTGATGTATTTTATAATGTGTAGAGTAGCAGGACGGTTTGGAAGATAGGCATTGCTATGCCGAAAACATTTTATCCTGCCATAAAAACGTTTCATCATCATCTCTCTCTCTTTCTGTTGTTGGTCCAAACAGTACTCCGGCGGTCGCCGGAGCGCCAGAGTGGCCCGCTACGTCCCTGGTATGTCACATGCAGTGTTTTTGTGGCACAGTGTCATTATGTTACACTGTACATGACTTTCCATTCTCATGCTGTGGCTATGTGACCATAGGACTGTGATGCGAGCTACACAGTGAACTCCCTGTTTTACATGCATACTCATGTAAAATGTATCCAAACACCTTGAAATATAGATCTACAAGAGCTTATGCACACTGTGCGATCCTCATGAGCGCATGTGCCCAGAGAGATCCTCAATAGCCCCTGTATTCTAAGAGTTCCTGAAAGACTGTGAAGATGAGGGTCATGAGGATCTGCACAAGCCCGTGAAGAGTCTCAAATTGCAGGGGCTCATGCGAATCTAAAGCACAAGCTGGGCTCAAGAGAATCTCTCAAAGTGCACATAGATACACCCCTTCAGAGTAAGTGCTTATGACTAGGAGTTCATAGGGAGACTGTTCACTTTGCTATCTCATCATCGCCTGGTCATGTGGCCTTCTAGTCCAGTTGTAGGTAGGGTCTACCTTGCACTGTCGAAAGTATATGTTTTAATGGATCCTGAATGATTTGGGGGTGCAGAGTTCAAATCCGTTGTATGCGACGCTGTAAATATTGAGCATTTTTCTGTATAAAGGAAAATCTTTGATGGCTACCAGGAAATACTAATTTTTATTCCGTGACATGTAATTACAATTCAGACACAAAAAAATCTTTGAAATGGCTCATTTTGTTAGATTATATCCAAAGAAATTGAGTAAATATATAGTTTTCTACATCGAATCAAAGGCGGATCATGTGGTGAGGGGAGTGGGGGGGGGGGGGTTTGATTGATTGTACATTGCTTAACGTCCCAACAGCAACAAGGCTTTCTCAGGACGTGCCTGCACTGCTTGTGAAAAAAAAACAAATAGAATATTGAATGTATGTCGCCAGCCGGTCCAATACGTTAAATAAACCTACGCCATGGGGCCTAAATAAAGCTAAGACCATTTAGCAACACATCCAATATCAAGAGCTACAGGCAGTGCAGACAGTTGGGAGAGTTTTAAAAAGACAAATACAGGTGAATGGACCAACGGTAAACAGAAACACATGCCCCAGAATACAGAAGAAAACCCACCCTGTGGGGCTGACCAGGGTGACCCTGGGAACTAAAAAGTAGTTATCCCACCCAAGTCCCCCAGGGCAGACCCGGGTGGGGGTGGGGGCAGAGGTTCAGAACTCAAGACCTCCCACCCGTTTGGCTTAGAAAGAAAAACACCGAGGTAAACCTCTTGTCTTGTTAGTGTGGACATCTCCCCTTTGAGAAACTGCCACTCCACTCCACTCCAACCCCCCCCCCCCCCCCCCACACACACACACACACACCGCATGTTTTTTTTTATTTTTCGGTCCGGGATTTTTGTTTCAGATTCGGAGTGCTCAGAAAATCTGATTTCTCCTCTGGGCGCTTTCTGTATAAAGTTCTAAACAAAAACATTGCCAACCCATTCCCCACCCCCTTCAAGAGGAAACGTATCCACCCCTGCAAGTGTAAAAGTGGCTTTATTTGGATGTTTTTATCGTGAATGCTCAGTCTTCTGTTAGGAATGGTGACTTTTGCTGTGTATAAATTCATATTTATTTCACTTCACTCCGATTCTTTCACATCTGGTCAGGGATTACGACTGTGAAAGGGTTATTGCATTCTTCACACCATTTGCAGTGCAAAACTTGGTGCAGGTCAGGTAAAGCCCTCTGTATACCTTATTATGGTGACTACAGAACTGGAACTAGTCTTGCAGCTGCAGTGCATGAGGTTCAAAACTGAATCGGCTGCAACCTACCGATTTTGCATTGTACATGTATTTAGCTTATTGCATCTTGAATCCACATTCAAACTTGGACTGATGTCTTACATGGAGATGGAGAGCTTGCCGTGTTCCAAAACACACGATGGTAAGCACGTAGTAGTGGGCTTCAAATCTGAGCTCTGCATCCTGATGTCTACCCATAATGGAGATATTTTCCCTCATTCTCAGCCAAGTGTGTGCTGGGCTCCTGGTCGTAGCATTAGTATTTCTTGCCTCGTGGCAGTTGTGTCTCTCCAGTTCCAGATCGCGACCATCAAAGGACTGTGACTTGCTGGAGGTTGTTGGCTGATGTTACTGTGTTACAACTCGAGTGTGCAGCGAGTATATTGGGCATGACCTTTGCGTGATTTTTACATCATTCATGGTGTTTAATCGGTAATGATCTCTGTTCCTTAGCAACAGATAAGATTGTATGCTTGCTTGGGCAGTGGGGTTCTTCCAGCAGGCTGTAGATGTGGCCTATGCCTTGCGAACGAATTGACGGGCAACAGAGTTTAATGTTATTTGGGAAATACCGGCCAAAATCCACGTGCAGAATATTCGCTGTTTTGATCATTGTGACAACAGCATTGACAAACTATGACACTCTGGCTAGTGGGGCGGCAAGGGGACCGTCCAGAGAATTTCACAGGCATCGATGACGACAACTTCTGGGGAATTCTAGCTTTGTAAATCAGACAGACCTTGCAATGTTTTCTTCAGCACAGATCTGGCGGTTGCCCGCATTGATCTTCATCGAACAGAACTGTGGCGAGCACCAGATCATGTGGAGAAAGAGACTCCAAGGAAACAGCTTCAGTGATGATGCAACAATCTCTCGCACCTGTGTATAAATGGGCGCAGAGTCCATGCTTTGAGCATCCCCATTGCCAGGCTTTGAAGCTGTTATCTGCACAGATGACGTGTTCTTCACTTTCTGGTTGATCTTGCTATTAAAATCAGCAGTCCGTTTCTCAGACTGCTAGCCTATCGTGAGTATTGACAGCGGTATCAATCATGACACAACCGGAGCAGATGTTGCAGAGGTGCCTACCCCTCTTAGACCATTTTGTGTAATGGGCCGTTCAAAAATGTGTATTTTGTGTAATCATTTCAGCGCAACATTCAACGAAAAAAATACACCACAGCAAACAAATTAAAAATAAAGACATTTATCCACACTATTAGCTATTTTATTCACATAATATCAGGTATCGCTGTAGCAAGTTTGTGTTTGAAGTTGTGAATAGTATTTGCGAAAAAAACCTTTTTGGGGGGTAAAAATATGGTCATTTTGGGCATATTTCTTGAGCTCTTGTAACCCTTGACTTTTCCAAGGGATCAACGAAATTAGTGTGCATATAAAGGTCTTTTCATCAGGTATCTTTGTACCAAGTTTGGGTTTGAAGTTGTGAATAGTATTTGTGAAAAAAGAAATTATGTCCCAAAATAGCTCTTTTTGATATATTTCCTGATCCTCTGTGACCTTGACCTTTGTGAGAAACTGTCACTAAAATTGGCATGTTTAGAAAGGTCTTGCCACAAAGTATCCTTGGGCCAAGTTTGAAGACGGTAGCTTCAATAGTCTCTGAGAAAATGCCAACATTAAAGTTTACCATGCACGCGGCGAGGCTCGCGTATCACCGGGTGCGCGATATGACTCTACTAGTGGTTTTCCGGGCTACACGGTATACGAGACCGCCAACCAGTACAGCGGTTTGCCGGCCCGAAAGGGTTAATGAAAAAGTGCTTTATGTCAGCTTTGGGATGTACTACTGCCTTGGCCTTGTGCCCAGCCGGCGGGCTCCAAATGTCTTTGAATATCATACTTTTGTACGCACCACTGTGAGCAACACCAAAGTCTTTTCTGCACACGTTGCATGCATTTGTAGCAGAGGAGCCCACTGCTATCGCTAGTTACTATCCGCGAGTCAGAGTTCAGTGTTTCAGTGCATGCTTGGCGCGCTGTGTGCGAGTATTTTTGCTGCCTTGGCTAGTCAGTGTGTAGCGGACTACACGCGCAAAGCTGAGTGACGTAGTCTCTGGTTCCAGAGACTTGGAGCCTATATAAAGCGGCCGATCTTCAGTCTACAATTAGCAAACCCCCGGGTAAATTGCGTATTTTAGAGGAACTGGTCGTATTCGCGTAATTTGAGCCAAAAATGCGTATTTATGAGCTAGCGTGTAAGGTAGGCACCTCTGATGTTGACCAGCCGCGTTGTAGATTGCTGGTCACAAAGACATCGATGCAGATGGGAACACCTCTCTTATCTTGGCCCTGTCCTCAGCATCTTCCTTGACACAGCTCTTGTGCTTTTCTTTGTGAACACAACAGCGACGACGTTTCAGGGCCTCCAATGTCACCCATGATTTGTAAGCAGATGCTGTGGGAGTTTATCCATACTCGTTCAGAGTCGAACCAGTCGTGCCTGACAGTCCATGACACATGCACGTTGTTTCATTGTATTGGTCTAATCACATGCCATTCCAAAGGCCTTCTTGGTGCCACATGACATCCAGTTTTGTACCCACAGTTTTGCAGTCTAGCTCTTGTGTGTTGACAACCTGTTCCAGCAGCGGCTGACCGCTTGTGAACACAGTCCACTTCTGGTCGACCTTGTCTGTAATACATATGGTCCAGAACCGACAGCTAAACGTATGGTTGATTGTACATTGCTTAACGTCCCGACAGCAACAAGGCTTTCTCAGGACGTGCCTGCACTGCTTGTGAAAAAAAAAAAAAATAAACAGAACATTGAATGTATGTCGCCAGCCGGTCAAATACATTAAATAAACCTAACACATGGGGCCTAAATAAAGCTAAGACCATTTAGCAACACACATCCAATATCAAGAGCTACAGGCAGTGCAGACAGTAGGGAGAGTTTGAAAAAGGCAAATACAGGTGAACGGACCAAGGGTAGACAGAAACACATGCCCCGGAATAGAGAGAAAAACTCACCCTGTGGGGCTGACCAGGGTGACCCTGGGAACTAAAAAGTACCTAACCCCACCCAAGTCCCCCAGGGCAGACCCGGGTGGGGAGCTAAACGTATGGACACCAATTCTGGTAGGCTTATTAAAGATTAAAGATAAAAGTGCGAAGTACTGACTGAATGAGTACTCTTCAGTTGGCTTAGTCTGTTTGCCACTAAACTCGCCGTCTCTCTCATCTTGTCTCGCATCGACTACTGCAACTCTCTCCTTTCCGGCCTTCCTCACTCCACTCTCCAGCGCGTTCAGAACAATGCTGCCCGCCTTGTCCTCAGAAAGAAAAAATCCGACCACATCACTCCCTTGCTCAAGCTCCTTCACTGGCTCCCCAGCCCCCCCAACGCATCCAATACAAGATTCTGTCTCTGTTACAAATCCCTGAACAACTACGCTCCTGCCTATCTCTCCAACTTACTTCACCCCTACACTCCTCCCCGCTCCGCCTCCGACCCTCTCCGTCTCCTCATCCCCCGCACCAAACTCAGCCCCCGCTCCTTCTCAGTATACGGTCCATCCACCTGGAACACTCTGCCACTCTCTCTCCGTCAGAAACACTCGCTCTCCTCCTTCCAGTCCACCCTCAAAACTCACCTCTTTCAACAGTTCTAGCACTATACCACCACACTCCCCACCCCAAGCTGACCGTCATAATGTATTTTCACTATTTGTGTTACGCGAGTCATTGTCTAAAGCATGCGCATGTGTGTGCGAGTTGTGAGTGCGCGCTTAGAGTTATAAATATTATAAGTACATAAATACCGTAATGTAACGACGGTGTTTTCGCTACTGAATTAAATTATTACATATATAAACGTTTATTCTAATGGAATGAGTGTGTGCGTGGGTTTGTTCTGATAATCAGTATAAAGGTGGTTATAAACTATATCACATAATTACATGACTAAACAAGTATTGACACGAGCCATCGCATTTCCTTCAAACATGGCTCTTCTGCACTCTAATAATAATTCATAAAACAATACTTTCTTTTTCATCTGAATAGCGTTACAGGTCATTATAAATACCGGTAATAAAGAATAAATATCTGTATTCAATATACAGCTATCAAATTCTCTAGCCAGAATTCTTCCTCAGAGCCCTAGCGAAAACGACCGCTCGGCTCGACTGGTGTACCGGCATCTCTAACTGGCAATTATTCCCGATACTACACTGTCACTCCCACACGTGACACGTGAACATCGCTCACCTACATTACCGCACGTGAACATGGCTTATCTGTACATTACCGCTCGTGAACAATGCTTATCTCTACATTATTCGCATGTGTACATTCGGTCCAACTGCTAATGACGTCACACCATCGTCCGACCGAAACCGGCACTAAAGGCGTTCGTTACACTACCCCACTCTCAACGAAAAAAAGAACCGACCTAAACAGGAAATCAATAAAGTACTAAAGTGTCAACAACAAAATGGCAAAATGCAATTAATCACAATAAATTGTTCTACAAACCCTATGAAACAATGAAGTTTTTCCAAAAGTAAATTTACAGGACAATGCACAGTCAAAGTTACAATGAAAACAGTAAAGTCTTACAAGTATACAAAGCAAAGTATGTATTGTATGAACTCAATATATTCTGAAGAACATCAACTTTAGTCGTTAGAAGCACAAGAAATGTACAGCGAAAAAGGCAGTTACTAAGTTCAAAGTTCTAATCCAACTATATATTCAAAAAAAATAAAATGAAATTTATGTCAAACACCTCAAACACTATAATCGCTAATACTAAATACCAAATGCCCGGCGAAAGGGAAATAACCCCAATCAAATTATCAAAGTCTCATCAAACAAGAATTTAGAATTGACAACTAAACCAATTATAACCACATACATAAATACAAAAAAAAACTAAATAAAAATCAATACAAAAACAATAAACAAACTAAATTAAATCAAATGAGGCTGAAATCCCAACACAATAACTTAAAATAAGGGCAAAGAGAACATACCTACAAACACACGCATAAAAGGACAGGACCCTATAACAGTGAAGAACTAGTAAAATAAATACAATTCCCTAACAGAAGAATAGAGCCGAAGAAGAGAATAGGAACCCCCAAGACAGAAAAAGAGCTAAATCCTTAGTGCCCAGAAACTGTACACAGACACAGCCGTTAAACTGGAGACGGCAACTATCACACAAAACACATCCCAGTCATACACAATATAACAAAATGTCAAAAGAAGCAGCCCACTAGCCTACCTATATATATCTATAATAACTAGTGGTGCCCTCACTAAATATGAATATGTATGACTTAATGCTAACACAGAGAACGTCAGGGTCACCAAATGTAACGACGGTGTTTTCGCTACTGAATTAAATTATTACATATATAAACGTTTATTCTAATGGAATGAGTGTGTGCGTGGGTTTGTTCTGATAATCAGTATAAAGGTGGGTGCACTATCTCTGTTCACTATACTCTTTCATCCACCACACACGCGCTTACAAACGAAGGACAAAGGCCACACAGTTATATCTCTTTGCCCTCTTATTTCTCATACACTCACAACATACATTAAACCACACAATTCACATCATATAAACCAATCTACACAAATAACAATTCACATCATATAAACCAATCTGCACAAATAACTAACAGTAACAAGTGGCATATAGGTTATTCACAACTTCAGCGCTCACACATTCACTCGCTACCGTAGAGGTCGTTGTCTCTCGAGAGACGTCACTCGACTCCTCTTTATACTAGTGTCGACACAGTCAATATCACATTGACGACTTGACGGAGATTCCCGAACTGAATATTACTATTCAATGACTACTCACAGACTTAGAACATTCCTAGGCGTGAAATTAACGGCGCTAGGCGACAATAGCTACACTGACGGAACACTGCATGTGGTCCTGTAGCACGAATCTGTGGCTTACTTCGCTACCGTTGCTGCTCGTAGCACCAGTGATGGTAGGACGAAGGAGAGATGAAGGCTTGATGTCAGCACCTGGTCACGTACCTGATGCCTTCAGGACAGCTTCATCGGCCCTACACCAGGGTGTCCGCTCCGTACTGGGCCCGCTGTACACAACATTTATACACTCATAAATGTTCGCTCTCATACCGAAAAGTCTGAATGTGTCTTCGACACATTATTATACTTCAGAGCGCTCTAGATCATTTCCTCTGAAAAATGTCTTCTTTATGCCACCATTCTACAATCACTATTGTCATAATTCTTATGACAATTCCTATAGCCACTTTAACACAGTGCACACAATTCCTATAGCCACTTTAACACTGTACACACATTTTACGTACCTACACCCAATGGATTATGAGCCAAATATTACAATCACAGCTCACCTTCAATTCGTAACATATTACTGCACATTTCATCATTAGATCACTAAATATATACTGAATTCTATTCCTATTTCAGTTCCACATCTTCACATATGAATGAATACAACATGACATCCTGGTTATAAACTATATCACATAATTACATGACTAAACAAGTATTGACACGAGCCATCGCATTTCCTTCAAACATGGCTCTTCTGCACTCTAATAATAATTCATAAAACAATACTTTCTTTTTCATCTGAATAGCGTTACAGGTCATTATAAATACCGGTAATAAAGAATAAATACCTGTATTCAATATACAGCTATCGAATTCTCTAGCCAGAATTCTTCCTCAGAGCCCTAGCGAAAACGACCGCTCGGCTCGACTGGTGTACCGGCATCTCTAACTGGCAATTATTCCCGATACTACACTGTCACTCCCACACGTGACACGTGAACATCGCTCACCTACATTACCGCACGTGAACATGGCTTATCTGTACATTACCGCTCGTGAACAATGCTTATCTCTACATTATTCGCATGTGTACATTCGGTCCAACTGCTAATGACGTCACACCATCGTCCGACCGAAACCGGCACTAAAGGCGTTCGTTACACGTAATTATTATTATTATTTTGCTACTGTATGCCGAACATGCACAAGCACACCCTACCTTATCTCCTATAAACGCAGAGAGGGGGGGGGGGGGGGGGGAGAGGTGTAGGGGGTAGGGGAAGAACTGAAATTATCAAACTTTTCAACAAAAACCAAAGTGGCTCTCTTCATACTGGATGGCTAGCGTTTAGTTTAAGAAATACATGTATATACAATAAACTTTGGATATAACAAATTGCCAGAGGACCCAACATCTTGTTATTCTGAAGTTTGTTATAAGCAAAGTAATTTACAGTACCTAGAGTGCTGTCGGGACCTCTGGAAAAGTGTTGTTATATCCTACTTTATTTTATCCGACCTTGTTATAAACAAAGTCGACTGTATAGCGTACGTTCATTAATATAAAGCCGCTACGGCAGTGCTTGTCTAGTGCAGACAATGTTTACGTAGCATTGTCTGCTATAATCATCATCCAATTGCTGTTAATGACCTCTGTCAACGCATATAGCAGTGTAAGATAAGGCCTGTTATTGTTTGGGGGGACTTCCTCGACTGGTCCACTAGGCGCGTGACAGGTAAGCTAACCGTCACACTGAGCAGACAGCTAAGGTTTCAGATGAGTCATTTTCATTGCATCACCCCATTGCTGAAAATGGACTAAGCGGGCTGAGCTAAATTTACTAGCTGGGATGGGGCAAAAATGTGACACACACACACTCCAACTTTCGATGGCTGTACAGAAAAACGCTCAAGTTTGTGTGAGTGGCATACATCAGATACGTAACTAGGGGGTATTGGACGACAATAATCCGCTAAAACATTTTGTACTTCCAACAAAACACATTTTGGTATATTTTACAGAGACCCATGCCCGGACTATTCCTAGCGAAATTTGAAAGCCAAACACAACACAACACAGGACACTGCACGTGACATACAGAGTAGCACGACACTGTATGTGACATACAGTGTCCTAAAATGGATAACACAATGACCACTTCAGCGCTATTACCCCCTTACTGCCAGCAGACGAAGATTGTGTTTTTGAAATCGTCAATTCAACATCAAAGATTGCAAGACATCAAAGGTACATGGATACAAAGCGGTTTTAGCAAGAGGCATAGATCCTCATTGCAATAGACCAATTCATTTCTTATTTGGCTCCATTTCTTTGGTCAGGTTTCAGCAAGTGTGCTGCACGTGCTTCACTGAAAACAGCACCAGTGTAGACTGCTAGCATAGCAAAGTGCGCTATTCAACCTTGATTTTCTTTACCATTTTTAGGATGGCATAATCATCATTGACAGTATACCATTATTGGAGCTGTAAAATAATCAGTACAAACTAGGTATCGAGTTTAATCAGTACAGCAAGTGGGGATATTGTCAGTCAAGAGATTATATGTAGTTATGCGACCCTAAACTTAGCACTTTATGAAATATACAAATCTCATTTTCACCATATCAAGTTGTGATTTTTTATACACGATAAAAGGTAAAGCATTGAAATTTTGCACGACCTCACATTTTTATGCACTCTTTCCGATGGTAATATCAGTTTTTAAATCCTTTTTATTTATAGAAGTACTTTTTAGGATGGGTAGCGGTGGTGTGAATTTAATAGCATACATGTCCATGATGTCAAAAGCGGGCAGACCTAAACCTCTGACAACTGAAGTAACAAGATAAAAATTATGTCATGTCTAGTTATGCTAACCTTGCCGCTGAACGTACATTTGGCGCGAAGCACCAAATGTGCATATGAATGTGTGTGTGCGTATGTATGTAAACAAGAGAATCTCCAACATTTCTGTACGCACACGCTTGAAACTTGGCGAAATGCTTATTCAAGGGGTGGCTAAGAGAGCATATTGTAATTGGATGTCCGTTTAAAGAAGTCGATTGACCCAGATTAGAGTCCATAATTTTTGTCATATTTACTTGAAATTTTGGATATAGCTACTAGCTAGTTTGGAGAAAAGCACTGGATGAGTTCGTTACCCAGCTTTGTACCCTTTCAACTTCTTCTGTAAAAATTCTTTTCAGGAAAAAATTGAAACAGTAAAAAAAAAACCTGACATCTAGAGAAAGTCAGACAGTGGTGGTCACCATGCAGACATTGACGCAATACTTTAAATATGACGTAATTGTCTATCTCTCTCTCACTTTCACACACACACATCTCCAAGAGGCATAGATCCTCATGCGCCCGGAAAGCACATGAGGATCTATGCCTCTTGGAGACATTTGGAGCGTGAACGCACGCACACACACACATCAACGCACTTTCAGAAGAGCATGCAGGTATACGTAGTATATCATGTATCTAGGTAAAGTCAACCCGATTTCACACAAATTATTGCAAAACTGAAATTGTACTGTGAAATTCTAGTTTTGTCACCATTTTCCCAAGTCTTGAAGCGAAAGTGAAACTCATATCACGTTAAATATAAAATTGGGGTGTAGGGGGGCTCTGGATAGAGGTGTAGCACCTTTGCTGTTCGGCAGCTGCGTCCTACATAGGACGGACGGGCATCACTGGTCCTCATCCATCTCCTTAATCTCTCTCGTGTTGGCTCCAAGCGCCACACCCTGGCAAACCACCTCAGCTGGTGGGCTAAACCACGTGAGGGGGTGGTGTTCACATTGCACCACTAGGCGGATGAGCTTTTTCTGACAGCCAACGGCTAGAGGACGGAGGAGATCAGGTTGGATCCAACGGCCAAATGTGGGGGAGTAAACCCTTCAAATCAGGAGTGGAGCCCCGAAGGCAGACAGTTGCCTGTATTCACGCACTGTTCTGGCAGCTCCTGCAGCCAAACTGGTGCCAAACGTACTGCTTTGCATTCCTTTGGATACATCAGCGAGGCCGAGAGGGGGATCTTGACGACTGGGCACCCCATGATCTCCATACACTTTGCCCAGGCTTGCGCCCTGGAGAGGTCACTCCAGTGACTGACCCAGCAAGCGCATATACTCCATTGTCTTCCGAGACAGGATGCCAAAAAAATATAAAATTACAGACAAATGACGTTTGACAAACCAACGACACGTATGCACTGCACCCCTTTTAGAATTCACCGACACTGTGGTGCATTTGAAGATCTGCTAGCCCTTTTTTCAAAAGGAGACATTTCAGCATCAAAATCAGGTCAAAGACAAAAGGTAAAGACCCTTGACAGCGAGGACAGCTCTCATATAGAAGGGACTTTGTCGGTTATGGTTCATCCCATCTTATGCGTTTACAGTCTGAAATTATGGGTGATACTATACCTACATGTTGGCATATCCCACTACCAAGTCCCTAAAAGAAATTTCCGTGCAGACAATATCAGTACACTTTTCTGAAGTCTGCCTAAAAACATTTTTTTTTTTACCCCTGAGAACTTCTGCTAGTGCTAGTCTAACTCTACGTCGTTACTCACAGCCATACAGAGTCAGCGTACATGCACGAAAGCTTCTTACTCAGCTGACAAATCTACCGTGTGATCCAATTTAGCACAAATGCTCACACACAACTGACAGATCTACGATCCAAGTTAGCAGACCAAATTAAGTACAAGCGATCAAGTCAGTCTGTGAATACTATGGTGGAACACGGACAAGTAGAAATGTTACTTTCGAGCATATGTAGTGATGTCTTGTGATTCTCTCAGGGTTCAGTTGACCATGTCACTGACCGCAAGCTTTTAGTTTTATCCGTTCTTTCATGTCTGCCAGTCATGATAAAGGCTTCGGGAATGGAAACATTCTACACCTGAATATGGATTGGGGTATCAGGAATCTGATTTACACTCCCCATAACAACAGTGCTTTCTAGGCATCACCAATACCATTGATACCAACCAAAATTGGCTAAAATAATGGAAACATCGACGCTCTTCGTCATGAAACTCAGCACCTTCGGCCCCCCGCTCCTTCTCAGTATACGGTCCATCCACCTGGAACACTCTCCCATTCTCTCTCCGTCAGAAACACTCGCTCTCCTCCTTCCAGTCCCCCCTCAAAACTCACCTCTTTCAACAGTTCTAGCACTATATCACCACACTCCCCACCCCAAGCTGACTGTCGTAATGTATTTCACTATTTGTGGTACGTGAGTCGTTGTCTAATGCGTGCGCGAGTTGTGAGTGCGCGCTTAGACTTATAATTATTATAAGATAAGCGCATTATAAATACCGTAATTATTATTATTCTTCCATGCCCCGCAAGCATAAACATCTGTTGTTATGCCGTACCTTCTGCTTGGCAGTCAAAAGCACATGGTCTACAGTATTTTGATTGGTTGAGAGGCAAATATGGTTGACATTTCATGCCAGGAATGGGTCGGTCTATTGCGGGGGCTCATAATGCTCTATACCTCTTGCCTTGTTGGGTAGTATTCAATTTTTCTCAGCAGTGAAGGTGTTAAGCTACAAAACACTGTTCAGTCTTTAGTGAAGGATAGTGTCTTTTACTTCAAAGATCCACAATTAACACATTTATTACCCCTTTCACTTCCACAGCCAAACGTCTCACCTATAATTATCAACTACATTCATATCATTGGAGATGATATCTCAATGGTAGTATCTCAATTCTCATACATTTTGCCCATCAGCAAAAGATATGACCATGATGGCTCAAGGGTAGTGCGTGATTAGCTTCGCACATGTAACATCACTGGGAGATGGATGGGCCATGATATCTCAAGGGTAGTGTCTGATTAGCTTGGCACCTACAGGTGCCAAGCTAATCAGACATTACCCTCGAGTTACCACAGTCAAATAATAGAGGTTGCAAGCTAATCACATCCTACTCTTGGACTATCATTGTTGATCCATCTCCCCCTGACAGAGGTGAAACAGAGACATTAGATCTGCAGCATCAAGTAAGGTGACGTCTCATTTCAATTTCCCACTTTCTGTCCCTCTTCTCTTTCACTCTCTGCGCACGGCGTGACAAAGTTCTCACATTCTCAACTCGACTATGCACCCCACCATGTCTCTCCACAGCTGAGCAGTCATGGGGCTTGAAATGGGTCACTCGGGCCTTCTCCTTCACCTCATTTCCCAAGCCTTTGCGATCTGTTTTGAGGTAAGTTTTCACGGGAAATTTAGGTCCCTGGCCTGAAGGTCCAAGCCCCTTTTGTGCATCCCAGCCACTCTTCAACATCAGGCGATAACCCATGTTGGATGAGGGGATCATGAAACTGTCATCTTTGGGTTTCTTTCCTGTGTTGAACAAATGCACTGTGGACCTGCGATGTGTTTTTTGGTCCATGTCAGTGAATTCTGTTTTACACACATCACAATAGAAGGAAGAATTCGGTTTTCCAGGACTTTTGCTTCTGCTGTGAACCATACCAATACCCATATGTATCGATTCCAGCAATTCAACAACATGTGTATGGTGCCTTGACTTTGCAAGTGAGAGTGCTGAATGTCCCTGAGAGTTGCAGATGTCAAGGTCAGCCCCTGCCTGTATCAAACATCTTAAAACTTTGACATGGCCTTCGTAAGCAGCAGATATAGCTGCTGTCCAACCATAAATGTCTTGGAAGTTAATATTCACACCAAGATGTAACAAATTTGTCACTTCATCAACATCTCCATTTTGAGCAAACCGCAAAAATTCTGAGTGTCTGTGTTCCACCACTCTCTTGTTCACCTTCTGGCATGGTGGCGTTGAATGTGCCTGTTCTTGACTCATATCTGCTTTGGTACATTTACCTTTATCTTTCCTTTTTGGCTTTGACTTCTGAACCCTTTTGTGCATGCAGCCACTGGTACTGTTTACAGTACCAGTGGCTGCATGCATAAGGGGGTGAACTTTTTCTATAGTTTCTGTGGCACCCTTTTTAAGCAGTGTTCTCTGATGGGTACCACTGTTAAAATCAAAATCAGGTAAACTTTGTTCAGCTGACAGTCTGGAATTTGTGCACACAATGTCATAACTACTGCTGTTTGTCTGCTTCTCTGGTTTACAAGCTGACAAACATGTCCGGTTAGGAGTTTCTGCTACACACAGGTTCTCGTAAAACAGTCTGGCCTCTACCCCGTTGATGGCTGGTTGTGATAATTTCACAGAGGCAGCACGAGTCACAGATGATGTGCTGCCATCTGAAGTTGAGCGGACAAATTCTATCAAATTACAATATTCCAGTTTGTCTATTGCCGTGGCCATCATAGTAGAATGTGCACCGTCAAACCTGCAAATAATGTACCAAAATTTACAAATGTCATCAAACGACGCCAGTTGTACACAGGAAATTATAAAATTCGCAGAGTTCAACTTCAAGCAAAATTCACACAACAAATTGACAAAGTAAGAACCATATAAATGCGCTGAGCTTAAGTCTCGCATCAAAAACAAAACAAACTTAAATTTGTTGAGCTTCCGTGTAACATTGTATTCTACTTTTGTTTCTAAGATAATTCTTGCCAGATTTGTCATGTTGACTGTACTCGTCGCCAGTTTCGGTGGACGAAATTCGTCGATTGTTCGTCGAGTTACGTTTAGTTAGAGTATTCTCCCTTCGTTCGACGAGTGTGAAAATACATTTTTCCATTTTTATTATACATTTATATAATCATGTGCATATTGCATTATTTTATATGAAGTCTTGTTCATTTATTGCATTTATTTAATACCTTACATCCATCTCGTGTTGCGAGAAATTGCGTATCCAAGGTGATATTTACAAAATGGCGGAGGAAAGCGAACGGGAAGAATCCCTTCTGGATGCTCATCGAACATCTTTGTTAGAAGTTATCGAGGACAGGAACAGAACTCTAAATAAGGTAACACATGTTCCATAAACCACTGTTAATACTGTAAACTGTATAGTACTCATCCTGCGTATGTCGGTGATACGTATTAATTACAATTTGGAAAATGAACGACCATTTGAAGAGATGATTGCTCCCACTTTATCATGTCAGATTCTGACAGTTACGAATGTCACTCTCGGTCACAGTGTTGTTGTTTTTTGTGGTAAGATGCGGTATTTGCATTTGTTTCATGTCTGTGCTGCTTTAAAATAAAGTAAACAATTAGTTAAAGGTGTTAATTGTTGGCGAGGGCATCATGGACACGGCAGTTTAGCCTATGCTCATTAGTTTTCAGCTCTATGCCCGCCGGCGCGCGCCAGCACACTTAGAGATCGGCTTCAGTGCACTGAGATAGCGAGGCAGCCTCCTTTCCCTTACTATCAGCGCGCTAAATACCATCACTGATAAGGAACCAGCTATGCGGTCTCGCTTCCGCTGGGGATGCGAATAGCGCAGCAGCCGTCTTTGTTTACAGTACTACTGTGCTTGTCCCCGATTAGCTCTTAGCCTCTGCTGCATACATCGGCGAATAAGCTGTAAATTACAGATGTTGTCTGTAAACCGGAATTTAATTAACCTGCAGTTGTGAGTGATTATTTGAACATACATCGTATACATCGTCTTGTAGAGGAGAAATTGTACTATCTTTGGACACCAAACATGCTGGGGTAATCTGTGTGGATGTTTTTCATGCACTGGCTCAAAGTATCACTAGGAGATGGATGAGATGCAGCCTTCCATTAGTTTATCATACTTTTCATCGCATCACGGTTCAAAAAACCAAAGTTTTTGGAAAGTTCAGACAAAGTCAGTGCTGTCAACAGATGTCTTAACTGGCATATCCCATGCTAAAATCTTCAACAACCACATACCTGAGTCCTGCTAAAGCCGGTTTGGTGGGCCAAGTGAAAACGGTAATCCATTCAGAGCACGCCGACATGAAGTATGCGAATTTCACTGATACAGTCAATGTTTTAACAATCTCACAATTTTAACACAGTTTAAAAACAATACACAAAGCAGAGGTTTACTGTTTGCTGTTAAGAGATTCAGTTCCGGTTTAGTGTCACATTAAAATGGCTTAAAATGAGTGTGTCTACAGGATCACTGTGATGCTGTGTCTAAACTTGATAGGCCGATCAGTTTCATTTTTTGGACGAGTGACAGTCTGTGAATACCTGATGAAAATGTGGAGAAACCAAAGCCAAATGCTCTGTCAGAATGATTCTAAGCTTCGCATTTAGAATGCTTCCCTTCCTGGTCGTTGAGCACATCAATGTTGTAACACGAAAATATATCACTGGCGTATTTAGTCCACAAAAACACGGGTCTGTTTTTGTCTTTGACTGCTCGCTTAGACCTTCTACCATAAAGTCTACACAAAGAATTCACGGCTTCCAAATGTCTTGGAAAGGAATGTTCATTCTCCATGGCTTTAACAAGCTAAACTTTACATATATGCATCAGATAAGGGCACACATTGGAGCGATACATCCGGCACAGAAAACAAGTTTTTTACACACAAGCACTGCTGTCTACAGCGCGCGGAAGGAAAGTTCCTCGAACTACACACGTTGTAATCAAGTCATAAGCACAGAATTCGAAGAGGTTGTTCAAACCAAACTTATATGAGCTTGAAGAGGACAATTTCAAGCATAGTGTTACATAATCATATTTTTATGATTGCAACTTTTTAGCCACGGTAATAGTAAGTTATAAACAGGCTAAACTTATCACATGCCTGACAGACTTCAACAGGGAATAAAGAGCGCAACGCTTCCCGCCAGCAGCTAGGCTGAGCCTGCTATGACCCGCGCGCACTTATCAGTGAAGTGGGTCACGGCTGGCACAGAGCCCAACTAAACAGAACAATTCGGAGAAGGGTGAACTGCCGTGTGGACAGTCCCTTGTTGAAGGGGCACAACTCGATGTTATTGTTCATGTGATAAGCATTTGGGTGTCAGATATATATAAAGTTATGACTCAATATATATTGTGGTTGTTGGGGTTCATAACACGTTGTGACCACGATAATATCAGTTTACAATATACTGAGGTTAGATTACAAAGTAAAGTAGGTAAAAGCACAGTCAGGGGAGAGAAGTCTGCATAATAATAAAGAGCATTTATATCGCGCTGAATCTCCAGGAGCAATGGGCTCTAAGCGCGTTACAAAAAAATGTATATATGCAGAATCTCACTACCTTTAAAAAAGTTTAATCTACGCACACACATACAACTAAAACACACATAACAAAACCATTCACAATCACAAACGCATTTTGATCATACTGATGCGCCACCACGATGGTGCTACATGGTCAACAAAGGGAAGACATAAGATCAAGGCCACCACGATGGTGCTAAACGGTCAGCAAAAGGAGGACTTGAAGATCAAAACCACCATGATGGTGCTACAAAGTCAACAGAAGGAAGATCCAAGATCAGTACAACCGCGATGGCACTACATGGTCAACAAATAGATGACCTGTGATCGTCCGATTCGAGCCACCAAATGGTCAATAAACTAAGGATGTAAAGTGAAACCACCAAGATGGTCCTACATGGTCAACAAAAGGAAGACCGAGGTAATAAATGCCACCATGATGGTGCTAAGTGAGGCATCATAAGCCATATAAATATGTATGCAGACCAGACCATTATCACACACACGCACACACAATCCGTGGATCAATGGTACGCAAGCTGAAAGAAATAGGTTTTAAGTTGGGTCTTAAAGACGTCAATGTTTTCAGCATTCCAGAGGTATTGGGGAAGTGAGTTCCAGACAACAGGGGCTTGATACTGGAATGTCCGGCAGCCAAACCACTTGGAGGAAAAGCTGGGGACACAGAAACGCTTCTCAGAGCAGGAACGAAGGGAACGGGAGGGCTGATAGATGTTGAGGAGGGATGAGAGGTATGGCGGTAGGGATCCATCAAAGCAGCGAAAAGCCAGGACCGCAATCTTGTAGTCAACTCTAAACTGAATGGGTAGCCAGTGCAATTCCTGAAGTAGGGGGGTTACATGGTCCATTTTAGATTTGCCAAAAGCAAGTCTGGCAGCATTGTTGAGGACTGTCTGCAGATGGGAGAGTTTTTTCTGGGGGACACCTGCCAGGAGGGAGTTACAATAGTCTAAGCGGCTAAGGACAAGGGAGCAAATAAGTTGAACAGTAGCGGACAGGGTGATGAATGGTCTAATTGAGCTGATTCTTCGCAGCTGAAAGTTTGCCGTCCTGCGCACATTAGTAATGTGATGGTGCATGGACATACTGCAGTCGAACTGAACTCCCAGATTACGTACAGACTAGCTAAAAGTTATTTCACTGTCGCCAACCACGAGGGAGGCCCCTGGTGGGACCTGACTAAGGGAGTGGTCGGAACCAGCGCAAAGTGATTCAGTCTTGCCATCGTTCAGCTTCAGTTTGTTGCACAGCATCCATTTTTTCACAGAGGAAATACAAAGTTCTATGTGGAGCTGGGTGTCATCGGCATACTTGTGAAATTCACAGGCATGTCGGGTGATGACATCAGAAAGGGAGTGGGTGTAAAGGCTGAAAATGACGGGCCCAAGGATACGAGGAAAACCAGCTAATTGTTTTGCCAGAGATGCCATAGGATGTGTTAAGTCTCTCTAGGAGTACAGTATGGTCAATCGTATCAAATGCCGCCGAGAGGTCAAGGAGGCAAAGAATGGAAACCAGCTTGTTGTCAGCATTGCACAGAAGGCTGTTTGTAACATGCAGGAGAGCAGTTTCTGTACTGTGCTGTTTTCTGTAAGCTGACTGAAATGTTTCTAGGAGGTTGTTGGAAATGAGATGGTTTTGGAGATGAGACAGAACAATGCATTCTAATAGCTTTGATAAGAAAGGGAGATTGGAGATGGGTCGATAATTATTAAAACATTCTTTGTTGAGACCAGGTTTCTTCAGCAAAGGTGTCACAACTGCTTGTTTGAAATATTCAGGCACTACACCAGTCAGTAGTGACACATTCATGATTCTAGTGATGACTAGAATCAGGTCAGCTTTACATGATTTGAAAAGGCTAGCTAGAAGAGGATCCAGAGAGCAACACTTGAGAGGAGCATGTGCAATAATGTCACGAACAATGTCCTCAGACACAGGCTGAAATTCTGCAAGTTGTGGACCGTGATAGCTAGTGATCTCAGGAGTATCGTCAGAAGCATCCAGTTCATGTCGGATGTCCTCAATCTTTTTGTCAAAGAACTTACAGAAAGCGTCCGCGAGATCCGAAGCTGGTACGGCAGAAGGTAAGGAAATGTCCTTGCGTAACCCAAGGAGTTCATCATACACACTGAACAGGTTTTGGTGCTAGAGCAGGCCTGCAGGCGGGAACAGAAGTGCTGACGCTTGGCGTTGTGCTGGAGGGATTTTAGGCAGTTGCGATTCTGCACAAACAGCTGGCAGTGAATGGTCAATTTGCTAGACAGCCAACACCGCTCAAACTGGCGGAGCTCTCTCTTAGTGTCCTTGACCTTGCCTGTCATCCAAGGAGCTGAGGGGTGGTCAGTGACACGTCTGGATGTTAGAGGAGCATGTGAGTCCAGGATATGCTGCAGCGACCTGTTGTAGTCCTCCATGTAAAACTGTGTCTGGTGAGGAATGTAACTCTGCAGCAGCAGCACACACGGACATGTGGAATTGATTAAGATCCATTCCTTTTACATTGCGGGAAATAACCACGCCTCGTGGGATTTGGGCTGGAAACAAAAAAGATCAAAGAAGATGGCACACAAAGAAGATGCATAATCGACCAGTGATCATAGATCTACTGTGGTCAAAGCAAAAAAAAAAAAAAAGATAGGAAAGAGGGGGTGCGCTAAAAAAAGAGGGGGTGCGCAATACATATGGAAGCCCCCCCCCCCAAAGGGGGGCGTATCACATATCCCACTGTTCCAGCCACTCAGTGCATGGAAATTTAAATCTAGGTCCCCCAAGGGGGGTCCAGATATTTAGCCGGTGTGGACAGCTGTTTTGGTCTTGGTGACCTCGTCAGCACACCATTTGGCATACTGGTGGAAGGCAGGAACTTTTGCCTATCTGCAAAGACTGCAGGGCATACATTCCATGCCTCCACCTAGAGCTAAATTTCCATGCACCCTAAGAGAGAACCTACTAAAAGGGGGAAAGGGGTCGCAGTCGATATTGTAGTAATAAATGTCTCCCCTTTTTTTTCATTTTTTATACTGAGGTTAGCTTGGTGGGACAGAAAATGGGGTGGGGTGTAGTTGGTTGTACATTGTTTAACGTCCCGACAGCAACAAGGGGGGATGGGGGGAGGGTCATGAGGCAGAAGGAAGGAGCAAAAGGGAGCTGCAACCAACGTATGTCGTGTGTTGGTTTATGAGCCTGACTCTACCATAAAAAGGTGTTGACTGGGGGACTTCAAACTGGCCCAGTCAATATTTAATGGTCCTTTCACTTCTGAAATCAAACACTTTCACAACAGTTTTCAAAACAGTGCCCACTCATTCCAGCACATAGATTGATCATGACAGCTCAAGGGTGGCCCCTAACTACACGTATTGACATGTGTGTTCTTAATCTGGAGGCGGTCATTCAGTGTTTACCATAAGAGGGAGAGGTGGGGGGCAGGGGGGGGGGGGGGGTTTGGGCTGGTAACAAAGATTTTGTGGTTTCCTGGCATCTGCAGTCGGTCCAAATTTTTTGGAATCCAAGATCCAAGTTAAGGTCAGATTGACAAAGAACTGTTGCTGATTGCATCCTGGTCATACAGTTGTTACAGTACAACCTTCATGTTTTTCCAATTTTGTGGAAATGATGCTGAGTAAAACAATCCATTGATCTACATTAAAACTGCATTCTTTTGAAAATGGTCTGCCATGTTGTTTCAGTACCCAGTAAAATTATTCAACTTTGTTATACCAGCAGTAGATGCACCTTATTTATTTATGTGCTGCTAAAATTGGGCAATTTCACAGAAATAGGGTGTTTTCCTGCTCACATTGCCAATCGTCCATAGTGATGCACTAGAGAGCAGACTAGTTTGGGGCAACCAGCCTGTTGATAAGTAAAACATTCCACACGCAAGGACTGACACATAGTTGGTCTGAAGGGGTCAACTTTGCTATATTTAGGTGTAAATCTACAGAGTGTGAATCTACCCAGCATAAATCTAGCCTAAAGCATGAACCAACCCTACTGAGATTCTGAAAGGAATAAAGGCATCTGTTAGGTGGATTGAGCCTGGGTGGATTTAGGTTATTATATTTTGGACAGATTCATGTTTGGTAGATGCACACTGTGTTGATTTATACATGAATATTGTGAAATAGAACCAATCAGTCATAGTTGGGCAGAACAAGACAGTATCTGCATGCTACACACACACACACACACACACACACACACACACACACACACACACACCTCTGTGTGTGTGTGAGTGTGGGTGTTGTGATGATGATGATGATGATGGTGATGGTGATAGTGAAGATGATGATTATGAATGCATGAAAAGCCTGTGCAGCATTCAAAATTTAGGAGCCCTTGACAAAATTGAGTCACTCGTCAAATAAAAGGCTGCCAATCAGTTCTGTTTAAACTATTCTGAGCCAATCAGGCTATAGTGTATGGAGTTTTAAGTTGCCTGCTGCTTTTCCAGTCACAACCCTGTTTATCACACCTAACTGTGTGTGTGCAATGTGTGTATGCACACACACACAGGTTTACATACACAGAAGCACACACAGACAAGCATACAAAGCGTTACCTACCAGCTGATATATGTTGAAGAGGAATAAGATGGCACTCAGCATTGTTGTCAGCATTTTCTCATGTGCACTGCAAAAAAACCAGTATGTTTGTTAGCTTTGTTTTTCTTAACATTTGCGTTCCATCATAAGGAACTGTTCCTAAGCCATTCATTTTTTTTATTTTTCCTTTTTTTAAACTGCTTAGATTTTGTGAATTAGCCTACAGTGATGAACCACTATTGACCATAACTAATTTCTTATCCAAACATGAAGCTAGTTTTTGCATCCCAACAGTCAAGACACTCTCCAGATTATGCACACCAACATGTACCTTACCGCTAGTTAGGAATCTTACAGAGTAATTCCAGTCATGATAATTCTGCCTTATCCTTTCTCTCTTGATACCAACCAGCCGTCATCTTGGGTCTGATTAATATTATGATGTCCTCTTCCATCTTAACTGCTATGGTCAAATAGGCAGTAGTGACAGTCTCTACAAGATTAGAAGGAAAAGAGGATGAGACCTCTAGTTCTGTCCATTGCAACAGCACAGGCGGAAGGCAGAAAACAAAAAGTGTTGTCTGGTGACCTAAGGCTAGCAAACCACTCACAATACCATATAAAATGTACAAATGCAGTACAGTGGACAACTTTCTTACATCAGTTGTTTGTGCAGGCTTGCAATCAGAGTCAAAGTGGCAATGAATGGCTGCCTAGCAGTTCTTATCATGTATAGGCAGAGCCTGCATACATAGCTTGTCAAAATGCCAACCATATGCAAGAGACATATCTTCATAAACCCTCTAGTTGCAGGGGTTCATGGGGATTTGTGCCTCTTTCTTTAAAAATTGCAAAAATTATATCTGTGTTCCTACCATAGAGGAGATCATTTGGGTCAATACTGTGACTTTACAGTGCCTCTTGCCAGTATTTGGGAGGCCCAATGAAAGCTGAAGATAAGATTTACAATGGCAGTAAAACTAGCTTTGCTGTTTGTTCAGGGCCTATCAGATTTTGTGTGTAGGAATGCTTAGCAGAGTATTGTACAGCATTAGTCAGTTGATAACTCTTAAAAGCTCTTTGAACAACCATGGAGCAGCTTTATTGCTTGTGAGTGTGTAACATCGGTTTGTGCGTGCTTCTCCATAGATACAAGGGAACTTGTGAACTTCCCCCTGTTGTTCATATCAGGCTTTTGCTTATTTAAGAGAGCAATTTCACTGCTTGTTGAATCACCAGACAACCCACCAGTTTATTTCATTATGGCAAACAAGAGAGTTTCAGTCACAAACCTTGACACTGATGAAAATGCAACAGATGGTGCGGAAGGAAATGAAACAGACAAAAATGGAGAGCAGAAAGAAGTGAAGAAAAAGCCAAAAAGCCGTATTGGCAGTAAAGGGAAAAAGAAGGAAAGAGTATTTAACTGGCCAATAAAAAGCCTCTTTGAGGTGACCTATGCGGATTCAGTTACTGGCCCACAGGTGAGCTTAACAGGATGGTTCACTTTTATGATTATTTATTATGTTTAAAGCATTTGTGAGCATATATAATGCATGTGTGCAGTCTCTGCCCATCATTTGCATCCTAACTGTCAGTGCAAAAGCATGGCACCATCCATGCTACATCTGTTGCGAGAATTATGCTTTCATGAACCATTCCTTGCTGTTTTCTTTTTTCAGAAAAATCTCATACATCGCGTCTTCATCATCTCCAAGATTGACGATGGAGTCACCAACAGAACAGAAGTCGGAAGTAAGCATCCAAGAAATTCTCTGTTAAAATTACCACTAAGTTGTGCCATGGTACATTGCTGTATCACACTGAGCTCTGATGGCAAAGTTCAGATCTTGAAGTTTACCTGTGAAATGTACACAGCAGTCCTGGAAACTTCAAGCTATTCTGGCTCAACACTTTAACCCATTTAACCCCATGGCCGCATTTCCCAAATTTTGGAGGTGTCACCTACCAAGTATATTCCAGGAGATGAATTGACTACGATAATTCAAGGGTAGTGCCAGATTAGCTTGGCGTCATCGGGCGCCAAGCTAATCTGGCACTACCCTTGAATTATCATGGTCGATCCATCTCCTGCTATGGTGTGTTGGGGCTAAATGGGTAAACTACCATACTTGATTCATTTGTTGTGCTCCTTTGGTTAATAGGTATTGGGTTTTTTATATTTTGGCTTTTGTGCTGTTGTTATCATTGCTTTAATCCCATCAATCCAAGGATCATGGATCAGTTGAATACAGTCATCAAGAGTCAAAGAATCTCGTGAGCCCTCACATTGTGGGGCCTTATGTGGTTCTTTGCCTCTTGTAGTTGTGTGACATTCACATTTTCCAGCAGTGTAGGGGTAAATGCACCAACTTTACAAGCATGATTTTGTGGTGTGCAGATTACTTTGACCATTTCTTTAAGCAACTGAAGAGCAACCACAACAGTGAGCCCATCACAGGCATCATGCTCATCTACATGAAACACATCGTCCACGTCATGGAGGTTAGTTTAATGCATGTAGTGTGCTGATTTTCATCAGTATAACTCAGTAAGCGAAAGTTCTTTAGGCTGATATGGGCCATTGTCGACCAGCATGCAGCCGCACGTGGGCCAGCTGCTGCCAACATCAGCCAGATGACCATTTGCTTACTGTGCACACACATTTACCTGCCTCAGGTGGTCACCCACTTAGGATCTCCTTGTTTACTTCCCAGTGTGCAATAGGCCATCAGGCTGACATAGGCTGCCATTGGCCCGTATCAAGCTAATCTGGCACTATCCTTGCATTAACCATAATTATGTAATAATATCTGGTTCTATCCTTGCATTATCATGGTCAATCCATTTCCTGCAGTGTGATGTGGTTAACCTGGTTAATTTTTTGTCTTCAGATCTGTTCATTTATTTATTCATTCATTTCTTCTTTCTATTTTTGCATTGGTTTCTTTTTTGTTTGTTTGTTTGCTTTCAGGTGCATGATATTAGGACTCCCTTATATCATTGTACATTTACATCAGTTACATTACCTTACTGTGTTACATGGAAAAAAACGAATCTTGAAATGTGATTAATTTGGTTGTTCGCACCTCAGTCCTCAGCAGACATGATCTTGGAACTGGCAAGGGAGCTGACAGAAGGAGAGTACCGTGATGACAACAGCTTCATCTACAAGTCCAAGATCCTCGTCATTTCACATGATATATCCTTTCAAATTTCAACAAATTTATTGCCGCATTGCATTTTACGTTGTTCTGCAAAGAATTAAAAAATCTGTCACTTATAATTTATTCTTTTTTTAACCGAAAGCAATGTCTTTTTACACGCACTGTTTTAAAGCCCCTTGTGCATGTGGCCACAGTACCTAACTGGTGGCTGCAAACATGAAGGATTTAACCCATTCATCCCTATGGCTGCATTTCCCAAATTTTGGAAGTGTCACTTTACAACTATTTGTCAGTTTCAGGAGATGGATTGACCATGATAATTTAAGGGTATTGGACATATTAGCATGGAGCCTGATAGCGCCAAACTAATCTGGCACTTCCCTTGAATTATCGTGGTCGATCCATCTCCTGCTGTGGTGCATCAGGGCTAAATGAATTAACCTATATGCTGTTGGCAGCACATTTTGTCAAGGTGATTCCTGACAGCCTAAGGTATAACAGAGATTTTAAAAATCTGGTTCTTTTGCATTCTCTAGGTTCAGTCTCAGATGTGATGATACTGATAATAATAATAAGAGGTCTAGGCGCTTAACAGAAAAATAATTATTTAATATACGAAAACTAATTGATTAAAAAATTATATACAGATAAATATAAACAAAAATACTTAGATCATATTGTATTACCATTGTCTTTGTGTACCAAATGTTATATCAACCCCGTTGGTAAACAGCTTTTTTTCACGTCAGGGTTTCAAATTGTCGAGGCAACAACTTGCTGAGCAAAAAGTCTTGGGTCGATGATAGCCAGCAACGGCCTGGTGGCTCAGGAGCTCACTGGGAAGCTAATGGTGGTCAGGCACCATGCAAGAGTTGTCCATTGATTTGTGTCCTCTGATAATGCTTGAAGTGAAATAGTACAATGTATATATGGGGTCAAGGGGTCTCACTCAAAGGGTGGGGGCCCCAGGGGACGAGTTGCGTTGGTGGTGTGGGTAGTGGGGAACTCTTACAGTGCCTCCCCCGGGATCCCCCTAGTCTAGGGCCTCTTGGCATTTGTGAGGCACCCTCGTGTGTAATCTCTCCGGACTAGCATAGCATCCCTCTATCCCAAGACCGCCCGTGCGTGGTCCCTGGCCACATCCTCTCCGAGGTGACCCCAAAAACTGGGCAGCACTAACCCCCAGGCTAAACACGGCGGATCTAGAGGAGAGAACCTAAAAAATAAATCATCGTCCTACTGCCTTGCAGGCATGGTCGCTTGGCTGCGGAAAGGCTAAGGGAGGAAAACCCTGACATCAAAGCCCCCATGTCTCCAGGGAAGGTTTTTGAGCCAGAGACTAGGACAAGGACAGTCTGATATAAAACCTACGACCTGAGGACCTCGATGCCACCGTCCCAGCTTGCTAGGCCATGGCAGACGAACCAAGGGTTTAAAGGGTTGGGCCAGTACTGCACACACTGCACTCCACCAAAAAGCTCCACCGTGCAGGCTTTAGGAAACATCCATGGACCATGACACCGACCATTCCAAGTCCTGTAGCAATGGGTGAGGGGCGAAATGGCAGGTGAAAGATATCACTGGAAGCCGCAGTCTCAAACCTGCATGCAGGCGGTTCAGGATATTGGTCACCTGATGTTGACCTGGGGATGACAACATCACTCGGCACACCCTGAACGAGCAAGCAGCCTTCTCTAGGGACAGCACTGCTTGCTCCACACGCAGAGGGGCCTAGAAAAGGTGGCCTAACCAAAGCTCGTGCCCTCGCAACCCCAGTTGGCTAGTCACGGTCAATCGGCATCTTCTCCTGCGGTCTGAAAACAAGAAAAAACAACGGATCCACTCCCATGACGACCACGACCGGACTCAACGTAGCATGCTGGAACATCCGAACCATGCTCAACACAGCAGACAGCGGACGCCCTGAACGTCGCTCCGCCCTCATTGCTCATTAATCGTGGAGGTTAAACATCGACATTGCCGCGCTCAGCGAAGTACGCCTCCCGGACGAAGGCAGCCTCCAAGAATTTGGCGCTGGCTACATCCTCTACTGGTCAGGCAGGCCTGCATCAGAAAGACGGCTCTCAGGTGTGGGCTTCATGGTCAAGACCTCCATTGCGACTAAGCTGGAAAACCTACCAACGGGTCACTCCGACCGCATCATGTCCATGCGCCTCCCACTGAGACACCAGCAACACATCACCCTTCTCAGTGTGTACTCCCCAACCCTCCTGGCAGAGCCTGCAGAAAAAGACAAGTTCTACACTGACCTGCGCAGCCTCCTACAGAGCACCCCTGCAGATGACAAAGTCATCATCCTTGGCGACTTCAACACCAGAGTGGGCCAGGACTCTGAAACCTGGAAAGGAGTCCTTGGCAAGCATGGCGTTGGGAACTGCAATGACAATGGTCGCCTACTGTTGGAGTTCTGTGCTGAGCAGCAACTTGTCATCACCAACACTACTTTCCAGCAAAAGGACAGTCGAAAGACCACCTGGATGCATCCTTGCTTCAAGCACTGGCACCTTATCGACTATGTCCTAGTGCGTCAGAGGGACCGCAGTGATGTCCTCCTCACCAGAGTGATGCCCAGCGCAGAATGTCACACTGACCACCGCCTTGTCCGCTGCAAACTCAGTCTCCGCCTCAAGCTGAAACCCAAGAAAGCGGGCCCCTCCAAGAAAAAGCTTGATGTTGCCAGCCTTCAGCGTGATGATGTGAAAGTTGCCTTTCAGACAGATTTGCAGCGCATGCTCAAAGACACAGCTGATCCAGCAGACTCCTCCCTTGAAACACTCTGGGAACAACTGAAAACTGCTATTGCAAAATCCTCTGTGGAAGTCTTGGGCTTTGCTAGAAAGAGGAATAAAGACTGGTTTGACGAAAACTACGTAGAGATCCAGGAACTTCTAGCAAAAAACAGAGCCGCCCACCAGGCCCACCTAGCTCAGCCTTCCTGCCCTGTGAAGAAGTCTGCCTTCCGCCTCATCTGCAGCAGTCTCCAGCGCAAGCTTAGAGAGCTCCAGAACGAATGGTGGTCCAGACTCGCACAGAGGACCCAGCTTTGCGCTTACAACAGTGACTACAGGGGCTTCTACGAAGCACTGAAAGCAGTGTATGGCCCCAGGCACCTGGTTTAAAGTCCCCTGCGAAGCGCTGATCGACAGGCACTCCTCACAGATAGTACGTCCATCTTGAACCGCTGGTCAGAATACTTTCAGGACCTCTTCAGCGCTGAGCGCACTGTTAAAAAAGCAATCATTTTCCAAATCCCACACCTCCCAGTAAAGGTTGAATTGGACGAACCTCCCACCACTGAAGAGACCTTCAAGGCCATCCACCAGCTCAAGAGTGGCAAAGCAGTAGGCATTGACGGAATCCCGCCAGAGACCTGGAAACATGGAGGCCCAGCACTGCACAACAAGCTCCACGACCTCTTTCTCTGCTGCTGGGAGAAAGGAACACTACCAAAGGATCTCTGTGATGCAGTCATCATCACCCTGTACAAGAACAAAGGAAAGAAGTCTGCCTGCTGTAATTATCGTGGAATTACCCTGCTGTCCATTGCCGGGAAAATTCTCGCAAGGCTGCTCCTGAATCGGCTGGTACCTGCCATCGCTGAAGACCACCTCCCAGAGGGCCAGTGTGGCTTCAGAGCCAACAGGAGTACCACCGACATGGTCTTTGTGCTGAGACATCTTCAGGAGAAGTGCCGCGAGCAGAACAAAGGGCTGTACGTAACGTTTGTCGACCTAACAAAAGCGTTTGACACTGTGAGCAGGCAAGGCATGTGGCAGATCCTGGAGCGACTTGGCTGTCCCCCAGAGTTCTTCAGCATGATCTCTAGCTCCACGAGGACCAGCAAGGCCAGGTCAGACTCAACAGTGACCTCTCAGAACCATTCCCCATTCTCAACGGCGTGAAGCAGGGCTGCATGCTGGCACCGACCCTCTTTACCATCTTCTTTAGCATGATGTTGAAGCAGGCCACAGTGGACCTCGACGATGACGACGCAGTGTACATCAGGTATCGTCTCGATGGCAGCCTGTTCAACCTCAGATGACTGCAGGCCCACACCAAAACCCTAGACCGACTGATTCGTGAGCTGCTCTTTGCTGATGACGCTGCCCTCATTGCACACACAGAGAGAGCCTTGCAGCGCATCATGTCCTGCTTCGCAGATGCTGCCCAGCTCTTTGGACTTGAGGTCAATCTGAAAAAGACAGAGGGTTTTCATCAGCCGGCACCCGAGGAAGAGCATTGCCCTCCCCACATCACCATCGGCGAGTCCGAACTGAAGTCTGTACACCAATTTACCTACCTTGGCTGCATCATCACGTCAGACACCAAGACAACAGGCTGGCAAAAGCGAACAGTGCTTTCGGGCGACTATTCAAGCGGGTGTGGCACAATCAACAGCTGAAAAAAGGCACCAAGATCAGCATGTACAGAGCAGTCATCCTCACCACCCTGCTGTATGGTTCCGAGTTCTGGGCCCTCTACCGCAGCCAACTACGACTCCTCGAACGCTTCCACTAGCGCTGCCTGCATACCATCATCGACATTCACTGGAGTGACTATGTCACCAACGTCGAGGTCCTTGAACAGGCGGAAACTGTGAGCATCGAGGCTTTGCTGTTGCGGACACAGCTTTGCTGGGCGGGGCACGTCTCCAGGATGGAGGATCATCCCCTACCCAAGATCACCCTGTTCGGCGAGCTCGCCACTGGACACCGAGACAGAGGGGCACCAAAGAAGAGATACAAAAACGATCTCAAGAAGTCACTTAGTGCCTGTCAAATCGACCACCGCCAGTGGCCTTCGCTTGCTGCGGACCGTGTCACCTGGCGCTCCACCATTTACAAGGCAGCCGTCTCCTTTGAGGACTCTCACAGAGCTAGCCTTAAGGACAGGCAGCTCAGGAGAAAAAACAGAGATGTCGAAACTCACAACCCTGGCCAGACCTTCCCCTGCAGCCACTGCGGTCGAACCTGCCTGTCCCGGATTGGCCTCTGCAGCCACGAGCATACCTACAGACGTCGTGGGCAACCCCTATAGAATCTTCATTCGCGAAGGCAAGCCAAGAGATATGGCGGTGTAGAAAGTGCAGAGGAGATTGATGTCACAAAGGTCGTTGATCCAACGTGGCTGCAATAGGTCCGCAGGCAGGTGTCTTTGAGCTGCCTGCAGTCAACATTAATAATAATAATAATAAAGGTAATTTGTATAGTGCCTAATCACCAAGGTGCTCTAGGCGCTTTACAATCACAGTAATGAAATAATTTGTATAGCGCCTAATCACCAAGGTGCTCTAGGTGCTTTACAATCACAGTAATGAAACAGTGAAGCAGAATACACAAACAAGCACATACAACAAAAAAAATACATTAATTTACAAGGGCGAAACTCACACCACACACTCACACCACACACACACACACACACACACACACGCATGATGAGCCGGCAGACAAAATGGTCTTTACGTATCTGCAACAGAGAAAAGGTGTGTTTTAAGCTTGGATTTGAAAATGGAAAGAGATGATGAGTGACGCACATCAGCTGGGAGAGCGTTCCATTAGCCCAATGACCTTTCTTTTAACCCTTTGTGTGTTGGTGGTTTTTGACACGATTTTGTAGGAATCATCACGACAAAAACCACTACTCACACGCAAAGGGTTAACACTTTTGAGACATGTCGCATCCTGATTCAAGGCTTTAAGCCACGAATCTGGTTGTGGCACATCTCAAAAGAGTTAACTGCAGCTGAGGTTAGCCCTATGACCTTTATTTCATACTTGATATTTTCCTTGACTTGAACACATCCCCCACCGACAGTACCAAGGATGGAGTTTCCGCACCCTGGACATTGTAGAACCTGGCCTGGAGCTGTATGAACCTGGAGACACTGTGGAGAACTTGGTGGTTGATCTGCTCACTCAGCTGCTGCGCCTTGGCAACTTTCTCTCCAAACAGCCAAAGGTGTGTAGTTTTTATCAACTTGGCAACTTTCTCTCCAAAGTAAGATCTAGAGTTTTATAAACAGAGGTCTTCACTGGTCATAGGGAATGGGGTGGGGATGGTTTGGGGAGTGGCTTTCAGTTTCAGGCAAATCAAATGTCATTTCCATAAAGTGCAAAGACAGTTACAATACAATTGACGTTTGAAAATCAGAAGTAGGTAAAATTAAACATGTTTTGAAAAACTGTATTAAAAGACCAGACAAACGTGATATTGCATGTTTGTCTGCACTTTTAATCCACTGTTTTTGTTGAAACACGTGCAATTTGACCTGATTTCCTGACATCTTCTGTTGTGTTATAGTTGTCCTTGTTTAGCGTGTTTCTTCTTTCTTGGGATTTTCTTTGAATTTTACATGCTTTGCAGTCACCTGTTTGGTTTGGATAATGTAATAACGGTTTTTCTCTCTTGACCATTCCATCGTATTTATAAATGCACATGCTTTAACCCTTTGGCTGCTGGTGGTGAGGTGAGATCCTTGCAGGAATTGCATCAACAAACAGCGCTACCTGCAGCCAAAAGGTTAACATCTTTCAACTGTGTCTTCCATGCAGCAAAAAGTGTCTTTGTTTGCTTGTACAGCAGGCAACATTAACAACTGCAGTGTGTGCTTTCTTCTAATGTGTTTCAGCTCAACCTGAAAAATGCCATGGACTCATTACATGACAAAGTGCCAGAACTTCTTCCACAGCAGGGTTTGTTGCTTGCTTGCTTGTTGTTTTTTCTGGATCCTTCATCATGAATAAAAGTAATTTACTTCTGAAGCTGCAGGTCTAGTCATCTGTAATAGGTATTTGCAATGCAGATGAATGTGAAAGTAAATGAACCCGACTTAAGGCAGGTTCATGTGATATTTATTGCACACCTATGGATCTAACCTGGTTTTTTTTACTGTTAGCATTTACTGCACACATGAACTGCCCCAAAACGACCTTTTGCTTACAGTGTTCAAAATGAGAAGCTCTTGAACACACAGAGTTGGCAGTTTGTTGTCAGATGTAAATCTGCCTGTTCTTCTTTTATCATTTTCACCGATGCAGCTCATTATACAAACCAACACAATCAGAGGGGCTCATGAGAATCTATGTCTGTTGCTGGGCAAGTCCAATTACAGTCAAATACTTTACTTGGACATTGTGAAACCAGGACAGACTTGATAGTAGCTTAAGTTGTTTTATTTGTGTTGAAGGTATCAGCATCGCTATATTAGGTGTAAATCCACCCAGTGTGAATCTGTCCAGCAAATATCTATGCAGGCATGAATAAACCAGGTGTAAATTGCTGCTGTCAGTATTCCACCCATATTTAGATCTAACTTTACACAATATAACTTTACTCAACGAAACTTTAATCAGTGTAAATCTACCCAACACAAATCAACCCAGCATGAATCTACAGTGTTGAATCCACCCAACTGTCAAATTTGGGTTGAATAACAAAAGCACACATCTACACTGGTTGGACTCGCACCTGGTTGGAATCAATGGGTAGATTTATGCCTACATTTTGCAAAGTTGGGGTTGTCGCTTGAGCATATGTCCAAATACAATCAATAAGAAATTCACTTGGACATTAAAAAGCCAGACAGACTTGACAGTACTAGTGTTTCTCCTATTCCATATGCTCCCCCAATAGACCCACCCACTCGGGGAGTACGCCGCAAGTACACTGCTATTCAAATGAGATGCTTAGCATCTCATTTGAATAGAAGTGTACTTGTAGTGTACTCCCCAAGTGGGTCTGTCTGGGGAGTACTCCTGCATACAGGACAGGTAATGTTATTTAAACACTGTATCATGCACAGCGGTGGTGCATTACCTCCTGGAGGACAACAGCCCAAGCATGATGACCCCCGAGGAATATGTGGACATCTACAGACAGCCTTTTGACATCACACTGGACAGTGGTCAGTACCTACGACCATTATGAAAAATGTCATCGGGCCAGCTCTTTGCAAGGGCCAGCACCCGCCCTATGGTCTTTTGCCTAGACATTTCTGTAGATATAAACACACCAATATCTTTCAGTGGCTGTTGCAGGCTTTAAATTGAGCACTATACGTGTCGCTCAGGGGTTGTTCCTGATTAGTTTAGAAGCTGATGTTGTGGTAAACATTTTCCCAGAGTTACAGTGTGCCAAACATACTGTGAATTTTACCCAGGAAAACTTTACTTTAACCCTTTGGCCATCGGTATTGCTTTTTGGCTCATGTGCGAAGCAAAAGTGAGTCTGTGTTCTGGACCAGTGGTTGTCATCGGTCATCTGTCGTCTGTCCACCCGCCGTTGTCTGTGGTAAACTTTAACGCTGGCATTTTTCTCAGAGACTATTCAAGCCACAAACTTCAAACTTGGCCCAAGGATACTTTGTTGCAAGACCTTTCTAAACATACCAATTTGAATGACCTCTTACAAAGGTCAAGGTCGCGGGATCAGGAAATAGGTTTAAAAAAAATAGCTATATTTTGACATAATTATTTTTTCTCAAATATTATTCACAACTTCAAACCCAAAAGTGGTACAAAGATATGTGATGGGAAGACTATGCATACTAATTTGGTTGGTCTGTCAGTAAGGTCAAGGGTCACAAAAGCTTAGGAAATAGGTTTTAAAAAAAAATAGGCATATTTTGAGAAAAGACGTTTTTTCTCAAATACTGTTCACAACTTCAAACCTAAACTTGGTACAAAGATACCTGATGGTAAGACCTATCTATGCATACTACTTTAGATGACCCCTCAGAAAGGTCAAGGGTGACAAGAGCTCAGGAAATAGGTAAAAAATAGCTATATTTTGACAAATGATGTTTTTCTCAAATACTATACACAACTTCAAACCCAAACTTGATACAGAGATACCTGATGGTAAGACCTATCTGTGCATACTAATTTGGATGACCCCTCAAAAAGGTCAAGGGTCACAAGAGATCGGCAAATGTGTGTAAAATGCCAATTTTTGATAGAATTGTATTATTATCAACAGTTTTGCAAACTTTTCAATCAGACTTGGCACAAAGGTAGCTGATGATGATAAGACCTTCCTATGTATACTAATTTAGTCAACTCATCGCAAAGGTCAAGGGTCATGGATGTTTGACAGATGTGTGAAAACGGATTAAATTTTGAGAAAACATGGATTTTACTGGTGCAGAAGCCATCCCTTTACTTATTGTCACAAAGGTCACACATGTAGATCGATCATACACATAAGCCATAAGGGCTTTGCCTTTTTTGTTGTCAATGATTCCTGCAGGAATCATCACAACAAATAGCGTTACCAACAGACAGAGGGTTAAATTAACTCAACCCTTCTTTTTTGTGAGGGACAAAACTCATCACTGTGGTAGTTTTTGGCTCACGTGCGAAGCAAAAGTGAGTCTATGTTCTGGGCCAGTGGTCGGTCATCCATCCGCCGTCATCGGTCGTCCATTGTAAACATTAACGTTGGCATTTTTTCGAAGGCTATTCAAGCCACAGTCTTCAAACTTGGCCCAAGGATACTTAGAGGCAAGACCTTTTATAAACATACCAATTTGAGTGACTTCTCTCAAAGCTCATTCATTCATTCAGTCCTCTCTGCGCCGTCTGGTGCTTGAGGCGACTCTCAAAGCTCAAGGTCACATGAAATCAGATATAGGTCAAAAATAGGCATATTTTGACAAAGTTGATTTTTTCTCAAAATTTGATACTATTCACAATGTCAAGTCCAAACTTGGTACAAAGAGACCTGATGGTAAGACCTTTCTATGCATACTAATTTGGTTGACCCCTCGGAAAGGTCAATGGTCACGAAAGATCAGGAAATAGTTGTGTTTTTTTTAAAGCCATATTTTGACAAAAGATGTTTTTTCTTAAATGCTAATCACAACTTTAAACCCAAACTTGTTACAAAATTACCTGATGGTAATTTATATATGCATACTAAAAATTTGGATGACCCCTCAGAAAGGTCAATGGTCACGAGGTCGGCAAATGTGTGTAAAATGACAATTTTTGATAGAATTGTAGTTTTTATCAAAGTTTTTGCCAACTGTTCAGTCTAATTTGGCATAAAGGTTTCTGATGGCAAGACATTCCTATGCATACTAATTTAGACAAATCATCGCAAAGTTCAAGGGTCACGGGAATTTGACAGATGTATGAAAAATGCTTAAGCCATAAGGGCTTTGCCTTTCTTGTTGTTTCTAAGCAGTGGAAAAGGTAAGGCTGGGTTCAATGAATGTTCAGTAGACCCATTCAGGGTGCTTTAACTGTGTTGGTGAATTGAAATACGACTTAGATTTTTAGTCTCATTAGTTCACATTTTTCTTGACAAATTGTGACAAAAAAAACAACACCACTGCCACTCCTACCCCTACATCCCCCCCCCCCCACCCCCCCCCCCCCCCCAAAAAAAAAAAAAAAAAAAAAAAATTAAAAAAGGGGGAAAAAAGGCAGCATTACAGTAGTTCACATCTTACCAGAAACGTGTAACTGTGCCTTCCACTATTTAGACTTCTGACAAACATTTTATTCTATTTTTCAGATTTGGTCTGGCCTCTTCCAACGAAGCTTTTCCCATACAACTAACCTAACTTGTTTTTGTCCTGTTCACCTCTCTCTCTCTCTCTCTCTCTCTCTCTCTCTCTCTCTCTCTCTCTCTCTCTCTCTCTCTCTCTCTCTCTCTCACACACACACACACACACACACACACACACACACACACACACACACACACACACACAAACACACATACACTAATTTATCCATATACATTACCATGTGTTTTTCTTAAGAGGCTGTATAATTATGATGTACATTTTTCCAGAAAGAAGAAACAGTCTGCTTGAAAAAAATTTCATGTCATTTGAAATATTGGACATTTTCAAAGATTACTTTTATACATGCAGATACATTAAAAAAAATGGAACCCTTTGTCTGTTGCTAGCACCTTTTGTCAAGGTGATTTCTGCAGGAATCCCTGAACAAAAAGTGCTACCGACAGTCAAAGGGTTAAAGTTTACCTCCCAGATGGTACATCCATGAACCTTTTAAATGATGAGTTTTGCTCTGTGGGTCAGATATTTTTGCATGCGTTTTCTGGCATTGTTTATGTAAATACAGTATAAGATATACAAGTTAATTGACGGGCGAACATTGAGGTCTTGGTGTATGCTTCTGTGTATGTGTGTGTATGTGTGTGTTTATGGCATGTGTGCATGTTTGTTTATAGAAAAGAGAGTACAAACGTCTGCACAATAAGCATGCATCTGTACATTAATTATTACGATCCTTCCAACACTGCTTGACATTTAGCCCTTTGGCTGTTTGTAGTGAGTTTTTTGTCGCCATGATTCTTGCGGACATCATCGTGACAAGAACCACTACCAACAGCCAAAGGGTTAACCTTTAATTTACAAAGTAGGCGGAACAGGCACTTTAAGAGTAATTATGGCAGCGGGTACATTTGGATAGCCTTGCATTCCTTCCTAGCAAGCTGAAAGGCCTGATGACCTTTATTCCACATGAGGTCAGTTGCACGAGTAAGCTTAGTCTTTCACCAGCCACTAAGCAAGGTGCTTTGCTATTGCATAGCACCTTGCTTAGTGGCTGGTGCAGGACGGCTGAGCTCACTTAGTTATGCAACTAGCCCCGAGTTCATCAACTCCCGGTCACTTCAACTGAAACGCCGCAGTGTAGCTGATGTAACTTTTTAGTTCCCAGGGTCACCCTGGTCAGCCCCACAGGGTGAGTTTTTCTCTCTATTCTGGGGCATGTGTTTCTGTCTACCCGAGGTCCATTCACCTGTATTTGCCTTTTTAAAACTCTCCCTACTGTCTGCACTGCCTGTAGCTCTTGATATTGGATGTGTGTTGCTAAATGGTCTTAGCTTTATTTAGGCCCCATGTGTTAGGTTTATTTAATGTATTTGACCGGCTGGCGACATACATTCAATGTTCTGTTTAGTTGTGTTTTTTTTCACAAGCAGTGCAGGCACGTCCTGAGAAAGCCTTGTTGCTGTCGGGACGTTAAGCAATGTACAATCAATCAATCCCCGCAGTGTATCTGATGTAACCTCCCCGTGCAAGCTGAGGCCACCCGAAGGTCCCATTTCTCAAAAGTTTGGAGGTGTTGCCTAACGACTATGTACCTGTTGCAGGAGATGGCTTGACCATGATAATTCAAGGGTAGTGCCAGATTAGCTTGGCGCCTTCGGGCGCCAAGCTAATCTGGCACTACCCTTGAATTACTATGGTTAAGCCATCTCCTTCTGCAGGGACCCGGGTTAAGAACGAGCTGTGTATGACGGATCGACTCACAAACTTTACTGTGATGCAAGTACAGTCTAGCGCCGGCGCACCCGGGTTGTCACAACCCCGGCGCTATGATTGATTGATTAGTTCGGGGTTTAACGTCCACGGCACCGAAGTGATAATGGACGGCCCTGACAGGCGGGTTATGGGGGACAGAAAACTCTATTGCCTATGGAGTACGACCTGAAGACTGATCAACTCAGGCGCACTCCAACTGTGCCACTTTGATTTACCAGGACCTTTCAACAGACGTGCTACTGATCAAATCGGTCTTTTCCCCCTGGATTGTGAGTCCAGCTACCGGGGCCGGGACAGGATTCGAACCTACGACCCGGCGATTCCCTTAGCTCTCCTGCTCCGACGTTTAACCGCCTGAGCTATTTCGGACTCGGCCCTGGCGCTAAACGACAACAAAATTAGTTGTACTCGACGGAGCTGCATACCCAGGCCAAAGGTCATCGGGCCGATGACCTGGGTTTGGGTATAGGGTCATTGCCGGATACATTTTGACTGGACAGAAGTACTGATAGAAGAACAAAGAAGCCTAGTTGCAGGAAACGTTTCCATTTAAGCCATGCAGTAACTGCCAACCAACTGTCACTCTGCATTGCATCGTGATTTTTGCGTGGGGCTGAACAAAAGCCGTAAGCCGACTATGACAGGCAGGTACTGCATGGCTATTGCAAATTACGCGCAATTTGACCCATAGTCCAGCTAAAAAGCCCTCCACTGAGCAGCATACATATCATTTATCTGTTACAGCTGGTATGTGATCGTGGACCTTATGACCTAGGCCGTAAGGTACACGCCACTGTCCAGTTTTTCCAGACTGATCCAGACTCGCAAAGGTGACAGCCGAAACATACCGGTAATGATCTTATTTATCTATCAGCCGCTGTCAACGGATCTATTGTCACCGGTCGTCACTAGTTGTTTAACCCCCTCACTGCCGAGGATACCTGAACAGGATCCAATGACAAGAGACATAGATCCTCATTGGAGCCCGCAGCTGCGGGGGCTCATGTGGATTCTATGCCTCTTGCTGACACCACTTTGTATCAATATTACTTGCATGGTTGGGACTGGCGCTAGACTGACAAACACTGAACTTGACCTCAGAACCGCGATGTGCGCCGCGGGCACCGGCAGTAAAAAGGTTGATTTTCTGTGTAGGACGAGAGCGTGATTGGTTGGTATAGGGCTCGGGAAGTTCCCCGCGTTGCCAAGGGGCGTCGGTGGCCGCGCCGCCATCTTGAGAGGACACTGCCGCTAGCCTGTCGACTGATAAACTTCAGATAGTAGTGAAGTAGTGTTTCAACACGTTTTTCTTCATGTTTCTTCCTCTTTGGAAACAAAGAAAAACAGATTCTGGTTAGCGGTTTCCAACGGTGATGGCAAGACTTGCTGTTATTGCATATAGCACGTCAGGACTTTCCTGACATAGTCCTAAAGCGATTTTCCGATGATGAGCGCATGAGTCGCGTATCCTCTCAAGGTAGCCGCCACGATTAGCGTGATGATGTCATGGAGCTTCCCGAGCCCTATGGATTAAAGCCTGATATAAAAGGGCGTATAAAAAATTGGAGTTCAGCGGTGTACTGACATGGTGTTCTTTGGCTGACACGAGAGAGCTGCGGAATATCCCGTGTGACTTTCAAATATTATGTACAAGCCCGTAGTGTTCACCAATACACGCGGGCATAACTATTTAGCACAATTATATCGGCTTCAGTTGCTTCACGTGTTGCGTCAAGCAAAAGAAAGTCAGTACTGTATTTGCACATGCTTGTCCACTTTAGGCTTTAATTGGAAACCTGTTGAAAAACCGACATAATTGCTCCGTCTCGGGTGAAAGGAATTAAGCTTGAACACCAGGAGATGCTCCTCACTGACGCTGAAGTATATCAATTGATGTAGCGAGATTTATTCTGTGATTCTATCGAGCTCTCGCAGTCTGCCAGGCCCAAGAGGATCTATATCTCTTGTACTGAAATAAGTGACCGCCTAACCAGGGGCGGATCCGGGGTGGGGATGGGGGGGGTTTACAGGGACTCCCCCACCCCCTCCCCAAATGCAAAAAAAAAAAAAAAAAGGTTTAAAATGTTATAATAACGTAAATTTTTGAAAGTTTGGACCCCCTCTTTATTAAATGTGTCCGCCAGTAGTTATAAGGTCACAAATACACACCACCCACCCCTTTCCCCGTTTTTGTGTGTGTTGTTGTTGTTTTTGTTTGTTTTGTTTTTTTGGCTTTTGTTGTTGTTGGTATTGTTTTGGGGTGTGTGTGGGGGGGGGGGGGGGGAGGAGTGTTGGAAAAGTCCAAAACTCGCCAACACACCCTATCACTCCCCTCCCCTTCCACTTTTCGATTTTTCGGCCAGTGTAAAGAAAGATCTGGCCTATGGACGCCTTCTGTCTCAGGTCCCAAACAGAAAGTTGACACCCCCCCCTCCCTCCCCTTTCCACCAGCCGGGAGGTAACTGATCCGGCCCATGCCTAGCGTGACGTTCTGTGCAAAAGTTCCCATACGACTGAGAAAGACTGTTATTTTCTCTAATCTGACAGATGATTGTGTAGCCTCTTGTTATAGATCAACATTGTGTTGACGAAGACACAAACACATTGTGACATGATTGGCTGCAAGCAGTCGTCTGCAGTTGGTGCTAAGGACGGGGTGGTGATTAGCGTGGAGGAATGTCTACTAGTTGCAAGAGACAACTTAAAATTAGTCCTGCGCCAGCCACAAAGCTTCAGTTAATGGCTGGCGCAGGAGTTAAGCTCACTCATGCCACTGACCCCAGTAAATGTCGACAGTGGCCTCGCGGGCCGCATCACACATAACAGTGAAGACGGATGTGAGAGAAGGTGCGTTTCACAGTTTGTCTGCACAGCTGGTCTTCTTTCAGTCCTCGTCGTCTTTTTCAGGTGAGACACGCCGCGAAACAGTATTGAATGAGTAAACGACATGATTCAATACCAAAAGTTCACTGGCCTACCAGTGGCGGCCCGATAACCTATTGCGTACCGCTAGGACAGCAAACACACTAGATACAGATATGTGTAAACACTTAAAATACTTTGTTCAGGTTTTCGGTATTTTGCACAGAGAGGGCATACGGTAATTTAAAGCGACCTCATCCAGACGGTAAAGGGTTAATAGTTCACGACATCTCTAATTTATCAATATCATTCTTGGTCTTTGATCCATTGCAGGTGTACTGTCACTTTTGTGTAACAAGTTTAATATTTCTTTTGTATGTAATGTAATTCATGTACCCCCAAAGGGGTTTTCCAAACACCGTGAACTTGAATACCTATGCAGCGCAGCTGAAAGGGTTGACATATATTTTATCCACGGCGGAATTTTGATCGCTAAAATTCGCCCAATACAGCGGGGGGCCAGTTGCATGAGCGAGCTTAGTCCTGCACCAGCCGCTAAGCAAGGTGTGCCGCTATAGCGGCGCACATTAGTCCTGCACCAGCCACTATGCAAGGTGCGCCGCTCAATAGCGGCGCACCTTGCTTAGCGGGCTGGTGCTGGACTAAGCTCGCTCGTGCAAATGACCTCGGGTTCTCAGTGTTTTCTTGTCTCTACTCAGACGCTTCTACCTTTGTTTTCACAATCCGCGTGAGAAGACGCATGTCATTGAGGTGTCCTACTAAAAAGGCTTTCATCAGTCAAGTCAGTTTCGCCACATCAGACTTCATAAGTAAAAAGAAATGAGCCGTTTTGTGGAGCATGATTGTAAGACATATCAAACGCATTCACAAAGGAACATTTGTGTAATATTAACCCCTTTTCTTTGAGAGGTCGCTTTATCGCTGCCAGTGGACGCAGACTGTGTTGCTGACTTTTTGTCTACGTATTGAAAATACGGTAGACTTTAAGATGGGGCTGGTCGGAGCGCGTTCCGTAGAATGCAAAGGACATAACAGGCGGGCGGGGTTTGGTTGGTTAGTTCGGGTTTAACGTCCACAGCACCGAGGTGATCATGGACGGCCCTGACGGGCGGGTTATGGGGGACAGGGAAATCTATTGCCTATGGAGTACGACCTGAACACTAATCAACTCAGGCGCATTCCAACTGTGCCACTTTGATTAACCAGGACTCTTCAACGGACATGCCGTTATTGAACAAATCCGTTTTTTCTCCCTGGATTGTGAGTCTAGCTACCGGGGCCGGGACGGGATTCGAACCCACGACCCGGCGATTCCCTTCGCTTTCCTGCTCCGACGTTTAACCACCTGAGCTATTTCGGACTCGGCGGGCGGGGCTCATTGTCTGGCAAAGAAGTAACAAGATAACAATGACGTCACGTCTAGCCACTCTAACCTTGCTGTCGAACGTCGTTTTGGCGCGAAGCGCCGTATGTGCGTATGTATGTGTGTGTGTGTGCGCGTACTATGTATGTAAACACGAGAATCTCCGATATTTCTGTACGCACAAGCTTGAAACTTGGCAAAATACTTTATTAAGTGGTGGATGACTAAGAGAGCCTCCGAAGCATATTGTAATTAGTCATTGAAGACCGTTTATGTCGGTTGACCCAGATAGAGTCCGCAATTTTGATTATATGCACTTGAAATTTTGGATATTGGGCTAGTTTGTAGAAAGACATT
>BTPG01000008.1:127758120-128058120 GCA_036245525.1 Semisulcospira habei
TTATTACTATAATAGTAGTTAGGAACTGCAGCATCGGGCGAGCGTGCTTGGAAGTGTTTTTTTTATTTTCTGATTCTTTCTACATAGCTGTCGAGCCTTTTATTTTGTATCTGACATTACCAAGCAATTCGAACTCGCAGCGGACTCTGACCACGAGAGTCAAAAACATTTTAATTTTGCTTTATTGTTGTTGCTGTTGTTTTTCCTACGTTTTCTTGTCGCTTTCTTATTCATTATACATTGACATTATTTTTATTATTTTTTTGGAATATTATTGCTACGTTTGTTCTGTTACCAACATGCCAAAATATAATGTAAAAACTGCCCCACAACGACCTGATGAGTTGAGAATTGGTCACCTCAACATTTACCATTTAGTTAATAAGGTGCCAGATTTGTCTGTGTTCTTAAACACGCCAACACATTTTCATGTTTTTGGTGTATCCGAGTCGAAGCTCAAAAGCACTGTCAGGGATAACTCCATCTCAGTTCCAAACTTCTCAGTACTCCGCAGAGATGCCTCAAGTCCCCAGCACACTGGACTAGCAGTATATATACATGATTCGATAATTAGTAACGTTAAACGACGACAGGACTTAGAGTCAGCCGAAGTTGAAAGTTTATGGGTCGAGGTGAAAACATCTAAATCCCCCACAGTCCTGGTTGGCTTTATCTATAGAAATCCAGCAGCCAACTGGGACTGGTATGATGACTTCGTAGAAATGATGGATAAAGTTAATCAAAGTAAAGATAACATTGTTCTTCTGGGCGACTTTAACATTGACCTACTTAAGCCCAAAGGGCACCATGCTGCATGGGCATCAACAACAGCCTTATTCGGTTTAAAACAATTAGTTAAAAACCCCACTAGAACCACATCTACATCCTCAACCTTAATTGATCACATTTACGTGACAAATGACGATACAATATCAAATGTGCAGGTTCCCTCCTTAGCTGTTAGCGATCATAACCCAGTATGTTGTAACGTCTCCATGAAACTAGACAAGCAAAAAACTAAAAGACATAAAACTATAAAATATCGCTCCTTTAAACACTTTAATAAAGACGAATTTCTGTGGGACCTGCACAATGCTTCGTTTACTGAGGTTTATGATCACCAATCTCCTGACAGTGCCTTGTCGTGCTGGATGGATCTGTTTCTCAGTGTACTCAATAAACATGCGCCAATACGTGAAAAACGAGTTAAACATTCCACCATACCACCGTGGTTAACAGCGGATATCAAGCAGGCCATGTCATTTAGAGACAAACTGAAAAAAGAGCAAAAGTACGAAGAATATAAAACACAACGCAATCGTGTCAAATATTTAGTTAGAGCGTCTAAGAAGTCTTTTTTCCAACAAATGATTCGAGACAAAAAGGACACGGCATCTGTTTGGAAAGCTCTGAACGTCATAACAAAGGGTAAATCAGCACCCGAAATCCCATCTCATATGTCAGCTGATATATTAAATAACCATTTCTTAACGACAGCCGAAATATTGGCATTGTCAGCTGCAAATAACAGTAAACCGTATGAAGTGCCGAGTTCTCTCAGAGAACACTTTAAAAAAACAACTATATCAAATACTTTCACCATCCCTGATATTACAGTTGCGGAAGTCGGCAGATATATTTCTAGCATGCCCAACAAAACGTCTGCTGGCATTGATGGTATTGATAATGAAACCCTAAAAATCTCATTACCGTATACAGTAGAATCACTAACATATATTTTCAACCTCTGCATAAAGCAAAGTACATTTCCAACCATTCTTAAAGAAGCAAAGGTAATCCCAATCCCTAAATCAAAAGATCTTGAAGATATTAATAACTATCGTCCAATCTCCCTTCTGTCAGCTTTGTCAAAACCCCTTGAAAAGCACATTCAAAAACATCTCCTTGATTTTCTGGAAAAAGGTAAATTACTTAATATTCACCAGTCTGGTTTTAGACCGAAACATTCTTGTCAGTCAGCACTGACACATATTGTAGACAGCTGGCTGGAATCAATCAATAAAAGCCTGATGTCAGGAGCAGTTTTCTTAGACCTTAAAAAGGCGTTTGACCTTGTGGACCATGACATTCTCCTAAATAAGCTAACAGTTTATCACCTGGACGCAACCGCTATAGAATTCTTCCGATCATATATCGAAGACAGAAAACAAATGGTGTACGCCCATCTAAGCAAGGAAATGTAAAATACGGCGTCCCCCAGGGATCTATTTTGGGCCCTCTTCTATTCATACTATTTATTAATGATCTACCGTTGCATATCACTAATTTTGACGTTAATTGTAATCTATTTGCTGACGATACGAGTCTTCATGTTTCTGGCAAAAAAAACGACGGACATTAGCCATAGTTTACAATGCAGTCTCAATGAGGTATCTGACTGGTGTAGACAGAACCATATGGTTCTTCACCCAGCAAAAACAAAGAGTATCTTAATCGCCACGCGGCAAAAACATCAACGCCGACTACAGCCATTACAATTACAATTAAACTCTGAACCTGTTGAACAAGTCACTGAGCGTAAATTCTTAGGAATACATGTTGATGATCAACTGTGCTGGGAGACCCATATAAATGCTGTTTGTAAGACCATTGCTAAAAACACTTTCTTATTGTCCCAGCTTAGACATGTAACGGATACAAATACCCGTAAATTGTTTTTTCATGCTCATATAAAGTCCCATGTTGATTATGTCTCCACAGTGTGGGACGGCTGCAGTGATGTCCACATGAAGAGATTAAACTCCATATACAAAAGAGCTGTAAAAATGATAGATAGACGCCCCATCCCTACCACAGACAAATTTAGATATTTAAACATTCTCGGTCTACGTCAGCAACTTACATTAAACAAATGCGTCTATATGCATAAGATACTGAATAATATGACACCCCAGTATCTAACCACTAAATTTATATCTCACCAAGAACGTGAACGGACCTCAAGAAACAATACCTTACCCCTACCACTGCCAAGAATTGACCTTTTTAAAACTAGTATGTCATTCTCTGGTCCGTTTGCTTGGAATTCCATCCCTGCACATTTGAAAACTATTACCTCACCAGGAAGTTTTAAAACAAAACTTTTTGATTACCTGATGAGTCAGACTTAGTACGTTTCTCAGGTACTGTAATATTTCCTGTACCTCACGTATTTCATACAGATGGTTTTTATATGTGTGTGCGCGTGTGTGTGTGTGCTCGTGTTTGTTTGTGCGTGTGGGTGTATGTGTGAGCGGCGCGCGTGCGTGCGTGTGTGCATGTGTGTGTGATGAGTATTATTATTTTTTCTGTATATAATGATGCTATTGGGTTTTGTATGTACATATATATTTTATAGTTTCCCTTCTTTTTTATCCTGTAGATGTTAGCAACGGCAAGTTTGTAAAATGACGATTTGTTTTCTGTCAAAACTTTTTACCGTTAAAAAATAAAGTTTCATCATCATCATCATCATCTCTCTCTCTCTCTCTCTCTCTCTCTCTCTCTCTCTCTCTCTCTCTCTCTCTCTCTCTCTCTCTCTCTCTCTCTAGCTCTCTCTCTCTAGCTCTCTCTCTCTCTCTCTAGCTCTCTCTCTCTCTCTCTCTCTCTCTCGCTCTCTTCAGCATAACACTTAACGAACTTAAATATGCCAAAGTAATTCCACTTCCAAAAACAAAAGATCGTTCAGACACTAATAATTATCGGCCTTTTTCTTTATTATCTGTTTTGTCCAAACCACTGGAAAGGCACGTTCATAAACACCTGCTTGCTTACCTAGAAAACCGTAAGCTCCTCCACCCTTTCCAATCCGGATTTTGTCCGCAGCATTCATGCCACACAGCACTTACACGCCTTGTTGACACATGGCTCAAGGGTATGAATAAGTCACAGTTAACAGGAGTAGTCTATCTGGATTTTAAGAATGCTTTTGATCTGATTAACGATACTATTCTGACTGCTAAGCTTCACACAGACCTCAATACCGGAGACGCAGTTGCTTTTTTCACATCTTACCTTACTAAAATAAAATAAAAGGTTCTTGTTCATGGCTCATACTCCTCTCTCAAAGATGTAAGCTTCGGTGTGCCCCAAGGGTCTGTACTGGGCCCTCTACTGTTTTGCTTATTTATCAATGATTTGCCTCTACATATTACTTGCCAAGATGTACAATGCGACCTTTTTGCTGACGACACCTCAGTTCATACTACTAGTAAAGATATACAGGTAATTTCCGACAACTTACAACAAAGTCTTCATGAAGTATCAGCTTGGTGTATAAACAATTCTATGGTTGTTCATACAGCCAAAACGAAATCGATGGTAGTCGCCACGCGCCAAAAACAGCAGATAATGCCTCTATTACTTAACCTTTCACTTAAAGGTAGTCAGGTAGAACAGGTAAATGAACATCGAGTACTGGGGATTACAATCGACAGTCAGCTAAAATGGCAAGCTCATACAGACGCCTTATGCAAAATAGTAGCCAAAAATCTCTTTATGTTATCAAAACTGAAATATTATACTGATTCAGATACCCGTAAACTATTTTATAACGCTCACATACGTTCTTATATCGATTACGCGTCATCGGTATGGGATGGGTGTAGAGAGGTCCATTTAAAGAGACTCAATTCCCTACACAGACGAGCGGCCAAAATAATCTGCCCTGATCCACACCTAAGCACTGAAGAAAAGCTCTCAAAAGCAGGTCTCCTGCCACTTCACGGTCATTTTAAATATAACAAAGCAATCTATATGTTCAAAGTGTGGAAACGCAAAACACCTGAGTACATCTCCACTTTGTTCCGTAAGTCTGAGTCCAAGCTTGGAAACATAAGAAAGCTTTTCATAGTCCCAAAACCAAGGATCGATCTATATAAAACTAGCTTATCCTTCTCAGGGGCACTTATCTGGAATGCTCTTCCCGACCATGTAAAATCCGCCTCCTCGCTAGCCTGTTTTAAAAAGGGTCTCTGCAAATATTTTGTGGATCACTCGTAGGGATGACTTAACCACTTGTATTATATGTTTCTTTTTATGCTGGGTCCAATTTATTCCCAATTAAGTCTGTTATCCTTTTCATTTATCATTTGGACTACTTAGCTCTGTCTATGTGTGAAGGGGGGTGGGTGGGGTGGGGGGTGTCTGTGAGTCTATGAGTATGTCTGTCTATGTGAACAGCGTTGTCATCTCTTTGCAAGTATTATGTTTACTTATATGTATGTATATTTGTAGTTAGTCTTGTAGTTGTTAGCAACGGCAGGTTTGTAAAATGGCTGTGCCGATGACGATGTCAATGCCTAAACCGTTGTAAAATAAAAGTTCATTGATTCATTGATTCTCTCTCTCTCTCTCTCTCTCTAGCTCTCTCTCTCTCTCTCTCTCTCTCTCTCTCTCTCTCTAGCTCTCTCTCTCTAGCTCTCTCTCTCTCTCTAGCTCACTCTCTCTCTCTCTCTCTCTCTCTCTCTCTCTCTCTCTCTCTAGCTCTCTCTCTCTCTCTCTAGTTCTCTCTCTCTCTAGCTCTCTCTCTCTCTCTCTCTCTCTCTCTCTCTCTCTCTCTCTCTCTCTCTCTCTCTCTCTCTCTCAACAGAGTAACACTGAGACAATATGCTTTACTTTTGTGCTGCCTTACATCTGATTGAAGCGTCTCTGTTGGTGTGTGGTTATTCCTATGCATAATGGAGTAACAGACACCTGTATTACATACTCTTGTGCTGCGTTGCATTCGATTTCCTGTGTGTGTGCGCGTGCGTGTGTGTGTGTGGGTGTGTTTGTTTGTAGTGTGTGTGTGTGTGTGTGTGTGTGTGTGTGTGTGTGTGTGTGTGTGTGTGTGTGTGTGTGTGTGTGCGCGCGCCTCGTAAAATAGCAAGAACATGATTGAAAACAGGTATATGGTCTAATAATGTATCCTTGGGAAATTTGATTTGATTTGATTTGATCTCTCTCTCTCTCTCTCTCTCTCTCTCTCTCTTTCTTGATTTGATCTCTCTCTCTCTCTCTCTCTCTCTCTCTCTCTCTCTCTCTCTCTCTCTCTCTCTCTCTTTACATAGTCAATACCTATGTTGTTAAAACTACAATACCGGGCGTTAGGAGAGCTTGGGCGGGGTAGGGGGTGCCTAGAAAAGGAATGTGACCATAGTGAACTTACATAAGACATTGCTTGAGATGTGCTGCATGGGTTTGAAAATACAAGGCAACCTCAAAGAGTGGTGTCAGCAAGAGGCATAGATCTGCGGGAGCTCATGAGGACCAACGTCTACTTCAGATCGCTTGTGTTCACTTTTTCTCGGCTGTGAAGGAGTTAATGATATTATATTTCTTCATCTCCGGGGCTCAGTTGCATAAGTGAGCTTAGTCCTGCGCCAGCCACTAAGCAAGGTGCTCCGCTACGGCGGAGCACCTTGATTAGTAGATGGCACAGGACTAAGCTCACTCATGTAACATGTAAAACTTAATTGTACGCATGTGTGCTGTTCTGTGGTTACATACCATTGATCACCATAAAGAAAAGTGGTCTTCGAGTTATTTCTAGGCCCTGAATTAACTGGGAGAGGTTATAGATTAACGTGAAACCGTACTGAAAAGGTAATTACCGTTAATTTCGTCTGCACGAATCGTGCATGGGAGAATGGCTTCGTCTTCATGGCCATCCGTTATTCGACAATATAAATAAATTGCATTCTTGATCGATCGATCTGTCGCTTGCTTACTTGCTTGCTTGATGGCTGGCTGGATGGATTAAAAAATGTGATGGCTCAAATATTTATTTACACAGTAGTCATCTTATACCGGTTCATGACACCCCCCCCCCCCCCCCGCCCTCCCGCCCCCTCCACTTTGTCTTTCTCCTGTGTGTGTGTGTGTGTGTGTGTGTGTGTGTGTGTGTGTGTGTGTGTGTTAGCCGGTGTGTGTGGGTGTGTGTGTGTGTGTGTGTGTGTGTGTGTGTGTGTGTGTGTGTGTGTGTGTGTGTGTGTGTGTGTGTGTGCGTGCGTGCGTGCGCGCGCGCATGTGAAAGTCAGTTTCCGGCAGGCTTGGAACAGAACATATCAATTAAAGATTGACGCCGGTCTGTAGACATAGGTACGGATACGTACATCCTGCATTTAATGTCTGTAGAATTTGAGGATGTAATTTGCCCGATCCGCTGTGCCTCCAGTAGGAATCGATTCTTATGAGCCCCTGCATACATGTGCCTTTTGCACGTATGAGACAGTGTTGCTGGCATTGTGTGGAATGGTTATGCTTTTATTGCCGCGCCAAAGCTTTTGACCGGGTGAATAGATCGTTTTTGTGACAAAAGCGCCTGAGCCGCTGTGGTGTAAATGGAAGAGTCCTATCGGTTGTACAGAATATTTATTCTAAAGCTAAGTCCTATGTCAGAGTCGGAAATGCTTTTTCACGCTTTATTTCTTGAAGTTGTGGAGTAAGACAAGGGAAAAATTTTATCTCCCCTGATGTTCGCCATTTATTTAAATGATGTGCATGACTTTATGACAAAGAAAATAAAAGGTTTGTCTACTTTGCATAGAGACTCGATAGCAGCTGGTTTGGACTAGTCTGATTCTACTGAGCTGTTGAATATGTTCATATTACTCTATGCAGATGATACTGTTTTGTGTGCTGAGTCTCTAAACGACCTGCAACATTCCCTGGACGTTTTGTCAGAGTACTGCGAAAAATGGGTTATTGTTTTGAACATAGAGAAGTCGAAAGTTGTCGTTTCCTCCCCAGAAAAATACGGAATAAGCCAAAGCTGATGTTTAATGGCAGAATTATTGAAGTAGTTTTTTTTAATTCAAATACCTGGGAGTGACTTTAAGCTACAATAACACATTTGGTATTGCTAAAAATAAGAAAAGACTGTATAAACAAGCGTCCAGGGCAATGTTGGCATTTTTCATTTTTAATGATTTGTAGAAAGTTAATGTTACTACTAGAAGAACAACTCGACTTATTTGACACCGTTGTTGCTCCTGTATTACTACTGTACGGCAGTGAGGTGTGGTGTCTAAGAATGCTACTAAATTACAGTTACGTCAAGTTATTATACGTTTGCCTTGAATCTTAGAAAATGTAGGGCACTCACATGCGTGGTTTTTGGTAAACTAACTGCCAAGTTTCCTATGGAATTTCATGCTAAACTTAGAATGATGAACTTTTGGTTTAGACTTGTCACGTGTACAAACAATAATAAACTGTACGGCGGCGATAATGTACAGATATGTATTGAAACTTCAACAGATTGGCTTAGCCTGAGAAGACAAGCATATACATGAATGGCCTACCAAGAAATACAGACTAAAGATATTTGCTTTAATTATAAAAGGTTTAAACCCGAATTCGGTAATGAGACGCAAACTACCAGAATATTTAACAAAGCCCATGCTCCATTTCAGAAACATTAAACCATCTCTCTCTTGGCTTGACTTCGCGAACGAAGATTTTATAGGAGTTGCCCACGACGTCTGCAGGCTTGTTCGTGGCTGCGGAGGCCAATCCGGGACAGGCAGGTTCGACCGCAGTGGCTGCAGGGGGAGGTATGGCCAGGGTTCTGAGTTGCGGCATCTCTGTTTTTTCTCCTGAGCCGCTCCAGGAGATTAAACCATAGTTTACCTATATATAGCAAGCGCTTTACAGCAACACTAGGTAATGAAAGAACCTTGACTCAGGAGATATCGGGGGTGAATTTCACTATTTGTTTTGCTGTCATTTCTTTTGCAATAAACGTAAAGGGTGTATTAACTCATTCGGCCCGGCGCACGTATTTCCCAAATTTTGGAGTCGTCATCTAGCGACTATGCACCTGTTGCAGGAGATGGATCGACCATGATAATTCAAGGGCAGTGTCAGATTGGCTTGGCGCCGACAGGCGCCAAGCTAATCTGGCACTGCCCTTGAATTATCATGGTCGACCCATCTCCTGCTGTAGTGCGTCAGGGCTGAATGAGTTACACCATATTATTATAAGTACACAGGCCGCTGGTTGCCAATCGAGGGAGACAACCAGTGTGGTATCTATTATGTCAGTCACGCAAATAGCTTTTATAAGATACCGTATCTTATTATGAGAGTCAGATGAAGACATACTTTCTCTTTTGGACATACTGACATGAAGACCTGCCATCATAAATTACAGAAAGCATGCGAAAATATCCTCCGAAAAAATTGCAACTCAGCTGATCTCTTTCACGTGCCTACAAGACCAGTAAAGGGGTCTGATTTTGAATGCTTGTTGAGAGTATTTTACCTTTGTCCATTTTATTATAACATATAATTGCGGTTTCAGGTCTTTTTTTTTTTCTTTTTTTTTTTTCTTTTTTTTTGTCTTTAAACAAAAAAAAATCCGCGTTGAGTCTACGGCGAACGCGATTCTCCGCCGTACACTCAGTCATATTTCTATGACTGCGCGGATTGCCACCGTATGACAGCTACTTCGTCCACAACATTTCCGCCAAGCGTTAAACTTATTTAATCTTTTTGGTTGTTGGTTACGCGTCTTGTCAAAGTGAGTATTCACATTGAAAAAAAAAAGAAAGAAGAAAAGACGCTAGCGACAACCAAAGTGTTGGCCCCGTTTGCTGCCGAGAAAAATGATTTGAACACCATCAAACTGCAAATAGTAAAAAATGGAACACCACCCAACTGCAAGAGGTATTGATCCTCGTGAGCCCCCGCAGTTGCGGGGGCTCATGAGGATCTACACCTTTTGCTGAAAACACGTTGCATCTATGTTCTTGTGACACCTGACGTTGGGAATTGACAGTATTTCAAAAACACAATCTGCGTCCACTGGCAGCAAAGGGGTTAAAGAGTTCCTTACTTGGCGGCTCTTTCTATGAGACCGAAACCGAAAACTGAATTTCAAACTATTCAGTTTTGTGATACCATTGGCTGAACTTGAAGCAAGCGTCAGGCGAAAGTGGGCTACTCTGCCAGTCTGAGAAAGATCAGTCCTGAATAGATTTTTTTCAAAATTGAAATCGGCAAATGCGCTAAACACTGCACAGGAGCCGCTACAAAAACTTGAAGCTGTGAGTGAATCTAGTGCAGCTGATCACTGTAGCACTGAAAAGGCTCCTTGAAAGAGTGCTGAATTCTGCACTTGTAAAGGGTCACGTAAACATCGAAAAAGGCTCTTTGGATGAGGCTAAAAGTAAGCTATGTGGGTCTAATCGGCACAGGAACTAACAGAATTCAGCACGACAACTGTCTGACCATGGGCTGCTCGTCAAGCTGTAGTCTAAATGTAGCACGTGCCGCGTGCCGTGACCCAGAGAACGTGTACGACCCGCGCCGCCTGCTGTCGGAACTGATCGAGGTGCAGGCCGCCGTGCTGGTGCCCAAGGGATCGGGGAACGAAATGGACGCCCCCAAGGTCACCCACATGTACCCCCGCCTGGGCACACACATGGGCGTGACCTTCATCAAGGTCAACAGGTCACAGGGCAAAACTCACTCAACGGACTCTTCGCTAGCTCAGGTAGATATGGATGTAGTATTATTAATAGAGGTTTTGTTTGCAACGAACGATTCGCAACAACGAGAGGAAAATTACGGCGGATAAGCCGCAGCTTGTACCATGATGAGTATAGACAACACTCCAAACATCTCCAAGAGACGTAGATCCTCATGCGCCCGCATGAGGATCAATGCCTCTTGGAGATGTTTGGAGTGCCGTTGTCTGTGCTCATAGTACAAGCTGTCTATCAACGACTTCGCTCTCGTTCGTTGTTGGGAATCGTTCTGTGTAAATGTATCCACATTATTATTATTATTATTATTATTATTATTATTATTATTATTATTATTATTATTATTATTATTATTATATTATTATTATTATTGTTTACTGATCAGGTGCTTAATTTTTTTTTTTACAGAGATCTCCATAATTGTACATGATTCTGAACGGTCAAACGTCCAGCTTGTGTTGATTTCAAATGGTGCATTGCACGACGGTCTTGCCATAAAGAACCCAAGAGGGATGTCATAAATGTTGATTAAGGTTATAACCCGGCGTTGGTTCCCATAACTAAATGACGTCCGATGGAACTGAAGTCATTTAGTTCATTTTAGAAGTCCACAGGATAACTAAATTTAGTGTCTTTAATTATTTTCTTTTAGGTGGAAACATGACTAACCGACTGTTCAGCCACACGGGAGCATCCAGTGGCGTCCTTCAGGAGAACGTCCGAAGGTTCCGCTTCTCCCGTGAGTCAGTGCGGCCGTCCACCCACACAGACCAATTTCCGGTCCCCTGGCCGTATCCCGCCTCTCTATAAGAATAGCACGAGGAGGATATTCAAGACAGAAAATGCAGCAGCCAGAGGAAATTGTAAAAAATGAAGTCTGAAATTATTTCAACCGCACGTCCTGTGACATTATGGACTCGGAATGTGTACCTTTGACTTGTTAAGGGTTTTCTTCGAAAATCTCAGTACCCATTAACCCTTTGGTTGTCCATAGCGCTTTTTGTCGAGATTATTCCTGCAGGAATCACCTCGACAAAAGCGGCTTGTCCGTCCTCAAACGCGGGCTCTAGTCACTGTCACCGTCACTGTCACACACACACACACACACACACACACACACACACACACACACACACACACACACACACACACACACACACACACACACACACTACACGCGCGCGCGCGCGCGCCAAAAAGACGTTCTCTAGCAAGGTTTGCGTAACTAGACGTGACATCAATTTTATCTTGTTACTTCAGTCTTTGCCATAATTTCTGCCCCGCCGCACGCCAAAAACGTCATGTGAATGCCCCGGAACTGATGCGCTCCGACCAGCCCCATTTCAAAGTCTATCGTATTTTATTTAATGCCGTAGACAAAAATGATGATTGATTTCTAGAGTCACTTAACTACCGACTGATCTTGATGTTTTAGTTGGGTTGTGATCGGGCGGTCGACTCATCTTCCGCTACATGTACATAGTCAAGTGTTCTGTGGACACTTATACGTTGTGAGCCGTCTGACTTTTGAAACTTAACAGAAGGGGAATACACACAAATCAGAACGATTTACCTCTGAAATTAACCTGGACACGGGGCACTGTCATCCGGCGACTAAAGTACGAACACTAATGTCCCCACCCCCCTCCCCTGTCCAACCCCTAAACCCCACCCGTACAGGCATAGTTCAAGAAATGGTGTTGTTTTTGTCTACCGTATTGAAAATAGGGCAGACTTTGAAATGAGGCTGGTCGGAGCGCATTCCGGCGCATGCACATGACGTTTTTGACGTGCGGGGCAGAAATTCTGGCAAAGAAGTAACAAGATTAAAAACGACAAGCAAATGAAATGCGACATTTTTTTACTTTAGTGTTTCCGATTTTTCCAAAAATTTCGCATTTCTTTTGCTCCTCAGTATACGCTATCCAGATGTGCACGTGCTCAGGAACGACTCCGCGGTGATCGAGCGAACTTTTAAAAAATTCTCTCTCATTACAAAAAGACATTAATTTTGACAATTTTGTGTTATTATTATTTGTCGCGAAACCAATGTTTTCTTGGTGTTTGTTGTTTTCTGGGCTTTGTTTCTTGTTTCTTGTTACATGTCGCTTCACTGGATCTTAATATCAGTGGAACAGTACAATTTTACGATCGTAGGGGAGGAGACCCTTGTATGAAACACTTAAGCAAAAACGTCTCGCGCGACCGTCCCAAGAAAGGTAGAATCAATCTGAAACAAAGGTTTGATAGAGATTATAGTGATATATCTTAGGACAAAACCAAATTTCAAAACTCGAATCGATGCAGAAGCAGTTCCAGTTTGAAAAAAAAGTGACACATTGTTTCATATTAGGCACCATTTGCCTAATATGAAACACTAGGTCTCCTATTATGAAACAGTGTGATTATGTCCTTTTGACAAGTTTCACTTACATTTTGTTGGAAAATTAAGGCATGAGAGATGGTTAGCATACATTACAGGTTCATTTAATATTAAAAGTGAGTTAAATATAAAGAGTCATCCGTCACTGGTCCACTATTGGTGCGTCCATCCATCATCCTGTGTATATCCAATTGTGACAGATGTTATCATTTTGAATTTCTGAGAGACCATCACGGCCCCAGACTTCTAATTTGGCACAGTGATCATATTTTGACAATAGCTTTGATTGTCACTTGCACTGACCTCCATGAAAGGTCAAGGTTACGAAGGTCAATACACGGGCGATTTTTAAAGAAACTAGTTATAATCTTATTTTAAAACTTGCCAAAGAGAAAACTGATGATACGTTTGTTTACAGCTCTACTAAGTAAACCTCTCGTTAAGGTCAAAGGTCACGAGAAGTAAGAAGGCTTTTATTTTAGGTTGTTATTACAGGTAGTTCGTATATGAACTTTGCAATAACACCCCAGTGGAAATGTTTTGCTAAGGGTTAAACTGTTTATGCATATAAATATTATTGGCTCATTCCAAAGGTCAAAGGGCAGGCATGTCAGCAAGAGTAATTGAAAATGTTCTATATATGGGGGAATAAAAGCTATTGTATTTATTTTTTCCACCTCAGAAGTAAAACTTGATGCAAGCTAGCATTATCGACACAGGTTTATGTACATATTCAGAAGCAAATTCAGGGGAAGAGGGGTGTTCCAAGATGCACGGCTCCCAGGATATTTTTTAATGTGTAATTTTCCATTTTGGGGAGTTTGGACCTCCCCCCCCCCCCCCCCCACAAACACACACACACACGCACGCACGAACGCACGCACACACACACACCCACACCAGCGCCTCTTCTTGGAAATTATAAACGGTCCATTGTGTGATTTTTCGCCCATTGGTGAAAAAGTCTCCAGACCTCTCTCCCCCTTCCCACGACCTCCCACCCGCACTAACACCAGCACCACCCACCCCTCGTTTGATAGTCAACAAGTGGCGCATTTGTAGGTCCTCACCAACTTCACATTCTCAGACACTGTGACTCCGCTGACAGAAAGAGTTCCCACGAAAAGGTCTACGGAATCTCACGCACGTTCTTTCTTCTTTTTTTTTTCTCTTTTAAACTGACCTAAACCTTAAAGAGAGGTCATTCGCAATAGTATTCATGGTATAAAATGCATACTTACGTACTTTCAAACTTTTGCTCCCAAAGTTAACTTTTAAAAAATTTGTTAGAAAAAAAGACTAATATTTACAAACACATCGACCTGGAATGTCCTTGACCTTTCTACAGGTGAAATATGTAGGTACAGTTGTTCTTGTAAACTAAAATTGTGTCGAGTTTAAAGTCTGTGAATGTTATAGCCCCTAAAAACAAATGCCGTATACAAACTGCACGCATACACACACGATGGCTGAAGAGCGGCTGCATGGACGATTGGTGACTACATTTATACAGTTTCACATTTGCTGTCGGCACACGGCCTAAGCCAACAAGGTTTGCTCTTGGAACAACTATTTAGCCCCACCCTCTCCCTGCAGACAGTAATGCGCCATTTTGTCTGTCTGAAAGCTTTTCGGACAACTGTGCGCGTCATCTTAAAGTGATGTAACGACATAAGCCTGATTTTTGACATATCTGTTTTATTCTCTTCACTACCACTAGAAGCAAATATTGCTCTGAAATCTTTCCTAATTCAGTTCCAAGGAACCCCAAAAGTCAAATAAATATGACAGTTGTGTCAGCAAGAGCCAAAATCGCCATAAGCCCCCGCACCCGCGAGGCTCATGAGGATCTATGTGTCTTGCAGATGGATCCTATTGCGAGTTTCTCGGCTGTGAAAGGGTTAAGTGCAAATATCATCAAACAAAAGTTGGAAAAAATTGGGCCTGTGGTTTCAGAGATATTGCGTGCACAAAGGTGCACACAAATATGGCCTCTGCAACCTTCACCTTACAGGTCGTGAATTCGTTCTGTTAAAAACATCACCTGTGAGGGTAAGGCATCCTTTCCTAAGAATTCAGAGCAAATCAGTATAGCAGTTTCAGAGATATTCTCTGGTCGGATCACATCGTTTCGGTGTTTACAATAACATTGCCTGGACAATGGCATACATAATAAATGTAACCCTTGTGACCTTGACCTTGACCAAAGTGACATGATCCTGGTGTGGGATACTCTGTATTGAAAAAAAGTATCAACATCTGAAATTTGGAGCAAACTGGCTGGATGGTTTCCGATATATGCGCTAAACAAACACTGCTCCTTAGAAACACTGTTCCTTATTATGAAACACGTCTCTTATTAGGTGCTTGCTGTGTTTCATACCCCACCCGGGTCTGCCCTGGGGGACTTGCGTGGAGTTAACTACTTTTTATCCCAGGGTCACCCTGGTCAGCCCCACAGTGTGGGTTTTCCTCTCTATTCTGGGGCATGCGTTTCTGTCTACCCGTGGTCCATTCACCTGTATTTTCCTATTTTAAACTGACTCTCTCTAATGTCTGCGCTGCCTGTAGCTCTTGATATTGGGTGTGTGTTGCTAAATGGTCTTAGCTTTATTTAGGCCCAATATCGTAGGTTTATTTAACGTATTGGACCGGCTGGCGACATACATTCAATATTCTGTTTAGTTTGTTTTTTTTCACAAGCAGTGCAGGCACGTCCTGAGAAAGCCTTGTTGCTGTCGGGACGTTAAGCAATGTACAACCAATCGTTGTGTTTCATAATAGGAACAAGATACCTCCCCAGAAAAATGCGTGCCTCCAAAACAACAAAAAGAGAACCAAAACGATTGCCGCTGGTTTTCTGATGTCCGAAGATTGCTCTTCATGACAAGAGTGGCTATTTTAAAAAAAATCACAAAACTGAATGCTGATGTAGGTGTTTCAAAATGGCTAAAAAATTAGATCCAGAAGGGTCAAAAATCACATTTGTTCGGCGTGTTTTTCGGCTTTTCATCACTCCTAACATTCTTGTACCGGAAATAAGGCTCACTGAAGTAGCTCTATATTACTGCACAGGTGGAATTTGGAAAAGTTATTCCGTTTCGCCCGGAGCAAGGTGTTTCATAATAGGCACTGTTTCATAATAGGGGCTCCTCCCCTACATGATGGTACATACATACATACGTAATGATGATCGTAATCAATGTCGCTATACAGTACATGTACACAGCAAGACTGAAAAGTAATATTGGTGTGTACTACATACGTGTGTGTGTGTGTGTGTGTGTGTGTGTGTGTGTGTGTGTGTGTGTGCGTGCCACGTGTGTGTGTGTGCGCGCGCGCGCGCTGTGTAGTGTGTGTGTGTGAGTACAAGTTAACCCTTTTAGCCCGAAGGTCCCATTTCTCAAATCTGGGAGATGTTGCCTAACGACTATGTACCAATTGTAGGAGATGGACTGATCATGATAATTCAAGGGTAGTGTCAGATGAGCCTTCAGGCGCCAAGCTCATTTAGCACTACCCTTGAATTATCATGATCAATCCATCTCCTGCTGCAGGGTCCCGGGGCTAAAAGGGTTAAGTACATGTATACCGAGATTGAGATTTAGAGATAGCCTATATACCACTGATCAGCGGTAGCGACTAGCGAATCAGTCGAGGGACGTTCGGACAACCGGCCGTGAGCCTCAGACTGACTGCAGGGAATCGCCGATTCAAGACTGAAAATGGGAATAGCGCTGTGCGGAATATAAAATGGCTCAAGTAGACTCGGAAATTCAGAGCCTCCTCCGGCAAAAATCCATCGTACTTTAACCCATTACATCCTAAAGGCTGATTGTTCAAAATTTGCTTAAAGTCATATTCTATGAAGGCTACACTCCAGATTAGGAGACAGATCCAACCGTTTTAGTTTAAGGGTGGAGCCAGAATAGCTTGGCGCCTTGGCACCACCCTTGAACTATCAGTCCAAATTTATTTCAAGCAATCTGGACGTTAGGAGATGAGTCATCTGCTTGTAATACGGAGTTGACCTGCAACATTTCATTGTAATGGCGGTCAGAGCAAAGCTCTATGCATTACGGCTTGATTAAGTAGTACATGTACCAGTGTAGGCTGAAGGCCAGATGACCCGCTCTCCCTGGAGAACAAGAATGTAAATTGGGCATGCAAAAGGAATAGATCCGCATGAGCCCTCGCATAAACGAGAGTTCGTGAGGATTTATCCCTCTTGCAGGTGGGCGGTGGCAATGTAAGGAGATTTTGTAATAGCAATTTTACCACCAATTTTCTCCAACAAAAGCCAAGGAGTGATTATTAGAGAACGCATTAGGATGGCCAGAAGTATTGATTGCAATGTTTCTGAAGGGTTGCGCGTGATTAACTTTCACATGAACAAGTAACAACCCTGAGCTATCAAGACTGATATATTTACTGGTATTTATTTGTCTGAAAATGAATGATAAAGTATGAAATATAAAAGGTGATAGCCAGGGGCGGATCTGGGGGGTTGTGATGAAGCTCTATGCTTGTGCATAGTGCTCGCACAATAGGATTAGTACGGTACGGTTTTTGTTAACGGTTTGTTTGTGCCGAAAGTCCGTGGGGCCTGCTGCCCATGTGGAATCTGTAAGACATGGTTAGCACGGGATTTTTTAGTGAGTTCTGTTTAGTGAGTTCTAGGCGGAAGCTGTGACTGTCAGAGGTTTAGATCGGGAGTGCGGGCTGTTTTGTCGTATGGAACGGTTGTGTTCCGAGTTACCTAGCCCGCATTCCAAGACTCTGAAGCCTAGATTTCAGGTATGTTTCTATAAACGTAGTATTGATAGTTGTTTAGTTTAAAGACAGTATGCGTGGTAAGATTAATGTGGTTGTATAGCAAGAGTGTTAGGCTATAGTCTGTTTCAAGATAGTGACAGAGATATGGGGGTGATACGAAGATAGTTTATGAAGTACGTGTGAGTTATTTGTATCAGCCAGGTTACGTGACGTTTCTCATTGATCCAATATGTTGTGTGTTTAGCAAAAAAGTGTTACGTTGGGACTTTTGTCTATTCAGAGTTCTTGTAACGAGAGTGGAAAAGACGGACGCCGAGACGTCGAGTCGCAGGTGGGACCTACGTGAGGTCATCCCTCCAGCTCTTCTGAGAGTGAGTCTGACACCCAAGTCCAAGCGAGAACTGAGTACCGTACGAGAACAAGGACGTCCGTGCCCAAAGAGAGACAGGACGGCAACAAGCGTACGACGAAGGACTTTCACGCCTAGACGTGAGAAGGACCAACGTAACCAGGCAACAACATCAATGATTGTACATTGCTTAACGTCCCAACAGCAACAAGGCTTTCTCAGGACGTGCCTGCACTGCTTGTGAAAAAAAACAAATAGAATATTAAATGTATGTCGCCAGCCGGTCCAATACGTTAAATAAACCTACGCCATGGGGCCTAAATAAAGCTAAGACCATTTACCAACACACATCCAATATCAAGAGCTACAGGCAGTGCAGACAGTTGGGAGAGTTTTAAAAAGACAAATACAGGTGAATGGACCAACGGTAAACAGAAACACATGCCCCAGAATACAGAAGAAAACCCACCCTGTGGGGCTGACCAGGGTGACCCTGGGAACTAAAAAGTAGTTACCCCACCCAAGTCCCCCAGGGCAGACCCGGGTGGGGGGCAACAACATCAAACAGGTTGGAGGCAATGTGAGACTAAGACCTAACCTGGCAAAGATATTGTGATACGTGTGTGGTGTGATAATAGAACAGTGTATATAGTTGATAATCATTTAAGTCGTTCTTTTCATTTATAGTGTATAAAGGTTACTTTAGAAAGGGAGCCCGTGTGTTGTGTTTTACCACATGAATGCGCCCGTCTGAGTCAGTGGCGGTGTATGCGTCTGTTGCGTGAGAGTCTGTGCGTACGACTGTGGGCAAGTCTGCGTGCGTTACAGGGATGGGTTCAACCAAAATGAGACATCCCCCCAAAAAAACAAACCAGCTTTAACACCTTCACTGCCTGCACTCAACTGCAAAAGGCAAAGAACCACATAAGCCTCCACAGATGCAGGGACTTATGAGGTTCTTTGCCTCTTTTTGACCTTGTTTATATCTGTGTTCCCTCGATTGATGAGATTATTTGGTGTTGGAATTTATGAGACATAATTTTGCGTCCACTAGCAATAAAGGGTTATCGGTAATTGATAAAAATCATTTCATGGTCTTGAGAGTACATACTGTACACATACTCAATAAAATCATGCCTACAAGCATGCAAACCATGCAGTGGATGTTGATCATCATCAGAAAATATTTTCAAATCGAGACAATAACAGTTCTTGCTGCAACACATTCACTCTGATGCAGACTGTCTTTCAAAGTGTCACACCATAAATATGTACAACTACCAGACAGACAATGATTAACTTCTGTGTCTTTTATTGAATCAAATACAGTAAATTCACACTTCATACTGTGCAACAGCCACAAAAGAAAAGTCATTTTACAGTGAAAAATAATCGAGGCAATGTGTATTCGCGAGTGTATTTGTGTGTGCATGCATGCACATTTGTGTGTGTGTGTGTGTGTGTGTGTGTGTGTGTGTGAGAGAGAGAGAGAGAAAGTGAGAGAGAGCGAGAGAGAGAGAGAGAGAGAGAGAGAGAGAGAGAGAGAGAGAGAGAGAGAAAGAGAGTAGCAGTAGAAAGTATGTAGTGTACAAGATGGCTTATCTCTCTCTCATCCTCTTTCAACATTTATAGCAAACGAGTTTTTTCATTCTAAGAACACAAACATTCACACCTTCCTCAGGTCTCATCACAATGCCAAAAACAATCCAAGTTACAGTCTGTGTGCACGCATGCACTTCCGAGTCCTGGGCCCTCTACCGCAGCCAACTACGACTCCTCGAACGCTTTCACCAGCGCTGCCTGCGTACCATCCTCAGCATTCACTGGAGTGACTATGTCACCAACGTCGAGGTCCTTGAACAGGCGGAAACTTTGAGCATCGAGGCTTTGCTGCTGCGGACACAGCTTTGCTGGGCGGGGCACGTCTCCAGGATGGAGGATCATCGCCTACCCAAGATCACTCTGTTTGGCGAGCTCGCCACTGGACACCGAGACAGAGGGGCACCAAAGAAGAGATACAAAGACGGTCTCAAGAAGTCACTTAGTGCCTGCCAAATCGACCACCACCAGTGGTCTTCGCTTGCTGCGGACCGTGACACCTGGCGCTCCACCATTCACAAGGCAGCCATCTCATTTGAGGACTCTCGCAGAGCTAACCTCAAGGACAAGCGGCTCAGGAGAATAAACAGTTGTCGTAACTCAGAACCCTGACCAGACCTTCCCCTGCATCCACTGCGGTCGAACCTGCCTGTCCCGGATTGGCCTCCGCAGTCACGAAAATGCCTGCAGACGACGTGGGCAAGCCCTATAGAATCTTCGTTCGCGAAGTCAAGCCATGATGATGATGCATGCATGCATGTATGTGTGTGTGTGAGAAAGCAGGAGAGAGTAGCAGAAAGCACGTAGTGTACAAGATGGCTTATCTCTTTCATCCTCTTACATCTATGGCAAACTTGAGTTTCTCATGCATTCATAAATTCAGCTATCTTCCTCGTCACAAGCACAAAGCCAAAATCAATCTAAGTTACAGTCCTCAATTTCAAATTACATGCATTATCCCTTTGGCTGTCAGTAGCACTTTATGTGGAGGTGATTCCTGAAGGGAGTCACCTCGACAAAAAAAAGTGCAACTGACTGCCAAAGGGTTAACACAACAGATTATCAAAGCACACTCATAACATGCAAATCAACATCACTCACTCATAACAAAATGTACACCTTTCGAACAGTCGTTGGACACTTCATTGTTGCAAAACAAAAACACTTTCAAATATCCCAAAACAAAGGGTATAAACTAGAATAACAATGGTACAAATAAGAGGCAACCAAACTGCATACAACGTTTTAAACATAGTATTCGATTTTTGTAAGGAATCAATCTGCACACAAGGTTTCAAACCTGTTTTATCAACATTTTCCCTCAAAATGAAATTTGAGCTGTGGGAATGTGAATTACCACAGAAGCAGCTGAGCCAACTGCACAATAAAAAATAATTTAAAAATTTGCTAAAAGAGGGGAGACTAACCCAATTGAACCAAATTGGCAGATGTAATATCCCAATTTAACTGTCGCAGTTGACACAAAGAGTGGATTGATCTTTAAATGCATGAGTTGCTATCCCTTCAACCATCATTAACTCTCATATTTGCGTTAAGGTACATGCAGGTTATTTCAGACTTTTCAGCATATCAACAATATTTTCAACAAACAACACAAAACGTCACAATCAATAATGCAGTGGCCACCAATCAAGGGTAGATTTTATACTGCACTCTCCAGAAGAAACAGACTTTCATTTCTTCTGCAAAACCAATATTTGCAGTGAAAATGTACTCGTAACATCTTAGGTCTCAAACCACAATATTATTGGGAGTAAGGGAGAATACAGACAGGTCTGAGGATGTCATGTGAAAATAAAATACATATAAAACCGTCTCTGCTACAAAAAAAAGTGTTAAAAATTCATTGCTGCACCTGCCCTGAGCATGTTAACTTTGAAACACAAACACTAACAAAACCATACACATGAATAACCTGACATAAATCAGCATGTCCTTTGCATAGACACAACACCATTTCAAAATAAAGTAAATTTTTCAGTGATATATATGCATTGTACATGTACAAACTTGGTGTTACATTTTCCTCTGATTGTAAACAGTTTATTCTCAAAACATGTAAATGTGAGTCACAACAAGCAAGATGTTCAATACAACCATAGCAGATGTACAGATCTGGTCTGCCTATCTTCCTGAAATTCAAAATCATAAGTAACAAATTAGGAAAAAACAAGATGAGGATTTCATCCCAAAGTCTACCGTATTGTTTGGAGCTCAGATGCATTTATCTTTTAGGAACATTCAGAGTTGTTCATATTTGTAGGCTTATTATGCTGATCCATCCCCCCCCCCCTCCCCTCCCCCCCTCCCCTATACGTCACTTCAAGCTACATGTCATGGCATCATTAGTCCCATGAAGCTGTGTTCATAGTGACGACTTGATGTTATACGTCACTCATCGCAGTACTAACATTTGACGTATCAGAATCAACTTTGCAATTTTCTAGCAGATTTTCATGCCTAGGGCTTACAGGTCACAATTTGACCTAATCCTACCCCCAATGACAGAACAAACAGCAGGCTTTTACAAACACTATTTATGAAAAATCATGCGGGTATTAATGAGAAGATAGTTTTTTTCGTAAAAGAAAAATTAAAGTTATGTTAGCTGTTATGGACTCTAGTGTGGATCAACCGGTTTTTGTGAAACAGCCATTTTCTCACCAATGAGCATCTTAATAAAAAAAAACTCTAAAAAAAAAAATCTTGAGATAATTCTTTTAGGGACAATATCCTGAAATTTCAAGCTTGTCTATCCTCAAACACGGGTTCTAGTCGTCACAAACACACACTCACACGGTGCGTTGGCGCCCAAAAGATGTTCTTGAGCAAAATTTGCGTTGCTAGACGTGACGTCATTTTTATCTTGTTACTTCTTTGCCAGAATTTCTGCCCCACACGCCCACATGTGCATGCTCCAGAATGCGCTCCGGCCAGCCCCATTTTAAAGTCTACCGTATTTTCAATACGGTAGACAAAAAGCTGCAAGCCAGATAGTGCTTAGAGTTTTGTCAATATTCTATTTTATTTGTCATCGTCAATATATTCAAGCTGAATATTTATTGTCTTCAGAATGTACGGGTACCACACACAAAACCCTATCACACCAGATTAACCTCATCTAATCATTCACAAAAACAAGAACGGCAAAGCCCTTAAGGCCCATGTGCATGACTGATCAACATAATTAATCTAACCTTTGTGACCTTGACCTTTCTGACAGGTCACTGAAATAAGAAAGTGTTCTAATATTAGGAAGGTGTTGGCTTTTGCACCTGCAAAATGGATGTTTACGCTTAGGCTTTTTTCACTTTGTCAGCCTTACATGACCCTTGACCTTTGTGGAGCAGGGCGCTGGGTGGCTCGGTGGTAGAGCTTTCCACTCTTGTCCAAAAGGTCCCCGGATTGAATCCAGCTGGGGACAACATTTGTTGAGACCCTATTTCGGTGCCCCGTCTTTGAAATCACCTTCATGGTGGATAAAAGATGTTAAGCCCTAAACGTTCTTGACCTTTAGGAGTATTTAACCAAATTAGTATGCACAGAAAGATATCATCATCAGCTATCTTTCTACTACATTTCATTCACAAATTTTGCAAAGATCATGAGGAGAAAAATAAATTCTCCCAAAAAATAGACATCATTCGCTGACCTCTTGTGACCCATTACCTTTCCAAGGGGTCATCTAAATTAGCATGCATAGGAAGGTCTTACCACCAGGTATATCTGTACCAAGTTTGGGTTTGAAGTTGTGAATAGTATTTGAGAAAAAACATCTTTTGTCAAAATATGGCTATTGTTTACCTATTTCCTGATCTCTTGTGACCCTTGACCTTTCTGATGGGTCAACTAAATTAGTATGCACAGAAAGGTCTTCCCACCAGGTATCTTTGTACCAAGTTTGCGTTTGAAGTTGTGAATAGTATTTGGGAAAACAAATCCTGTCAAAAAAATATAGCTATTTTAAAACTATATCATGATCCATTGTGACCTTGACCTTTGAGAAAGGTCATTCAAATTGGTATGTTTAGAAAGTATCCTTGGGCCAAGTTTGAAGACTGTGGCTTGAATAGCCTCCGAGAAAATGCCAACATTAAAGTTTACCACTGACGGACAATGACAGATGGATGACCACTGGGCCAGAACATACTCACTTTTGCTTTGCATGACAGCCAGTTAGCTATGGAAGATGTAAAAAGTTAGAATGACATTAAAAACAAAATTGTGCATTTTAATCCATATCATACTGAGGCTAAAAGCTTCATATTTGTACACGGCCATATGCAAGCTACATTATAGTACTTACAGATAAGGATATAGACCAATGGCTTTAGTTCAAGGGTAGTGCCAGAATAGCTTGGCACTTAGAGGCGCCAAGCTATTCTGGCACTACCCTTGAACTATTTTAGTCAAACTTATTTCACACACTGGTGTATTCTGAATGATGAGGGTTAAACAGTTTGCAGTCAATTTTCCTGATGATTATACATCACAGTGCTACAAGTAGTGTTCTATGGCACTCATGAGCAACATCAATTTACCACACACACTTGCACTCCCTTCTCTATCATCCTAACTCCTTCACTGCCACATGGACGCAGATTTGTAGTCCTGAAATCTTTAACCCATATCATACCGAGGCTAAATGCTTCAAATTTGTACACTGCCATATGCAAGCTACATCATAGTACTTACAGATTAGAATATAGACCAATGGCTTCAGTTCAAGGGTGGTGCCAGAATAGCTTGGCGCCTAGAGGTGCCAAGCTATTCTGGCACTACCCTTGAACTACTTTAGTCAAACTTATTTGACACACGGGTGTATTCCGAATAAGGGTTAATCCAATGTCAAAGAAATCAAGCTATCTAAGGGACATTGATACAAAGTGGTGTCAGCAAGAGGCACAAATCCTAATGGGCCCCATCACCTGCAGGGGCTCCTGAGGATATGTGCCTGTTGCAGCTGGATCTTGTTCACATTTTCGTGGCAGGGCCTGGGGTTCAGCCATATGCCTGACAACTAATGCCAAGTGAGGAATGTGGATCTAAATGCTGCTCATAAGGAGTAAGGACCATCCCAGCTTACCACAGATGCTATGGATCTTCCAAAAGAAAACAAACAGCAGGGAGGCAACTAGAAATTTTCACAGACAGGTCAATTGTCCAGATTTAGCCAACATGAATGGGACATTCGTCCATATTACAACAATTTTAATAGGTCATTGCGGTGTAACATTATACATTACACTTGTTTTTTTTAAGGTTGTGTCAATTATGCCTTTAGTAATATGTATGAAAATTAACACTGTTTAAATATTGTGTATTCACATACATGAATGCACTTTGTTTTCAGTCTTTTTGTTTGTTCTTTCTTTAAAACATCACAAAAAACACAGCAGATAAAGGAAACATTTTGCACTGCCACTGCTTTTAAATTCATATTAACTAAAACATGACCAACACCAACACTTACGTGATCATTCATCAATCGTCTAATACAGTTCACAGCTGCACTGAAACAAAACCGTTTTCTCCATCCACTGACGGATCCATGGCACTGGTGGTAACGTCAGAGATATTGTCGGTCGAAGTAAAAGATGCTATGCTATGAAAATCATTTAAACCTTGAAGTAAAAGTGACAGCATTTGCTGTCCTGCTTGAGGTTTCAGTTTTTCTTGGGCGGCATTGTCAGAAAATTAATAGCAAATATCTTTGGTAATAACAATGCGCACGTGCTATGTATGTGTGGCGCTAAATGGTGGGAGGGGGCAACAATAGCTGATCATAATGGGCCAATCAGCGACAGTGATACATACACACACCGCATATGAAGCAGACTTATTCTTAGTCTCCTACGTGTGTGGGGACTGTGTAAGATGTAAACCCTGTATGATGTAAAATGTGATGTCTGATGCAATGGAAAAGTAACTGGACGCTGACAGCTTCAAAGCAATTTTAATAGGACATTTGACCTCCTAGCGGATACTTTAACTGAACATTTTAGCATTGCAATCAGTCTATGACTGCTGTCCGATGCCTAATTGCATCCTTGAGACAGTCATTAACCTTTGACTGCCAAAACTAAACGACTTCCATTCTGGGAATCAAAGGGTTAATCAATGAAGCAACCATTATGGTGCCTTTACTGCAGGTCAACACATATTCTCAGTCTAATCTGAGTATGGATAGAGTAAATCATCATGTACAGCCGTCGTGACTAACTGAATCTTTCCTACAGAAGACAGAAGCTTTCAATCAGAGTTTGTTAAAGAAAGTAGACTAATAAAAAATATGATATATGTGACATCAAACTTTCACAATCACAGGTGCATTGACTTCTGACAATGACAGAGAAACTGTTTCTTTCTCCGAAGCCTTCCCACTGTGTGACTTCTTGCTGATCCACATCAGTATCAACAATGCTGGCAGATGGATCAGCGTGAAATGGAACAGTTTTCTGGAGGTTTTGCTATCACCATGACGATAAAATTGCCAGCCGAGGTACGTGAGGTACAGGTTGAGCGGCAGGGAATCAGCAGCGAAAGTCCAGGTTGTCAGGTCCACAAGTGGAGCGGCCAGGGACAAGCCTGTTGTGGCGATACAGTAACGGAGAGCCACGCGCTTCGTCAGCCCCGGGTTGACAACGGACATCATGCGATAGCCAGCACGAGAGTAGTCGGGACGAAGGTTCCAAGACAGAGCGTTGAAGTGAGGGAACTGCCAGGCATACAGCAGACCCCCAAGCAGCCACGCACCTACAAACATCATGACAAACTTGACCCTACAGGCATACAGCCACTGTTAATGTCAATGTCAACGGGTTCCAGCGTCGGACTTTTCTCCTCTTGTAAGGTTCTTCCACCCCCCCACTTTGGTACCGGTTTCAGGCCACTTTAAAAATTTCAAATACAAGCGATCAAAAATTTCTGTAACTTCAGTAGCTGAACTGGCCCTTCGTCTGTCTTGTACTGTGTTTGTCTTAAATGGCGTAAATCCGTGTCTGTTACGTGAGTGTGTGTGTTGGGTTTCAGTTCGCGGCACTTTGAGTCAATTTGCCCAAAAATTGAGAAAAATTAATTTTTCATTAAAATGCATTTTTTGGAAAAATACTTACCGATGGTATTACATATAGGAAAGTCCCTTAGCTAGCATAATTTTAGCCAAATTTTGGTTGTGTCCGTATAAGGGAGTGTTGGCAGGAGTGGGGCGCCATAGACCAGGCCATAACCCGAATAGCCTCCCCTTATTCCCATCCGGTACAAGATTACTCAGCATACCCCAGTTTAGTTTCTTAGCGAACTGGCGGCAAGCGGGGCAGGTGGGAGGGACCTTCGAGTAATACCATCGGTAAGTATTTTTCAAAAAAATGCATTTTAATGAAAAATTCATTTGTTTTCTCAAAACACATTACCGATGGTATTACATATAGGAAGAATCCCGAAGGGGAGGCGGGTGCCGCTAAAGCGCCCCTACTGCCAACAACATTGCCCACAGACCCGCCCTCCCGCAGCAAACTCCCGATAATTTTAGCTAAGATACCTGCGGCGCCTAGGGCGCCGGGAGGGAGTGTTGCGCTGCTGCGATGTCTCCCACCAGCAAGAGGTTCTGCCGCTGGGCGGAGGGGTCCCTCAGGTAGGAGCGGGCGAAAGCGGTATCCGCTCGCCATCTCACCGCCACAATGTCCATGACTGCACAGGTGCTGTCAAAGCGGGACTTGCGGCCATGGCTCTGACCTCGTGCGCCTCGATGTTCAACATGGGGCTGCATCAGGTCAAGGTCCTGGAAGGCCGGGCGGAACACTCCTCGGAACCAGGAGGAGAAGGTCTGGGCTGAGATGTCACGTCTACCTGGGGACAAAGGGAGAAACAGGCGGGTGCGTCCTCTGCGCAAGGCTTGGTCCGGCGCAGGCACACACGTAAGGTTCTCACCGGTTCCTATTGTCTGGTCTACCGGGTGGAGTCTGTCACTCATAAGGGCGGAAAGTCACCAACTATAGGGCAGCCAAGGCGACCACGACTTGGCCCGGAAAGTTGGTACAGTTAGCAGTTGCACGGCGCCTTCCATTCGGAACTGCAAGCAACCTGTATGTGACAACAGCGTGTACGTTCACTGACCCTGGAAGAGGTGGCTAGAACACACGTAAGGCTCTCACCGGGTTCTGAAGTCTGTTCTCCCGGGTGGAGTCCGTCACACGCGCAGGGTGAAACATCTGTCGCCGTCAGGGAGACCGCATCTTGGCCCGGAAGATGGTTCAGGTAGCAGTAGCATGGCGCTGGCCGTCTGGCACTGCAAGCAATCTGGGTGTGTGGATAGCGCGCAGTTCACTGACCCTGGAGGCTGAGTCAAGGACCGCCAGGAAGCACTTCTTCCAAGATACATCCGTCAAGCGCGTCATGTGCAGGGTTCCAACGAACGGGGTTGAGACCACGTAAGCCCCCATGGTAGATCACTCTTGGCCCATGCGAAGCAGTGCTGGGCGTTCCAGACCGAAGAGACCTTCAGAACTGCGAGGTCTTGCAGCTACCCAGGTCGGATGAGCGCAATCTTTTTTTTACCAGGGTCCATCAGCCTGGAATGATCTTCCTAAATCATTGAGACACAGCGAGTCTAGTGCCAGTTTTAAACACAGTCTTAAAACCCATCTTTTCCCACTTTGATTATCAGTGTTCATGTTTTTAGTCATAATTCTGTTCTTTTGTGTAATTGTACATGTGGCTTTGTCACTTTTTGTGTAATATTTGTATGTTTTGTTCATATGTATGGCGCCTAGAGCATCTTACCATGTATTGGCGCCTTATAAATCTTCCTTATTATTATTATTATTAATCACCTGTAGGTTTCAGCGATCATGGTTAGATAGTCCCGAAAGGTCATCGGAGGCCGTCCCTGGGCGTTGAATAGCCAGAGGAAGCACTCCGTCAGCTGGGGCTTCGTCAAGTCCGGAGGGAAAGAAGGCTGTCAGTCCCGTCACACAGCGCTCGTCGTCTTCCCTCGTAACTCGTCTGGTTGAGGGTCTGCGGGTTGTCTAGGTAGCATCCACGGCCGCCCTAGGGAAGCCTCTGTGGTAGAGGGCTTGCTGCCCGATCTCCGGGCGTGGCGGAGAAGATCAGGGCATGGCTATTACGGCGGCTGTCCCGGTTGCTTGGAGGAGGGGGGCATGTGGGGAAGAGCTGACCCCGACTGGTGAAGAGACAAAGCGCCCCGAGCCAGGAAAAAGCCCACCTACCTCCGCAAACCTGGAACAAATGGAATATCGGACAATCAAGCGGATAACTCAGCATTCAATCTCGATGGCGAGCAGGGAAGTTGGAAGATCCAGCCATAGCGACGACTGGCCTCAAGAGCACTAGCATCTCCCAAATGTACGCCAATCTTCTCCAAGCAGAAGAGGTGTCAGGCTGAAGGCGATCCACTGGCATGTCATCAGTCCTAAAAGAACCGAAGAAAGGTAATGAGGGTCGCTCCTACTCTGCCCTGCTCCCGTCCTACTGGAAGTCCCACTCAAACAGGATGACCACGCACTCCATCCTCGACGGAATCCACACGAAGAACCACGTAGTACCTGTCCCGTAGCGTATGCAGCCTAGTCGACGCACGGCTTTACCAGCCAGTGCTGGCGCCTAGCACTTAGTTCGCTTCCAGCTGCCAGAGAGATAAGGCGCCGCTAGGTCACATTCCACTCTCGCCCGCTCATTCTATTTATATCGCACTTGCTACTGTGCGGTACACAGCGTGACCGGTGCTCTGCTGCTATAACAACTACCTACACATTTGTATTCATAACACATCTCTGCCTACAGTGACTGTTGTGGAAGCAACATCGTTCAAAAGTTCAAATTCTCACCTACACACTGATACCAAATATGACAACATTACGACTTGCACTTGTGTAGCAGGTTATGGTGAAAATAAAGAGAACAGGAATTTGTTGATGTACGATGTCGGTGTTTGTTGTGAAATTGACAAAGTTCCCACAGCCATAACACGAAGACGCTACTTTTCCCAACGAAACACACTTGCATGCATAAGGGTCAGCATGCCTACAGTAAGTATCACTTACCGGATTTTGGATTCATGGTGGGGGACGAAAGCAGGAGGATGGTTAATGAGGTCACTGACAGGTCGCGTGTTCTGGCATTTCTCGCCTGCAGCCGTCTCGGTACTCCACAGACTGCTATTGCCATCCCGAAATACGATCAGACCATAACAGGTCACAATATTCAACAGTGTTTTTAAACATACCTTGAGGTATAACACATTTTCTGACACACTAGACATAAGAACCGAATACCAAGTTTCTGTTCACAGATACACAACTCCGGCGCCATCTATGCGAGAATTAATTTTGTTTCTGTTTGACTACTGTAGGAATGACGGAGTGGAGGACGGGTGACACGAGTGTCATGTGCTCGGTCATGAGCAGTCTGAGTTTTTCCTCCTCTGTCTGCAAGCCATATGTCCTGCTCTTTAGAATGTTAATGGTAGCGTGACTCTCTTCACCTCCCTGAAGATCGTTTCTTTCCATGCCGGGAACCCCGCTTCGCTGGTCGTCCTCCTTTACCTAGCTGCATGAAGTGAACACACGCGACACATTCTTCAACATTCGTATTTGGATCGAACATGGTCCAAATGTGTTGTGATGAGGCAATATCAGACGCCGCATTTCGCGTTGTCTCCTCGGACACACGTGTTTCAGTAGTATCCGTTTCATCTGACTAGCAACTCCTACACATTGTTTTGGAGTGCATCATGTCTTTGTCTTCCTGTATATTAATTCCATAACACTTGTGGATTAAGTGTTCATACTTGATACAAAGAAATGACTTTTTATCCATGTATTTCTTTTGTGATCTCTCGCCACATATTCTGCACAATGCATTTACTCTCATTGCATGGAACACACCTGTGTGTACACAGACTGTACGCGTTTCATCAGACTCCATCATGATCAAAAGTTAAATCGAAAGTACATTTACAAGGTTGACTGTTAGTGTTACACTATTTCCCAAGAAAGAAACGTGGCTATCTCCTCAATAGTATCGTGTAACTAAGCCCTCTCTTTCCCCAATGCCGGGAGTGTACACCAAGTCGGATGTCTGGAACTTGTCTGTCGACACCTGTCAGTGACCTCATTAATTACCCTCCTGCTTCCGTCCCCCACCATGAACCCAAAATCCATTAAGTGATACGTACTGTAGGCATGCTAACCCTTATGCATGCAAGTGTGTTTCACTGGGAAAAGTAGCGTCTTTGTGTTATGGCTGTGGGAACTTTGTCAATTTCACAATAAATTCTCATTCTCGTACATCAACAAATTCCCGTTCTCTTTATTTTCACCATGACCTGCTACACAAGTGCAAGTTGTAATGTTGTCATGTTTGGTATCAGTGTGTAGGTGAGAATTTCAACTTTTGAACGATATTGCTTCCACAACAGTCACTTTAGGCAGAGATGTGTTATGAATACAAACCAGTAGGTAGTTGTTATAGCGGCAGAGAGCCGGTCACGCCGTGTACCGCACAGTAGCAAGTGCGATATAAATAGAATGAGCGGGCGAGAGTGGAATTTAACCTCGCAGCAGCCTTATCTCTCTGGCAGCTGGAAGCGAACTAAGTGTCAGCTATGGTAAAGGCGTGGACGGCGAAGTGGGCAGGACCCCAGCCTACCGCCCGGCTTGCCAACTGGTTTCGACGTCGAACCTCGAGTTGTCCCAAAGTCCTGGAGACGCACTGCTGCTCTCAGACCTTTGTCTAGCATCTGGCACGACGCCGATGAACTTGTGTCGAGTCGATAGGACGAAGACCGCGCGCCATATCCACCGTCTAGTGTACGAGAAGAGTCGACCGTACTGCCGCGGAACTGAGCGCAAACCACCTCTCGGGAAACTAAGTTCCTGCCATGCTGTCGTCACGTCTAACTCCCGGTACTCGCGCCCCAGGCCGCCGGATCCACAGCGCCGAGCGGGTAACTTCACAAATGGGCTATCGAGAGCGAGTCCATTTGCTCCGGTCAGGCGCCGTAGAATGCCGGAACTCCAAGTCGTCTCCACCCAGACAAGCGAACCGCTTCCGCCAAGTCCCGAAACTGTCGGCTTAGAAGAAGACAGTAGTGCTTGGTCGCCGCGGAGCACGGCCAGGCCAATGCGATGTGGAGGGTAGCACCCCGCCGGGAGAAGGATGCGAAGAGCCGAGAACTCGTCCCAGCAGGAGCTTAATCTGAACTGTGTGCGCTAACACGATGTAGACCGAAGTCGGCCCCCGCAGTGAGGTCGGTCGGACCAGTCCTCACCCCGCGCTGACCTCTACGAAGGTAGGCTGCTACTTGCTAGTGATCAGTCGCACGCCGGGAGTATGCTGCCACTGACGTTCCCGGGAGCGTGCCGTCGGCGTCACAAAACGTCTCCTCCGTCCCTCGGATGTAAGCCAAAAATTCCGGTGCAGAAGACGAACTGCGCCTCCGCAGAAGAGTGGTCCCTGCCAATCCCGTCCGACGGTCTGCGATGACCACGAGCATGTCCTGCATCAGTGTCCCTGGAAGACTGCTCCATCCAGCCATGTAAGCAGCGTGAATCAGCTGTGCCAGCAGTCCTCGTTAGCCTCCTTGTCGGTCTGCCAGGGGGCCAAGGAAGTTCTCCACCGCGCGGTGCCCTGCGTGGCTGACTCTTCAACTCGGTCGGCCGCGAGTAAGCGTGCAGGACGGTATCTCGAAGCATCAGATCGCAGTCAGTAGTCGCAGTGCAGCGTTGGCAGTGGTGTGGTTTGCTTCCCCAAAGCGACGAAGGATGGGCCGCGTCACCAGGGACCGGAACCCCGCAGCGGCCAGGGAAAAGCGGAAGAGAAGTAGGATCACAAGGTTGAAGCAACTAGTGTCTCCCAAGGCGCCCTGAAGCGGAGACAGAAGACGGCGACAAAGACCCGGAACCCGAACGGATGAGGAAGAGACTTGAAATGCTTGGACACGATGAGGGGACCTGCTTCGTCCAAGGCCCGAGGAGACTCCCTCCTCTATCTCCACGTAGTTGGCGGCGCATCCAAGACCTCTCGGTACTGCGAGCGTAGCGACGTGGAGGAGCTATCATCGCCCAGCAACGGCGAACGACGTCCTCTGAAGCCAAGCGGAAGGAGCCGTCTGTCCCGCACGCAGGAGAAGGGATGTCTAACTGCTCCGAAGCCCGGGGAACCCTGGGCGGCGGCGATCCAACGAAGGTGGACACAGCACTTAGAAGGAACAGCGTAGTCTCAGAGGGCCGGTCCCACGAACTCGAACGGCGACGAAGATGCTTCGGAGCGCCGGTCGTCCCATTGCATAGCGACCCAATGGAACTGGAACTGCACCTCTTGTACCCCTGGTCTCTGTGTAGTGAGCACACGCTTCTGAAGTTAGGCGAACTGTAAGATCATGACCGATTGCAGGGAACGGAGTCCCATCGTGGGGTCGTCTCTCCGCACTGCGTCTGGAGCGGGTTCTCGCCTGCACGGTCGGGGCGAGAGGGCGTGGCCCAACATCACCGAGCCGGGATCTTGGCGTGTGAAGTACAGCAGTCCTGTAGCACTTGCGGTCGCCGCAAGCCGAAGTAAGTGCCGGTGTAACCCGCGAAGGGGGTTGGCGCCAACGCGTGTATAGCCCGGGCGAGGGCGCCCAAAATAATCATAATCATAATAATTAATTAATGTTTATTGAATGACTTATATTTGATTGTAATTGCCCTTTAAGGGATAAATAAAGTTATTTGAATTGAATTATGAGAGTCAGTATACAACTCTGTTTTCTCATCTCCATTTCTCAAAACTGAAGTAATGGGTTCAGTGGTTCCAAAATTATAGCCTTTTAAGGATAAGAGGCGTTGCGCCCCAGCGGTCTGGCAAAACAGCTGCGACGCTGGGAATGCAACATTTTAACACCTGTGGCAAAAGGGTTAAAACGCCTAGCTGGAACGAAAAGGCTCTATGTGCCGTACAACGACAAACTCACATACCCAAATCTTGTGCGCTACCGCGCAAAACATGCTCTCACATAGACACTCGTCACTGACCTGAGCCCGAGAAGCCGAGCTGTCGCTTCTGCATGTCATGTCTACGATTTGTGCCTGGGGCGGGACTAGAAGCGTCGTAGGTTCGGTTGCCAACGCCAGAATTAATTGGTCTTAGCCATCCCAAGAAGGGGGTTGCCAGCTATCACTCCGGCTGGCAAGTGCTCAGGATATGGTATCTTGGTCGCCACAGTAAGGGAACCTTAGGAGGGCCCTACGCGAAAAAGCGACCTACAAGATTACTGGTCCGGGACGTCTAGGTCACTGCCGCTGACTTGGGTCCCACCTAGTTACTCTGGCCGGCTCTGTCCGTCTGTTGCGCGTCCACTCTGGCCTGCGGACGGGCAGTGGAGCGGTTATCTCTCGAGGCCGAGTCCCGGTGTGTACGGGTCTCGCTGTCATGTCTATGATCCGCCGACTGAGCCAGGACTGGGAGCGTCATATGGTCGGTAGCCGACACCAGCCCGGCGGAAGAATCATTGGTTTTAGCCGTCTGAAGCAGAGTTTTGTCAGCTATCCCTCCCGCTGACAAGAGCCCAGGAAAAGGTATCTTGTGCTTTACTAGTCCGTAACAACAAAGTCACTGCCACTGACTTGGGTCCCCCCTTGTTACTCTTGGGCGTCTCTGTCCGGTGATCTCTGATAGGCGTCATACGCTCTCTGTGGGACAACAAAGCCATTGCTTCTGACTTGGGTCCCACCTTGTTACTCTTGGTCGTCTCTGTCAGACGATCTCTGATAGGCGTCGTACGCTCTCTGTGGGACAACAAAGCCACTGCTTCTGACTGGGGTCCCACCTTGTTACTCTTGGGCGCCTGTGTCAGGCGATCTCTGATAGGCGTCGTGCGCTCTCTGCAGGACAACAAGTCACTCTACTGACTTGGGTCCCACCTTGTTACTCTTGGGCGGCTCCGCCAGTCGGTCACTGATAGGAGTCGGACGCTCTCGGCGGTAAAAACCCCACAGCTGTAACCATCTTTCTTCCAGTCATGGGGCGCACACACCACAAGCATGGATCGATTCGCATCCTGAACAGGGTAGGCAGACCGCATGCTCGTCAGAGGGCCACTGAAAATCGCCGCACATCGTGCAGGTACGAACCTAGTAACTGCAACAAGAGGGTACAATGATGAATGAGCGAGCGTGGCCTCTAAGGTCACGCAATAATAAACCGCGCGCAATGAATCGAACATAATCGAATCAAACGAGTATACAGCGCGTGCTGACGCTCGGCGCTCCTCCCTACCCCAGAGCGCCGGTCGAGGGCATTCACCGAGATATTACCTGGCCATGGCGGGAAAAAAGGAGCAAACCCACGTATCATCAGTGAAGTGGAAACCACCGACAGCCGGTCGTGGCAGCTCGCCGGAAGGCACGACCGGGTAGGACACGCAGTGTCGAAGCAGCGTCCGGTAAGGCCGCAAGCTCACAGGCCCCATGGCAAATTCCAGTCGGCAAGAGACCCCACCGGCCGACGAAGATCGCACCGTCACAGGCGTGAGCACTAGGAATCCCAGCCACGCCACAAGCTCCAAAAGTTCCAACGAACTAACAGTAAGTCAAGGTCGAAGACGACTGGTCCAAGTACAAAAAATGCAGAGCTCGAAGCAGACACAACCTATTCAGTTGCCAGCTAAGAACTAAACTGGGGTATGCTGGGTAATCTTGTACCGGATGGGAATAAGGGGAGGCTGTTCGGGTTATGGCCTGGTCTATGGCGCCCCACTCCTGCCAACACTCCCTTATACGGACACAACCAAAATATGGCTAAAATTATGCTAGCTATGGGACTTTCCTATGTAATACCATCGGTAATGTGTTTTGAGAAAACAAAGTGCCTATATAATAATGATATTATTATTATTATTATTAATGTAATGTAATGGTAATGTCAATGTAATGTAATGGTAATGTCAATCTAATGGTAATGGTAATGTCAATCTAATGGTAATGGTAATATCAATGTAATGTAATGGTAATGTCAATAGGTGCATACACGATCCACTGACTTAACTTATTTAGCCCCTTAGAGAGTGATAGACCATAATACAAGGGTAGTGCCAGATTAACCTGGCGCCAAGCTAATCTGGCACTACCCTTAAATTTTCATGGCAATCCATCTTCTGCAACTGGTACATGGTTGTTCGGTGACACCCCCAAATTTGGGAAATATGGCCATGGATTTAAATGGATTAACCATAACCATTACAATAACGGTTGCCGCATGCACAAGGTAGTCAACACTTTGGTTGTCTGTAGTGCCTCTTGTTGCTATATACAGCCAAAGTTAAATCATGTATACATTCAGTTACAAACTACATGTATATTGCCATACACCTACACCTCAGCCCTAAATGGGTACACACAGAGTGCTGGACTACTGAAGCAGGTCTGCATACATTTGATCTCAACCCTGGATAACTTTCAGCTTGAGCTTCGGACTGCTGCCACCACACTTTATGCTACTGGAACACAATTCAGAAACAAAGGGGGCACAAATTTGATCCTACTGCATATTCTAGCCCACGTAACCTGCACGAGTTTCTACTGAAAAAGGGAGACCTGCCAGAAGATATTTTAACAAAAATACCAAGCATACAGTCAACTAAAAAAAAAAGTCAGGTCCAAATATCCTGTTTCAGCCACAAGTACTGCACAGTACACTTTACCTTCATGTGCACACAGTCACTGTTATTGTACAGTACAGTTTTCCACCTCTTGTGCATACAGCCACAGGTACTGTACATTTGTACCCCCATGTGTTACCAAGTACTGTACAGTACCAGTGACTGAATACAATGGGGGTAAATTTTAATTTAGAAATATGTCTACAGCACCAGGGGACACACATCTTTCTTCTCTTTTTGCTTGTTTGTCATATCTGAAGTTTGTTGTACGTAAAATAATAGGTTAACAACGAAGTCTCACCTGCCCCAAGACCCCCAGTGCAGGCTGACCAGCCCATCATGGGGGGAACAGCGCCCACCACTGCCCCCACCCATGTGTTGACAATGCTCAAACGTTTGAGTGGGGTATAGGCCAGGGTGTAGAGAAGCAGGTTGAAGGCACCCAGCAAAGCTGTGATTTCATTCACACCCAGCAGCAGAATAGACAGGCCAGTTCCACCGGCTACGGCCGCAAAACCCACAGCATGAAGAGGGCTGGAACATGATAAGATTTGTTGTTGAAATTGTAGTTTCAGTACTTTTTCACCAGAGCCAGTACCATACACACAACAAACTTGGCAACAGGCGATACTGACACAAATATCATACCTAACTCTCTTGCACCAATGTTATCACAGAGATCCATGAACAAAACCAAGAACAGAAGCTGTCTTTTAATGTCCATTTTGACCACATCAACATTGTACAGCTTCAGTTCTAGCAGGTTCTTTATGGTGTGGCCATGCACAGTACTTAGAAAGGTTTAAAACATCATACAGAGACAAAAACTAGACAGTTGCCTCCGATGCACGCTTTTTTCATACCACTAGGAAAACCGTCTAACAATCTGTGAGCTTTGAAACCATATTCTTCCTGCGATATATACAAGTTTAACTCTTTCGAGACGTGCCGCATCTGGATTCGTGGCTTTATGCTGCGAATCCAGATGCAGCAGGTCTCGAAAGAGTTAATGGTGTGCGTACAGACCCCAAATGGTCATAGCATACCTGTCAAGTTTTGAAAATGGGAAATCAGGGCATTTTTTGCAGCCATTTTTTTTTTCACTGCATCGCGGCCTTTTCTTACAGTTTGCAATAACTATCAGTATAAAAAGTGTGCAAACATTAAACAGATTATTACTATTGTACATGTGTGTGCTTGTTGCATTTTTACAATGAATTCACAAAACACCATTAAATATTCCATTTTATGTAAACATCCCCAAAAATAATGTGATTTTATTTGAATTAATTCAAATTTCTGAATCTGATGCTGCTATCTGATGTGCACACAGTAAAACTAGAACATGCAGAAAAATGTATTTTTCTCTAAAATGTATTTAAAAAAAAAAAACAACTTACCGATGGCATTACTATGTGGAATATACCCCTTAACTTACCCGATTTCAGCCTAAGACCCTATGTGTGTACCTACACAACAAGGATCGTAACTCAAGAGAGTTGTATCCAAGTGACCGGGTAGTCTCCCCTCCATCCATCTGGTCACGTGAGCCGTGTGTACCCGCCAGTCTTACACTTAGCGTAGTGGCGGCAAGCGGGGTAGGTGGGAGGGTCCTGTGAGTAATGCCATTGGTAAGTATTTTTCGAAAAATACATTTTAGAGAAAAATACATTTGTTTCCTCAAAATACATTACCGATGGCATTACTATGTGGAAGAATAGCGAAAAGGAGGAGGGTGCCGCCCAAACCCCGTAATGGCAGTAAGCTTAGCTTCAAGGGGCAACCTCCCAATGATTTCAGCTAAGAGGTACGTAAGGCGCCATGGGCGCTCGGAGGGAGTGTTGCGCTGCCGAGAGGTCTCCGACAAGGGCCAGATTGTCTCGTTGGCCGGAGAGGTCTCGGAGATAGAAGTGGGCGAAGGTGGTCTCTGTTCGCCACCCGACCGCTGCGACAAAATCTCTGACTGCGCAGATGCGGTTGAACGCGACGCTGGCGGCGACCGCTCTGAATTCCTGAGCCCGTGTCCGCATTCTCTTGCGCCCTGTGGGGAGAGATCTTTATCAGCAGAGCGGAAGGTCCATCGCAAGCCAGACGATATCGTCTGTGCGGAAATCTCAGCTCAGCCAGGGGCCACGGGCAGGAAGAGGTGGGAGTGACCTCTCCTGAACGGCTTCACTCTGCACAGGTAGACTTTTAAGCTCGGACCGGGTCCTGCAGCCATGATGTCTGGGACCAGCCAAACCCTGTAATGGCAAAGACTCAACGCCCAGGGCACCGCCGCGGGGAGTCTATTCCTGGCCCAGAAGGAAGGATTGGTCAGAAGGAGCACCGATCCGTCAGTCCTGAGCTGCATGCAGGCTGGGTCCACTGACAGGGCATGCAGCTTGCTCACTCTGGCCGCTGTGGCGCGGGCCAAGAGGAAGCAGGCCTTCCTAGACACGTCCGCGATGCGGGCGAATGGAAGCGGCTCGACCGTCTGGAGTGCAACCAGTTCAACACCCATATCCCCGCTTCCGAGTGCTCTGTCTCTTGGCCGCTCCTTGCGAAGGGCCATGCGAGACTGGCAGTTGTCTCTCGGTCGCTCCTTGCGGAGGACCATGTGAGACGGGGTCGATTCTCCCAGAGGGGCGAGATAATGAGCGACTGGGGCAGGAGGTCGAAGTAGGACATCACTCTGAGAGATCCTGGCACGTTCCCGGGCCTGGAAGGCCTAAGTGCCGAAACGTGTCTGCCACCATCGAGGTAGCCACGGATGGAGACCGGGGCCCAGATCTGCGCACTAAGCAGCCACAAGAAGAACTCAGCCAGCTGAGGCGTGGTAAGAGCCAGGGGGAGAGGCACTGAGACTCACACCAGGTCTGTAAGACCCTCAACTTCCTTCATCCACCCAGAGGGTGGATAATCTGCGGGCTGCCGCGGTCGCCTCCACTGCTGCATCCGCGAAACCTCGCGCTGTGAGGGCTTGCCACACAACCTCCAGGCGTGGCACAGAAGTGTCACGTGCAAGGGTGCTTTAGCATTGGGTGAGGCATGGGGAGCCGGAGAGGAGGGTCGGTGGCGAGGCTCGAGATCTGTCGTCTCAGACCTGTTCCAACTGAATGGTGCGACGAACAGTATGACCATGTAGCATCCCGAAGCTTGAGGAGTACCTTGGGCACTAGCATCCAGAGGGAGGATAAGCGATGGCCACGAGGCCCTCCCAGGAGACTGACAGCGTGTCAACCGCCCACCCGGGGGGAGGGGGGGCTGGTCGGCAAACAGGTCGATCATGGGTGTCTCCCAATGAGCAGAGATCATGCGGGAGAAGTCCGGCCGGAGGGACCACTCGGTGTGGAGGAGCTGTCCTCTACGGGAGAGGGAGTCCGCGAGAACATAGGCGCCTGGGAGTGTCGTGCTCAGAGCGCACTCCCGCGATCCCTGCCCCACAGGAAGGGCAGGAAGCACTGGTAAGTAGCAAGCAGAGAGCCGAAGACCGAGTGCCGCCTTGCTTCCGAATATAGGCCACCACTGTTGCAATGTCGGGCATAGGCAGGATTCCCTGGCTGCAGAGCCGCAGTTCCGGTGGATGAGTGCCAAGCACACTGCCATCAACTCCAGATCGATGAGATGTTGGTCTCGAAGGTCCGACGACCACCGGCCCGAGGCGGTGCTGAATTCTGGCAGTAATTGAGCCCCCCAGCCGTCGAGACTCACGCCCGTGCGAATGGAGAATTAGGCGGAGGGGTGGAGAGAGGGACTCCTGTCGCCAACCCAGAGTTATCTGTCCAACGGGGCAGGTGCGGCCGAATCAGCCGCAAGACTGGGATCGAGTTGAGAGATCTCCTGAGAACGGACGCCAGTGGAGCAGCCCAAGCAGCTGAAGTGGTCGAGCGTAAGCCTGCTGAGGAAAGAGATCAGCAGCTGCGCCGATTAGACCCCCGCGCTGGAGCCAGGTCCTGCCGGGACCGCGTCCGCTAGGGAGACTTGCCGTGCAAGATCACCAGCTTCTGGATCCGAGTCTCCGATATACGTACCCTGTTGAGATCGGTCAAAAACTCCATATCCAGGAGGACACACTGGCGAGAGGGCACCAGGTCTGACTTTCCCTTGTTGAGGAAGAACCCGAGTCGGCGAAGAAGTGCTAGACGAGTGTCCCTGTTCGCCTCTAGTGTGGCCGCGTCCTGAGTCCTGAGGCACAGGTCGTCGAGATAGTTGGAGGTAGGGCTTAAGGAATCCTGCCTGGCTGTGGCGACTATGGCATCCACAATCCATGTACAACCCAAGGGCTGAAGTTGAGAGCGAAGGGTAGGGCCCGAACCGATAATGACCCCGCAAAGGCGAATCGTAGGTAATGCCGAGAGGCCAGGTGCCAGGGAACATGTCGGTATGCGTCGGAGGATGTGACTGAGCGCATAGTCCAAGGCTGTACCGAAGCTCATAAGGCAATGTTGTTTCATGCCAGGAGAGGCAACAACAACTTGCTCAGGGCCGAGAGGTCGATGACGGGCCGCCACTTGCCGCCGGGCTTCAGCGCCACGAAGCTGTTGAGCTACTAAGACCGTGGCGGCCTACTGGGGCAGCGAGGCGATTTTCCCCCGAAGAGAGTCTGCCTAGCACTGGTCGATCAGTGAGCGCTTCCAGAGCAGAGAGCGACCCATGGGCCGGGATCTGCAATGAGACCCGAAGTCCTGCCAAGAACGTGTCGAGAATCCCCTGGTCTTCCCGCAGCAGGGCACGCCACTCGTCGCTGTGCCTTGCTAGCCTCACACCAACTGGAGACCCTGTAGGGAACGGCGGGGCGAAGTCGGGGGCAGTCACTGTCCTGGCCCAGGAGCCGAGGACCGGAGGGGGCGGGCACGACCAAGTTGGGAGAAGGCACTGTCCTGGCCCAGGAAAGCCCGGGAGCCGAGGACTGGAGGGGGCGGCACGACCAGCGGGGGCCTGATGTCTCTGTCTGGCAGGTAACTTGACCCCCTCCCAGCTTCTCTCTACCGTGACGGCCTTCCAAAACTTCTACCCTTCATTACCGACATCATCAACGCATCTCTAGAAAACGGCTCCGTCCCCGATATCTTCAAGTCCGCCATCGTCCGTCCTCTCCTCAAAAAACACAACCTCGACCCAAACGAACTCAAGAACTATCGCCCAGTCTCCAATCTCTCTTTCCTGTCCAAGCTTCTTGAAAAGGTTGTTCTCAACCAGCTCAACCTCCATCTCACCGACAACAACCTCCTCAGTCCATTCCAGTCTGCCTATCGCAAACATCACAGCACTGAAACAGCCCTTCTACATATCTTAAACGAGCTGCTTCTCTCCACTGACTCTGGCAACATCTCCCTTCTTACACTACTCGATCTCTCTGCCGCCTTTGACACTATAGACCACTCTATCCTCCTCCACCGACTCCACCACTCCTTCGGCATCACTGACTCTGCTCACTCCTGGTTTCTCTCATACCTCTCTGACAGACAGCAGTCCGTCACCATCAACGGCGTCTCTTCCAACCCGGTAACGCTCTCCTGCGGAGTTCCACAGGGATCCGTCCTGGGCCCGGTCCTTTTCACACTCTACACCTCTCCTCTGTCCAACATCATCCAGTCTCACCGCATACACCACCACCTCTACGCTGACGACTCACAACTGCAAGACAAAGACAAACTCGACAACACTCAGTCACTACTGACTCGCACGGCTGACTGCTACAAAGACGTGAAAAACTGGATGACAGCAAACAAGCTGAAACTGAACGACGACAAAACGGAAGCCATGCTGGTGGGCACTCGCCAAAAACTCTCCCAGCTCCCTCCCTCTCTCCACCTTCAACTCGATAGCACCCCCATCTCCCTCTCTGACTCGGCCAAGAACCTCGGCGTCATCCTCGATTCCTCTCTGTCCATGACCAACTTCGTCTCCGCCACGACCCAGGCATGCTATTTCCACCTTCGCCGCATCAGTCAGATCAGAAAATACCTCACTACCGAAGCTGCCACCAAACTTGCTGTCTCTCTCATCTTATCTCGCATTGACTATTGCAACTCTCTCCTTTCCGGTCTCCCTCACTCCACCATCTTCACTCTCCAACGCGTCCAGAACAATGCTGCCCGCCTCGTCCTCAGAAAGAAAAAATCCGACCACATCACACCCCTGCTCAAACTCCTTCACTGGCTCCCCATCCCCCAACGCATCCAATACAAAGTTCTGTCTCTCTGCTACAAATCCCTGAACAACTGCGCTCCTGCCTATCTCTCCAACTTACTTCACCCCTACACACATTCCCGCTCCCTCCGCTCTGCCTCCGACCCTCTCCGCCTCCACATCCCTCGCACCAAACTTAACACTTTCGGTCCCCGCTCCTTCTCCGTCTACGGTCCATCCATCTGGAACACTCTCCCACTCTCTCTCCGTCAGAAACACTCTCTCTCCTCCTTCCAGTCCGCCCTCAAAACTCACCTCTTTCAACAGTTTTAGCACTATATCACCGCACTCCCCACCCCAAGCTGACCGTCGTAATGTATTTCACTGTTTGTGGTACGTGAGTCATTGTCTAAAGCGTGCGCATGCGTGCGCGAGTTGTGAGTGTGCGCTTAGAGTTATAATTATTATAAGATAAGCGCATTATAAATACCGTAATTATTATTATTATTAGTCTGGTAACCGACCGGGTGGGTCTGAAGCTCCGCAGGGCGCAACCTCTGTCCTTGCAGGAAGCTGGAACCGAGAGGAATCCGCACTGGGAGCGCTCGGCCACAGGTCCTTGGCGGAGTCCTGAACCTCTTCAAGAGAAATGTGCCTCCAGGGGAGCACGGAGCAGCTGAGCAACGAAGGTCGAGGGGATGCCCAGGCACTCTTCAGCAAGGCGTCCCGCCTAATCAGGTCGCAAAACACCGCCGATGCCAAGGAAATGGTCGCATTGTGGTGCACGGCGCGATTGCTGTCACGGTGAGAGAGTGGACGTCCCACAACGGCCTCGTTCTGGCGCTCACAAAACTCCTCCACACTCCTCACCACCAGGTCCAGAAATCCCGCACAAGCCAGGGAGTTCCGAATTAAGACTTGCCGAAACTTGATATCGATGCCCTATGGCCAACGCGTGTCCGTGAGGCAAGCCCTAACTCGCAACTTGCCTTGGAATAGGTGCTCAATAAGACATCCACAAGATCTCTAATCCCGGAGCTGCAGAAAAGTCTTGAAACGCTTCGCCTGAAACGGTGTGTCGACCGAGACCGCAGCCTTCCTCTTGAGCGGTGGTGAAGGCAGGCATCCCTCCAAGGGAAGACAGCAGAGATTGTATGCGCTGCCTCATCTAGAGCTCGCGAAGTCTCAGCCACGCCCGATGTCTCTCCTGCTGTGTCAGGCGTGAAAGCGCTGCAGCGGGGGTCCAGAGGAACAAGGCTGACACCGAATCCTCCGTAAACAGACTGACGAGATCTTCAACCAGCTCCACGGGTGACACCGAACCACGTCACGACGAGGAGAACCACTGTCTGACGGAGACCAGAAGGGTCTGTCAGGGTAGCACTCAGGGAGTCCGCGTGGCAGGCGAGTGTCAGGTGAAAACGAGCGGTGCGCGCCGACTGCCGAGGTCCGGGCACTACTACTGTAGCGCTGACCGGCGGTCTTGCTTGGATGACAAGAGATGGGTGACGACCCACATGCAAGTCTGCGAAGCCGGCAGGGAGTCGCGGCGAGTAGCCCCAAGGCACGCCAAGAGGGGTCCACGGCGCGGTGTGCGCGAGGACTCCCCTGAAGATTGGTGGAACAACTGGGACGAGTGTGGCATCGCGGGGCACGAGGGGACCGGCTCCAGCCAGGAGCCCTGGCTGCGCCGAGAGAAGGAGACCGTCTCCGAGGGCAAGGGCTCTTCCCATAGCGGTGACTGTCCGAGCTTAACTCCGAACTATGAGGCCTGAGAGCGCTGGGGGTGGCTGACGGACGGCGATGAGAGGAAGCTAGCGCAAGAGTACGTGTCTCCCGAGTGCTCCGTTTTTCGGCCGCCCCTTGCGGAGGACCATGCGAGACTGGCAAAGGTCTCTCGGCCACTCCCTGCGAAGGGCCATGCGAGACGGGGTGGACTCTCCCGGCCATCGCTATGAGAGTCCAAAGTCCGGCGGGAAGCGGAACCCACAATCTCCGAGGTCACACGACGGCGCGGAGATTTGGGTGACACGGAGGCTAAAGGCATTATAACTGTACCCACTGACCTGTCACTGTCCAAAGGCATGGTAGAATCCTTAGCACCTGGCCGGAGTTGCTGATAAAACTCCCAAAGGTGCGACCACTTCCGCCCCTTCCACACGCAGGTATGGGCTGAGGAGCAGCCGGAACAGGGAAGACACCAGTATAAGAGTCCGGCGGCCACAGGAATCCCTTACATCTCCTGCAGGTGTGTAGCTGTGCGCTGCAACACAAAGCAGAAGCCATGAAGCAACCGCGTGGGGCCAGCATGAAAGGCCCCATGAACAGTACTCACAACCTGTCGAGGGCTAAGCCCAGACTTGATGGAAAAATTGGAGAAATTTCCATGGAATATGCTGATGGTGCCGTAAACAGTCTGTTTACTTGTAGGCATAACCTGAGGCCTTACCTCGTCTTCTAGCCACTAGCGAAGCTTGCAAGGTAGCATAGTAGTAGAACAATCCAATAGAGAGGCTGAAGCCGGTGAACCGCTCACGGTGAAGCTAAGGGTAAGACTGGCGGGTATACATGGCTCACGTGACTGGATGGAGGGAGGGGAGACTACCCGGTCACTTGGATACAACTCTCCGAGTTACGACCCTTGTTGTATAGGTACACACATAGGGTCTTAGGCTGAAATCGGATAAGTTACGGGGTATATTCCACATAGTAATGCCATCGGTAATGTATTTTGAGGAAACAATGAGCACATCTCCTCAAGCACTGATACTCTTCCCAGAAAATGTCAATATTGAGACTAGAAACGATTTTTGTTACATTCATGATATTCACATTCTCTAAACTGATTGGAAAGGACATGCATGCAGTTTATGTGTCTGCCTACTGCTGCCTGCGTTCAGAATTACGCTCTCCGTAAGACCAAAGACAAATGCCTGTAGTAAAATGCCTGTAATAAGACTTGCTGTTGGGTACAGCACTCAGCCCCACGTATTTTATTAAAGCCTTTCGCACGTTTTACTTAGTAAAATCTGCTGGTAACTGTCCATGATTTATTTACACGCCATTGTCTTTCGCTAGATCCATCCGCATTTTGCCTGTCTTTTGAGGAATAGCAGATGATTTCTTTGTTTAATTAAAACCGAAAGTATCCAGAAATAACCAAAACACTTGGGTGATCTCCCCTCATTCCAAAATGGCTGAAAGAAAACAAAACTGCAGACGAGAAACGTGTTCAAAGTTTTTGAATTTTCTCAAGTCGGGAGAATCAGGAGAAAAAGTCATGAAAGCTGGAGAAAGCGGGAGGTCAGGAGAAAGTGGGAGATGGGTTGCAAAGTTGGGAGTCTCCCGCTGAAATCGGGAGACTTGAGAAGGTATGTCGTAGGCAGTGGGACCCCTGGCATCTTTTAATAATTTATCTCCTGCAAGGTAATGGCATCAGGACAAGGTTCCCACTTGTTTCCCTTTACCCTAAAATAAAATTATCATGGAAATACCTAACTTGGTACTTATAAATTCTGAAAAAACATACCTCAACTGTCCTCGTACCAGAACCCTATTCTTGGTCCGATTCATCTGGGAGTCATATGGAATTTCAAAGAACTGTAAAGAAACACATGAATTCTGTTAACAAAATTCAGCAAAATGAGTGACTACACCAAAGGGCATATAAACACAGGTACAAATTGTCACTTCATGGAAATCAAATGCAATCATGTAAATCATGCTTCCATATTCACTATAACTCGGCTGCAACTGCTTTAGAAAATTGTCACAATACATCATTACAGTTAAATTTCTGTAGTGAAGCTCACACACACACAGATTTATACCTCTGAGAGAAGAACAGGAAACTACGAGGTGGCTCTTGGCATAGTATTTTTGACCAAAATCTTTCAGAAAACAGTTTTGAGACAGACTCGGCTTTTGCATCTTTGAAGTATCTAGAAGCAGTTCCTGCACATGTTTTATGTTATAATGCCCTCAAAATGTGTTTATTGATCTTATTTTCAAAGTCACTTGACATGAAAATCATCCAAACACCGTATTTTTTCTTCAAGCATCGCGAACTTATGGCCTTGGTTACAGCCATTTTGCTTGAACAAACTCCGGCTTGCCGCATACCGTTATGTAGGTCAACTCTTTCTCCGTTGGAATTCGCGCGGAAACATCGGAAATTTCCATTCACAAAGTCACACGAAGCCAAAAACGAGAGCAACCGAATGCACTAAAACCGAGCGGAGATTTCCATATATGGACCTCTGTTCAAAAACGCGATCGCTGATTGGCTGTTTCGCTCACTCGGGGCTTCTTCGGCTGTTTCCGACTAGGCAACCATGCGATCCAAAATGGCCGCTGCTTGACGCTTTCTTCTTGAGTGCCGTGGGAATTTGTCAAATTGTGAGCAAGAAAATCGTTTGAAGATGGGGAAAAATGTTGGTACTAAGTTCCGAACACTTCATAAGTTTGGGAAGCGCCGCAGGAAGAAAAATGAGACGCCAGTTTTGTCGAAAAACACTCCGCAAGAGGCTGAGCCGGTGCCTTCGATATCGTCGCTCGTGAATGGGGATGGTGCATCGAGTGAAACTGCGCCAGTCTGTGGCATCGACGAAAAAAAAGAAACTTTTTCAAGAGGGAGAAGATGGCAGAGGATACAGTTGCAGAAGAAACAACACCGAAGACCCGGAAAACGTCGGATACGAACGGGAGTGACACCAACGACGACCCTGCAGATACACGGTCAGCGAGCGATGGCGATCTTTTATTTCATTGCAAATCTTGGCTGTTTACAACCACTAATAACCATCCTCCACTGCTCAGTTTGCAAGAAAAAGGTGAGCGATCTTGTTTTATTGTTATTGTCTAGGCCACATATGCCGATATTTCGCTTTTTGTGTTTGTGTAAATGGTTTATCATGAACTGATGAAGCAGATCTTGTGTGTTCACACAGTTCAGAGTCCCCCACTTTTTCTGGATCAGGAACTGGCCGTTTTGCTGCGCAGCAAATACAGCTTTAGTCGGACAGAAAGCTGAATGAAAGAAGTATTCATATAATTTTTTGGGGCAGTGCATGCAGGCTGAGCATGATGCTTGCTGCCGTACTGTGTGTATGTCACATGTTGAGTGTGTACTGTGTATGTGGACATAGACTAAGTTTGCAACTTGTGTTCATTTCAGAACCTGTCGATCAGCGAAGGAGGTGATGGTGGGCGAAAGGGAGCTGCCTGTCTGCTGTCCGTGAACTGCACAAGGTGTGGGGAGCTGTTGTCAGAGTGGACATCACTACGGTCTGGCATCACCCACTCTGGCTTTGACATCAACAGACGTGTTGTTGCAGCTGCAGTCAGCAACGGCCTAGATTTCACACAGCTTTGGAGGTTTTCTGCAATGCTGAACATGCCTCCACCAATGAATGAAAAGACTTGGTATCACTACCAAAAGCAGATGAAGTTTGTAGAGCTGGAGGACCTGGAGAGAGCAAAATCTGCAACCAGGAAGACCTCGAACAAAGAGAAGGATTGGAGAAAGAAGATTGATGACATTCGTCGACGTGAGAGAGAGCAGCGTCGCCAGCGAGAGGGTGCCATTTATGGTGCAGGACAATTTTAACTGTCTGCCAAAACTTTCAGTGCCTCCCCATGATGCTGAATGCCGTTTCAAGTGAACTTAACTGCTTTTGACAGAATTTAAGTTCATTCTATGACCTATACTGTAGTGTGAAACATTTCTAAACTTTGAAGCCAATTTTCTAAGAACTGTGTATTTTGCATGTGTGACGAACTTTCCCCCTCAGTAGCTTCTGTTCTAACAGAGCTATCAATCTGAAAATTTGCATGCTTATGTAAAATTGCATGTAGAGTGCAATAAAAGCATCAGAATCAGCCTATGTCTTATAGTTGTCAAGTGACAGGACCACAAGTGGTGGCAAAATTTTTTACTTTTTTGCCACGTTTGTTTGGCTGGTGAGTGCTGAATCTGTTGTTGGTACACATCAAAAACTGCTTTCCTTGCACAGAATGAACACAGCTTTACAAGAAACAGTAATTTCTACATTGAAAAAGCAAAGCAGTTTTGTACAGGAGAGGGGGCAAAATACCATGCATTGCCGTCGTGTATTATAATTATGATCAGCTGTAGATTTTTTTCTAAACAACCCAGCAACTTCAAACTTTGCAAGGAAAACATCTGTGATGTGTACTATGAGTGTGCCAAATTTCACAACTCTATCTTGAACAGTTTGTTTTTTACAATTTTTACAAAAAATTCATTTTTCTTTAAAAGGTATTTTTTCGAAAAATACTTACCGATGACATGACTGAATGGAAGTGTCTACTACTTACTCATTCTAGCCTAAGAGCCAGTTGTGTAAAAACACAACCCGGGAAGCACTCGGGGAACCCCGAGGGGACCAAGAGTTGTCTCCCTATACCCACCACCCGGAAGTCGGGTACCCATAATCCCTCAGTCAGGATACTTAGCGCACCAGCGGCAAGCGGGGCAGGTGGGAGGGTCGTTTGAGTCATGTCATCGGTAAGTATTTTTCGAAAAAATACCTTTTAAAGAAAAATGAATTTGTTTCTTCAAAAACATTACCGATGACATGACTGAATGGAAGAATTGCGAATAGGAGGTGGGTGCCGCGCTCCAGCACACCTTAGGGCCCAAGGGCCGTCCTCCCTAACGCAAACTCCCGACGACCCTAGGTAGGTGAATACCTACGGCGCTGAGGCGCCCGGAGGGAGTTGTGCTCCCCGCAAAACGCCCCCAGCAGAGCGAGGAGTCTCGCTGGCCTGGCAGAACTCTGCGATCGAGGCGGGCGAAGTCATCCCGCCCGCCAGCCTCCAGTAGCCACGAAGTGTAAGACAGTACAGTCCCTGACGAATGTGATGTTCGTGGCCATGCAAGTGCCTTGATAACGTAACTGTAGCCTCTAACCTCCCTGAGGGAGGGGTCCTGTAATTCAGAACGTATGACTGAGCTGAGCCAGGAAGAACGTCCGGCATGTAGCGTCAGTGGTGCCGGAACCGGCAAGAGGCGAGCACGTCCGTAGCGAATGGCTATGTCGTAGGCACACGTGAGGCTTGTACAGAGATTTGCTACGTGGTCTCCTGGTGGAATAGCGCCCCGTAAGCGGGCGCAAGGTGAACCCGTGGACCAAAGGCGCGGCGGTCCAGGTAAGGTATGGTCCGAGAGGAGCTGTACGTAATTGTTCCCTCGAACTGTAGGCAGACTGGGCGAGTCGTAGCTCCTGAAGCTCGTTAACCAATCCACCATGGCAACATCCCTCAGGCGCCGTATGGCGGCAAGGGCAAGACGTAGCATGCGATGACTCCTCACGAGGGGAGTCGACCGGAGGCTCCGGACGAGCGCGTGTAAGTCTCTCCGAACCGGGCTCCGAGGAGAGGCGGGTTATCTGCCGGCAAGTGGACCCCCAGCAGGATCCCGGCGGCTTACTTGGAGCCGAGTGGGTACCGAGATTGGACGTGGGACGTCGCCAAGCGCGACTCTCTGAACTGGGCTCTGTGAGGCGAGTTCTCTGCGTCTCAAAGCTGTGTCCGGGCTCGCTCCGTCCGGGTAGCGGCCTCGGTCAAAACCCCACCCTGTGCCCTAGTCCACTGAAATCGTTATGGAGACCCTCCACAGGATCATCCTAGTCTCATGCGCCGATCCTCCGAAGGTGTCCTGGTGCATTCCGTGTGTAGCCACTGGTCCCACCAGGGAAGACTGGCCCAGATCTACCGTCGGTCCAGGTAGCGTCACGCACGGAGGGAGTTGAAGTTCTTTCCCCAAGCACCAGGGTAGGGGGTACGCACTGGTCAGAGGATCGCCAGCTGCCCTGATCCTGGAAGTACACCTCCGCTGTCGCGTTGCCGGAGAGGAGAAGCTCCTGAGACCTATCCTTCCTCCCACGAGCAGAAGAAGAAGGCCTAGTAGTCCGCGTCGGATCCAAGCTAAGCACGCTCTTGTCCGCGAAGTCCGAAGGTCGGAGGGTTGGACCTCGAGAAGAATCACGGAAGTGGGAAGCGTAGCTTGAGCAGCCGGGCTTAGAGACGACTAAGGTGCGTAGATCCGACTCCGTGTAGTGGCTAGGTCCTCCGCCACGAGCACAGCCAAGCGGTACCACCTGTCCGAAGTCCGGCACCCCCCGGGTGCCCAAGAATTTGTCGAGATGGCTAGACGTCAGGGGGCAGGGGCTGCGCCTTGGTTCCCCGGTGTCCACGATGGATGAGAACCCCCAGTGAGTCAGCTGGCGATGCCGGGCAAACTTCCGCAGAAGGGCGGCGGCGATGAGCTTGGATGTCCCGCCCAGCGCCGGCCGAGTGTCCATCCGCGCAGAACAGGTCTGCCGTAACCGCAGCACTGGAAGCCGAAGAAGAGGGAGAGGAGAACGGCTGAGACGTCCGAGCAACCAGTCCGAGGGGTCGCCAGCCGTCAAACTCAGGGTGTCGAAGTCCCGCTGTCTGGAACCGGCGACCGAGGAGGGCTCCGAGGGAAGGAATCCCGCTGACGGCGAACCACAGAGGTCGAAGACTCCCTCCGAAGGGGAGAGCGAAGACCGAGCGACGCGGCGAGGGTCTCCTGAGAGCCGAAGGCGGGTCCCGACGAGGAGAACGGCTGCGACGAGGAGGAACGGAAAGGACGAGGGAAGGGGGAGTGGCCGGTCGCTGGGAAGAGGAACGGGGCGAACGGGAGTCCGAACGAGATGGGGAACGCGAAACCCGTCTGAGTCGAGGGAGACCTGATCCGTCGAACGCTGAGAGGAGAAGGTCCTCCTTCGATCTTGCGAAGCAGAGCGGTAACGGTGAGTAGAATCCCGGCGCCTACGATCTTCGCCAACAGGAGGCTCCGTACGAGTGCGTGTAAGACTCTGTGAACCAGGCTCTTGGGAGAGGCGGGTTGCTTGCCGGCAAGGGGACCCCTGCGGCCAGAGACGAGTGGGGAATGACCCAGGCTCTTGGGAGAGGCGGGTTTCTGAGCACTGACCGTTGAAAACTCAGTGTGCCTTCTGTGTCGGATCAAGTTGGCCTCGCACATCCCGTGCCGGGGGCACAGCGAAAGGCGTCTCGGTAATCTCCCCGCACCCAAGCGGGAAGGTCCTCCTATGATCTTGCGAGGGAGAGCGATAACGTCGAGTAGAATCCCTGTGTCTACGCTCTTCACAACCAGGAGGCTCCGGACGAGTGCGTGTATGTCTCTGTGCACCAGGCTCTTGGGAGAGGCGGGTTTCTTGCCGGCCAGGGGACCCCCAGTGGAATCCCGGCGGCTTCCTCAGAGACGAGTGGGGAACGACGGTGGAGGAGGGACGCCACGAGCGTCCCACCAAACCAGGCTCTTGGGAGAGGCGGGTTATTTCCACCAGCTGTGTCCGGGCGCGCTCTCTAACGGAGGCGGTCTTGACGGTCGAACTCCCACTTTGTGCACTAATCCCTCGATCACTCAGTGGCGTTTTCTGTGTCGGATACAGTTGGTCTCGCACGTCCGGTGTCAGGGGCACAGCGGAAGGCGTCTCGGCAATCTTCAAGTACCCGAGAGGGTAGGAGGCTCCCTCCTATAAGTTCCAGAGATTAGACCATCGCAGCTCCGGCCAGGTAGCACAGACGTCACAAGTGTGGTCGGAAGCACACCCAGCGCACAGGAGACAGACTGTATGGATATCCGATGGCCACTGGAAGCCTCCGCATCGTTTGCAGGTCACCAGTAGGCCAAAGCAACACACCAAACCTGAGGTGGCCTGGAACTGTGTCGATAGTAGTCTCCGCTTCCTTGGAGACGAGCATCCTTACTAGAGTCCCTGGACGTGCACGTGAATGTCTCTGAGCCGGGCTCCGAGGGAGGCGGGCTTTCTTGCCGGTAAGGGGGACCCCCAGCGGGATCCCGCGGGCTTTCTTGGAGACAAGTGGGACCGATAGTGGACATGGCTTCTTAGAAGGCTTCGTCCGGGCGTGCTCCCTCCTGGAAGCGGCCTCATTGATCCAGGCCCACTTCGTGCACTAGTCCACTGAATCCGGTGTGTAGCTTCCCACAGGGACGTCCTGGTCTCAAGCGACCGGTGCCAAGGATACGTTGGATGGCGTATCCACATCCTGCGCATAGGAGACCCGACCTAGTGGTTGTCCGACGGCCACCGGCACATCTGCCTTGCGTGAAGGACGTCATCATGCCCCTCATCATCAGGGCGGAACGGGATCCTTCAAGCACCAACAGCATAGGTCGCTCCCGCCTGCAGACGCTTCAATGCTGCCATCTGCGCTGCTGAGGCCAGGTGACACAATCATTCCAATGTGGTAGGAGGCACCTCCCGTGTCGGAAGACAGGCCTAGTCCCAAATGGGCGCTGCCTGGGCATGAAGAACACACCTACCCGTAGCAGCCGGGCTGGTGCCTACAGCCGAGAAGCTGCTTGTCCTCTCCAGGTGGTAGTGTACTGCAACGTCCTAAGAAGTCGGACGTGTGCGTAATTGTCATACCGAGCGGGCCTTGCCAGAGGCTGTTCATGTGCGCTCCCCCTGGCAGCGGCCTCCACGATCCACGCTCGCGCACTAGTTGTGACATCCGGTGTGGCTTCTCCATGTCAGTCCGTTGTCGTGCGGAAACCCGCGGTGTCCGGGAGGCGCCTAAACCGGTGCCGATCGCTTGCAACGCAAGCATGGTCAGCGGGGCAACCAGTGCAGTGGTGAAAGACCCCTGGGGGCTGAACTAGCCACTGTCATCTGTGTGAATGGGTAGCACATCCCTGCAACAGATAACACACCCGAAGGCCTGCGGGCGAGTCCTGTGGGACTAAGCCACGAAAGGTAGCCTTCGTAACAACAAAACACACAAGCACCAAAGCGGGGTAACAGACTGTCAAGCCTGCACGCCAGCAGTGCAGTAAGAAGGTCGACTCACTGCCATCAAGCACTAAGGTGAGCAACCAACATATGTAGCAAAAGTCAAACATGTCATGACAGAAGCGAGGTACCAAACTGCACGCCTACAACTAGCCGTGCAGTAAGCAAGTAGGCCCACTGCCGCCAAGCGCTAAGGCGAGGGAACAACATATGTACACCAAAGACGAATACGTCATGATGGAAGCGAGGTACCAAACTGCACGTCTGCAATCTAGCAGTGCAGTAACGAGGTAGCTTCACCGCCGTCAAGTGCTAAGGTGAGCAACAACATATGTACCAACCCCTGTCATAAAAGGCGTCAGGCCCCAACATCATTACTAAGGGTGACCGTGTGTGGAAAAAACAACACCGGCCGCATGCTGTACAATTCAATACGCAATGACAACCAAGACAAGAAAACATCTGGGGCAGTAAATCACCACTTTATGTGGACATGTCACGAGGGGCCCGCCCAGCCAAGGAGCGTAAACCCCCAAGCTGCCCGCCGGAACGTATATCCCCTCTCTAAGGTACGTGAGCACTTGTCCACAGCGTATGCCTGCGTATGCGAGCGTGCGCTTAAATTCATCACCCGTATCTATACAAACATCCCGCAAGCGAAAACAGAAAAGGGGCCAGAACAGGCGCTGGTACCGAACAAACTACGCGATGACAAGGCGTGACCCAAGCTGTGCCACTCAGCTAATCAGGCCATGGAGTAAAAGAATTCTCCACACCCAAGGTACAAATGCGTAGGAACTTAGCTACGATTCACCGAAGGTGAGTGGGCGCACAATTACAGTGAGAAGAAGACGAAAAACTTCGTACCTGCACAAACCAGTGCCCAGCCCGGGAACCGGCCGAGGGTGAACCCCGCTACCTTACCTCTCCGCCGAAGGGGAACGGGGGGAGACGTCCAAAACCCGCCTGGCACGACCGGCGAAGCTCACCGGACAGCTCACCAGCGGTCGAAGCGTAGGCGCTAAGCAGTGGGGACGAGAAAGCCACGCAGCCGCACAGGCAGGGCCGACGAAACGATCCTATCTCCCGCTCTTCATTCCAACAGCAAGTCCGAAACCCGAGAACCGGTCGAAAAACCAAAGTCCGTAGACTAGAGCAGAGCGCAAGACGACCGAATCGTGCGCCTAAGTAGACTAGACTGAGGGATTATGGGTACCCGACTTCCGGGTGGTGGGTATAGGGAGACAACTCTTGGTCCCCTCGGGGTTCCCCGAGTGCCTCCCGGGTTGTGTTTTTACACAACTGGCTCTTAGGCTAGAATGAGTAAGTAGTAGACACTTCCATTCAGTCATGTCATCGGTAATGTTTTTGAAGAAACAAACGGACGCCAAGAGCCACCTTAACTTCCCTCAAAACAAGACCGGATATAAAAAGTTGGATATATAAACAACACCTTTTCAGATGTACCAACCACACTTTCAATAAAAAAAATTACACTGCTGATAACAAACTTTGGATATTATATAATACAAGAAAGGCAAAGCCCTTAAGGCTCACTTGTATGACCGATCTACATGTGTGACCTTTGTGACAATAAGAAAAGGGATGGCTTTTGCCGCAGCAAAATCTCCGACGCACTGAAACTCGAAATGGCATCCTGAAAATGTTACGAACGGGTTGGCAGATGCACTACAATTCAGTGCATTTGAGTCCAAGATGCACTATGATTACTCCACTGTGCGTACCTTAATGGTGTCAGTTGTTCTGTTTTTTAGTGACAAGTTAACCGCGTTACGTTCAGATTAGATCGACACCGGGGTCCGTGCAAGTATAACTGGAGAACCTGTTAGTTTACAAGTGGTGTCAGTATACTATCACAAGCTCGCACTGCATGCTGATCGCTTTATTTACTGTGATGTTAGCTATTGATACCATTATAAAATTCATTTTTCTTTAAAAGGTATTTTTTCGAAAAATACTTACCGATGACATGACTGAATGGAAGTGTCTACTACTTACTCATTCTAGCCTAAGAGCCAGTTGTGTTAAAACACAACCCGGGAGGCACTCGGGGAACCCCGAGGGGACCAAGAGTTGTCTCCCTATACCCACCACCCGGAAGGCTTCCGGGTACCCATAATCCCTCAGTCAGGATACTTAGCGCACCAGCGGCAAGCGGGGCAGGTGGGAGGGTCGTTTGAGTCATGTCATCGGTAAGTATTTTTCAAAAAAATACCTTTTAAAGAAAAATTAATTTATTTCTTCAAAAACATTACCGATGACATGACTGAATAGAAGAATTGCGAATAGGAGGTGGGTGCCGCGCTCCAGCACACCGTAGGGCCCAAGGGCCGTCCTCCATAACGCAAACTCCCGACGACCCTAGGTAGGTGAATACCTACGGCGCTGAGGCGCCAGGAGGGAGTTGTGCCCCCCGCAAAAAGGCCCCCACCAGAGCGAGGAGTCTCGCTGGCCTGGCAGAACTCTGCGATCGAGGCGGGCGAAGTCATCCTGCCCGCCAGCCTCCAGTAGCCACGAAGTGTAAGACAGTACAGTCCCTGACGAATGTGACGTTCGTGGCCATGCACGTGCCTTGATAACGTACCTGTAGCCTCTAACCTCCCTGAGGGAGGGGTCCTGTAATTCAGAACGTATGACTGAGCGTAGCCAGGAAGAATGTCCGGCATGTAGCGTCAGTGGTGCCGGAACCGGCAAAGAGGTGAGCGCGTCTGTAGCGAACGGCTATGTCGTGGGCACACGTGAGGCTTGTACAGGGATTTGCTACGTGGTCTCCTGGTGGAATAGCGCCCCGTAAGCGGGCGCAAGGTGAACCCGTGGACCAAAGGCGCGGCGGTCCAGGTAAGGTATGGTCCGAGCGGAGCTGTACGTAATTGTTCCCTCGAACTGTAGGCAGACCGGGCGAGTCGTAGCTCCTGAAGCTCATTAACCAATCCACCATGGCAACATCCCTCAGGTGCCGTAAGGCTGCAAGGGCAAGACGTAGCATGCGATGACTCCACACGAGGGGAGTCGACAGGAGGCTCCTGACGAGCGCGTGTAAGTCTCTCTGAACCGGGCTCTGAGGAGAGGCGGGTTATCTGCCGGCAAGTGGACCCCCAGCAGGATTCCGGCGGCTTACTTGGAGACGAGTGGGTACCGAGATTGGACGTGGGACGTCGCCAAGCGCGACTCTCTGAACTGGGCTCTGTGAGGCGAGTTCTCTGCTTCTCAAAGCTGTGTCCGGGCTCGCTCTGTCCGGGTAGCGGCCTCGTCGGTCAAAACCCCACCCTGTGCCCTAGTCCACTGAAAACGTTGTGGATACCCTCCACAGGATCATCCTGGTCTCATGCGCCGATCCTCCGAAGGTGTCCTGGTGCATTCCGTGTGTAGCCACTGGTCCCACCGGGGAAGACTGGCCCAGATCTACCGTCGGTCCAGGTAGCGTCACGCATGGAGGGAGTTGAAGTTCTTTCCCCAAGCACCAGGGTAGGGGGTAAGCACTGGTCAGAGGATTGCCAGCTGCCCTGATCCTGGAAGTACACCTCCGCTGTCGTGTTGCCGGAGAGGAGAAGCTCCTGTGACCTATCCTTCCTCCCACGAGCAGAAGAAGAAGGCCTAGTAGTCCGCGTCGGATCCAAGCTAAACACGCTCTTGTCCGCGAAGTCCGAAGGTCGGAGGGTTGGACCTCGAGAAGAATCACGGAAGTAGGAAGCGTAGCTTGAGCAGCCGGGCTTAGAGACGACTAAGGTGCGTAGATCCGACTCTGTGTAGTGGCTAGGTCCTCCGCCACGAGCACAGCCAAGCGGTACCACCTGTCTAAAGTCCGGCACCCCCCGGGTGCCCAACGAGAGTTGTCGAGATGGTTAGACGTCAGGGAGAAGGGGCTGCACCTTGGTTCCCCAGTGTCCATGATGGATGAGACCCCCCAGTGATTCAGGTGGCGATGCCGGTTAAACTTCCGCAGCAGGGCGGCGGCGATGAGCTTGGATGTCCCGTCCAGCGCCGGCCGAGTGTCCATCCGTGCAGAAGAACAGGTCTGACGGAACCGCAGCACTGGAAGCTGAAGAAGAGGGAGAGGAGAAAGGCTGAGACGTCCGAGCAACCAGTCCGAGGGGTCGTCAGCCGTCAAACTCAGGGTGTCGAAATCCCGCTGTCTGGAACCGGCGACCGAGGAGGGCGACGAGGGCTCCGAGGGAAGGAATCCCGCTGACGGCGAACCGCAGAGGTCGAAGACTCCCTCCGAAGGGGAGAGCGAAAGATGGAGCGACGCGGCGAGGGTCTCCTGAGAGCCGAAGGCGGGTCCCGACGAGGAGAACGGCTGCGACGAGAAGGAACGGAACGGAGAGGACAAGGGAAGGGGAAGTGGCCGGTCGATGGGAAGAGGAACGGGACGAACGGGAGTCCGAACGAGATGGGGAACGCGAAGAAGGCGAAACCCGTCTGAGTCGATGGAGTCCTGATCCGTCGAACGATGAGTGGAGAAGGTCCTCCTACGATCTTGCGAAGCAGAGCGGTAACGGAGAGTAGAATCCCGGCGCCTAAGATCTTCGCCAACAGGAGGCTCCGGACGAGTGCGTGTAAGTCTCTGTGAACCAGGCTCTTGGGAGAGGCGGGTTGCTTGCCAGCAAGGGGACCCCTGCGGCCAGAGACGAGTGGGGAACGAACCAGGCTCTTGGGAGAGGCGGGTTTCTGTGCACTAATCCGTTGAATACTCAGTGGCGTCTTCTGTGTCGGATCAAGCTGGTCTCGCGCGTCCGGTGCCGGGGGCACAGCGGAAGGCGTCTCGGTAATCTCCAAGCACCCGAGCGGGAAGGTCCTCCTATGATCTTGCGAGGGAGAGCGATAACGTCGAGTAGAATCCCTGTGTCTACGCTCTTCACAACCAGGAGGCTCCGGACGAGTGCGTGTATGTCTCTGTGAACCAGGCTCTTGGGAGAGGCGGGTTTCTTGCCGGCCAGGGGACCCCCAGCGGAATCCCGGCGGCTTCCTCAGAGACGAGTGGGGAACGACGGTGGAGGAGGGACGCCACGAGCGTCCCACCAAACCAGGCTCTTGGGAGAGGCGGGTTCTTTCCACCAGCTGTGTCCGGGCGCGCTCTCTAACGGAGGCGGTCTTGACGGTCGAACTCCCACTCTGTGCACTAATCCCTCGATTACTCAGTGGCGTTCTCTGTCTCGGATCCAGTTGGTCTCGCACGTCCGGTGCCGGGGGCACAGCGGAAGGCGTCTCTGCAATTTTCAAAGTACCCGAGAGGGTAGGAGGCTCCCTCCTATAAAGTTCCAGAGATTAGACCATCGCAGCTCCGGCCAGGTAGCACAGACGTCACAAGTGTGGTCGGAAGCACACCCAGCGCACAGGAGACAGACTGTATGGATATTCGACGGCCACTGGAAGCCTCCGCATTGTTTGCAGGTCACCAGTAGGCCAATGCAACACACAAAACATGAGGGCACTCGGCGAGTGTCTACAGGATCTCTGGAGGGCGTGAAGAACGGCAACTCCTATGCACGCCAGCAGAGGAGAGTGAGCGGAGTGTAGACCTGGAGCGGCGTAAGGGTCACTCCAATGAGGCGATCCGTAGAGGAAGAGCATCCAATGGTGCCGATAGTGGTCCCTACTCAGGCGCTGCGCAGAGCGAGCAGGACGAGTACCCTCGAGAGGTGGCCTGGAACTGTGTCGATAGTAGTCTCCGCTTCCTTGGAGACGAGCATCCTTACTAGAGTCCCTGGACGTGCACGTGAATGTCTCTGAGCCGGGCTCCGAGGGAGGCGGGCTTTCTTGCTGGTAAGGGGGACCCCCAGCGGGATCCCGCGGGCTTTCTTGGAGACAAGTGGGACCGATAGTGGATATGGCTTCATGGAAGGCTTAGTCCGGGCGCGCTCCCTCCTGGAAGCGGCCTCATCGATCCAGGCCCACTTCGTGCACTAGTCCACTGAATCCGGTGTGGGGCTTCCCACATGGACGTCCTGGTCTCAAGCGACCGGTGCCAAGGATACGATGGATGGCGTATCCACATCCTGCGCATAGGAGACCCGACCTAGTGGTTGTCCGACGGCCACCGGAACACCTGCCTTGCGTGAAGGACATCAGCATGCCCCTCTTCATCGGGGCGGAACGGGATCCTTCAAGCACCAACAGCATAGGTCGCTCCCGCCTGCAGACGCTTCAAGCTGCCATCCGCGCTGCTGAGGCCAGGTGACACAATCATCCCAATGTGGTAGGAGGCACCTCCCGTGTCGGAAGACAGGCCTAGTCCCAAATGGGCGCTGCCTGGGCATGAAGAACACACCTACCAGGAGCAGCCGGGCTGGTGCTTACAGCCGAGAAGCTGCTTGTCCTCTGAAGGTGGTAGTGTACTGCAACGTCCTAAGAAGTCGGACGTGTGTGTAAGTGTCTTACCGAGCGGGCCTTGCCAGAGGCTGTTCACGTGCGCTCCCCCTGGCAGCGGCCTCCACGATCCACACTCGCGCACTAGTTGTGACATCCGGTGTGGCTTCTCTCCCAGGTCAGTCCGTTGTCGTGTGGAAAACCCGCAGTGTCCGGAAGGCGCCTAAACCGGTGCCGATCGCTTGCAACGCAAGCATGGTCGGCGGGGCATCCGGTGCAGTGGCGAAAGACCCCTGGGGGCTGAACTAGCCACTGTCATCTGTGTGAATGGGTAGCACATCCCTGCAACAGATAACACACCCGAAGGCCTGCAGGCGAGTCCTGTGGGACTAAGCCACGAAAGGTAGCCTTCGTAACAACAAAACACACAAGCACCAAAGCGGGGTAACAGACTGTCAAGCCTGCACGTCAGCAGTGCAGTAAGGTCGACTCACTGCCATCAAGCACTAAGGTGAGCAAAAGTCAAACATGTCATGACAGAAGCGAGGTACCAAACTGCACGCCTACAACTAGCCGTGCAGTAAGCAAGTAGGCCCACTGCCGCAAAGCGCTAAGGTGAGGAACAACATATGTACACAAAAGATGAATACGTCATGACGGAAGCGAGGTACCAAACTGCACGTCTGCAATCTAGCAGTGCAGTAACGAGGTAGATTCACCGCCGTCAAGCGCTAAGGTGAGCAACAACATATGTACCAACCCCTGTCATAAAAGGAGTCAGGCCCCAAACATTATTACTAAGGGTGACCGTGTGTGGAAAAAACAACACCGGCCGCATGCTGTACAACTCAATACGCAATGACAACCAAGACAAGAAAAACATCTGGGGCAGTAAATCACCACCATGTGGACATGTCACGAGGGGCCCGCCCAGCCAAGGAGCGTAAACCCCCAAGCTGCCCGCCGGAACGTATATCCACTCTCTAAGGTACGTGAGCACTTGTCCACAGCGTATGCCTGCGTATGCGAGTGTGCGCTTAAATTCATCACCCGTATCTATACAACCATCCCGCAAGCGAAAACAGAAAAGGGGCCAGAACAGGCACTGGTACCGAACAAACTACACGATGACAAGGCGTGACCCAAGCTGTGCCACTCAGCTAATCAGGCCATGGAGTAAAAGAATTCTCCACACCCAAGGTACAAATGCGTAGGAAACTTCGCTACGATTCACCGAAGGTGATTGGGCGCGCAATTACAGTGAGAAGAAGACGAAAAACTTCGTACCTGCACAAACCAGTGCCCAGCCCGGGAACCGGCCGAGGGTCAACCCCGCTACCTTACCTCTCCGTCGAAGGGGAACGGGGGGAGACGTCCAAAACCCGCCTGGCACGACCGGCGAAGCTCACCGGACAGCTCACCAGAGGTCGAAGCGTAGGCGCTAAGCAGTGGGGACGAGAAAGCCACGCAGCAGCACAGGCAGGGCCAACGAAACGATCCTATCTCCCGCTCTTCATCCCAACAGCAAGTCCGAAACCAGAGAACCGGTCGAAAAACCAAAGTCCGTAGGCTAGAGCCGAGCGCAAGACGACCGAATCGTGCGCCTAAGTAGACTAGACTGGGGATTATGGGTACCCGGCTTCCAGGTGGTGGGTATAGGGAGACAACTCTTGGTCCCCTCGGGGTTCCCCGAGTGCCTCCCGGGTTGTGTTTTAACACAACTGGCTCTTAGGCTAGAATGAGTAAGTAGTAGACACTTCCATTCAGTCATGTCATCGGTAATGTTTTTGAAGAAACAAATACGGTATCGTCATATGTTAACTTTTGATTCTGAGCCGTGTCAAGCTGTTGAAAATGGTGCTCAGCATCGCACACCAAAAGACATGTTACTTTCTGCCTGGTTCCGTATCGACCGCATACACCAAGTTTCATGACACAGGTCTACATTTAGCTTTCGTCTATCATTTCTTTTTGTATTTTGAGCAAGTTTGCACTTTGGTAAGCCGGTCATGTACTGCTCTCATCAGTGGACCAAACCTGACCACATACCCTCACTTTGTTCGAGGGTTCTGTGGTTTTATTTTTTTTGTTGGTCTTCATTTCGTTCATATTTATTGTGTTTCTGAGTGTCATTTGTTGCATCCTTGTTTTCCAATAGATATATTATTTTGCATCCTGTTGATTGTTAGACGTTATGCCGCTTAGTGTTGTTCACTGGATACAAGTTATTTAGGCACTGTTTTGCCATTCATTGCGGGGTTTATTTTCCTTTGTTCTTCATGGTAAATTATTCCGGCATTGTTTTGCCATTCACCGTGGTTTTTTGGTCGGTTCTTGATGGTGAATTAATCTGGCATTGCCTGCTCGGCGTTAAACCCAAATAACTAACTAACAAACTAACTGTTTTGTCGTTGATTGTGTTGTTGGGAGAGGGTGGGATGTGTATTTTTTCCCCCTACGGTTTAGACTGGTTCGACCTGTGAAATAACTGTGTCTTTGAAGACCTTGTGTAAACACATCATGACGTCTCTAGGAAATGACCATGTTCTGTTGCTCTCACTGCTTACTTACTTACTTACGCCTGTCACCCCTACCCGGGTATAGGCCGTCGACGAGAGACCTCCAGCAACTCCTGTCCTGTGCTTCTCCTTCGATTCTACTCCAGGTGGTTCCCAGTCTCTTGATGTCTGCTTGGAGGTCTCGACGCCAGGAGTTTCTCGGCCTACCTCTTTTCCTCTTTCCCTGGGGGTTCCATGACAATGCCTGCCTAGTGATACTGGAAGCTGGCTTTCTCAGACTGTGACCGATCCATCCCCATCTTCTTCGCCCAATTTCATTCTCTGCTGTTATCTGCTCTGTTCTCTCCCAGAGTCTGACGTTGCTGATCTTCTCTGGCCAGTGGATTTTCAAAATTCTTCTAAGGCAACTGTTCATGAAGGTCTGTACTCTGTTGACTGTGGTTTTTGTCAATCTCCAAGTCTCTGCTCCATATAAGAGAACTGCTTTTACATTGGAGTTGAAAATCCGGACTTTGGTGTGTTGTGACAGCTCTCTGGAACTCCACACTTTTTTCAACTGGAGAAAGGCTGCTCTGGCTTTACCGATTCGTGCTCTGACATCTGCATCAGTGCCGCCTTTTTTGTCTATGATGCTCCCGAGATAGGTGAAGGACTCCACCTCCTCCAACGGGGTGCCAGCAAGCAAGACTGGTTCTTCCCTGGTTGCGTTCAGCCTCATTGTCTTTGTTTTCTGTTTGTGAATGGAGAGGCCCACTTGGGACGAGATGTCAGCCAGCCTCGTGGTCTTGTCCTGCATTTGTTGATGAGTGTGGGACAGTAATGCCAAGTCGTCTGCAAAATCGAGGTCGTCAAGCTGTGTCCACAGTGTCCACTGTATTCCACTTCGTCTGTGCTCTGTGGTCATCTTCATGACCCAGTCTATGGCCAGTAGGAAGAGGAACGGAGACAGCAGACACCCCTGCCTGACACCAGTTCTGACCTGGAGCTCCCTGGTGAACTGCCCTTCGTGGATCACGCTACATGTCATGCCATCGTAGCTGCTCTTGATCAGGCGGACGAGCTTTGTGGGTACACCGTAGTGTCGTAGGAGTTTCCACAGAGTCTCTCGGTCCACACTGTCAAATGCTTTCTCATAATCCACAAAGTTGACGTACAGCGGGGAGCTCCACTCCAGAGACTGTTCCACGATGATGCGGAGAGTGGCGATCTGGTCTGTACATGATCAGTTCTTCCTGAATCCTGCTTGCTGGTCTCTCAGCTGGGGGTCAACGGAGCTCTTCATTCTCTCCAGGATGATCCTGTTGAAGACCTTTCCTGGTACTGACAGCAAGGTGATTCCTCTGTAGTTGGAACACTTGCTGAGGTCGCCTTTCTTGGGAAGCTTGATTAGGTACCCCTCCTTCCAGTCAGCCGGCATCACCTCCTCTTCCCAGATCTTTCCAAACAGTGGGTACAGCATCTCCACTGTTGTCTCTAGGTCTGCTTTCAGAGACTCCGCTGGGATGCCATCTGGGCCTGCTGCTTTGCCGTTCTTCAAGAATGCCACTGCTCTTCTGATCTCTTCCCGGCTGGGTCTGTCACAGCTGATGGGTAGGTCGGTCTCTGCCGGCTGGATGTCTGGGGGGTCGGGTGGGCTAGGTCTGTTCAGTAACTCTTCAAAATACTTGGCCCATCTGTCGAGTTGGTCTGCTCTGTCTGCAATAGGCTTGCCTTCTTTGTCTTTCTTGGCCATACTTACCCGACAATCTTCTGGTAATGTCGTAGAGCTGTTTCATGTTGCCGCTGCCTGCTGCCTTTTCTGCCTCTGCTGCCAGGCTGTCTGTGTAGGCCCTCTTGTCTGCCCTGATACTACTCTTCACCTCGCGGTTGGCTTCCGAGTATTCCCCCTGTGTCCTTACTTTGGCTGCTCTCGTGCGACTGTTGTTGACAGCTGCTTTCTTCTGCTTCCTCACTTCTATCTTCTTCAAGGTCTGTGCCGACAGCCAGTCCTTGTGATGGTGTTTCCTGAACCCTACAGTGTCTTTGCAGGTTGAGTTCAGCGCCTCTCTAACTGCCTTCCACTGCTGCTCTGTGGTGACCGCCTCCTCTTCATTTACTAGCTCCTGTAGCGCTTGAAACCGGTTGGACAGCACCAGTTTGAACTCTTCTCTAACTCCCGTTTCTCTCAGGAGGCAGGGCTCGAAATTAGCGGGGGCCCGGGGCCAAAAACCCGCAAAGTTGATTTCGGGCTCGGAAAGTTGAAAAACGAAGGGCCCGCTTGGCCCGCAAAATAATTCGTCTGCTACAGCTAGCTCTACTCGGCAGTTTCGTATTTGGGCCAAGGGAAGCGACCCACACCGGTGCCCGAAATTTGGACAGAAAAAAAAAAGAGAAAAGAAGCGAAAACCCTTTAATTTTGCACTCAAAAGTTTAATATACACTTCAATATCTTTTTAATATAATAAACAAAAGGCTATGGCACAACATAAGCGCAAAATGTCCATCTTTGCAAGTACGAAAGTATGGCTACATATCGTCGCCATACAGTTGCTAAAACAATCGGCGATGGCGTATTTTCCATTTTTTGGGAAGCGAAAGACGCCAGAAGAAAACGTCAACGAAAGGAAAGAACAAGAAAAAGAGAGAAAAAAGAAGTATGAAGAGGAAAAAAGATCAAGGAACTACAATGATGGGTGGAAAAAAAGATTTCCATGGCATGGCCTTGAAGTGAACGAGGACGGCCAAGAAGTGTTATTCTGTGTGCCGTGTCGGGCGCAGGCTGCAAAAAGAAAGTCTACAATCGGCAAAGCAAAAGAGACGATGGTGAAGGGATCAACCCAAATGAAAACCTACACACTGACAAGACATGAGGCCACCGATGCTCACAAAATTTGCCTCGAGCGAGAGCAAGCGCTTCTTACGCCAGCACACACCAGCCAAGCAGGTTTGGCACTTGCCAGCATTGAGAAAGAGGTGTCGGCCAGAGTTACCATGCTGCTAAGAATCACACATGCACTGTGCAAACATGAAAGGCCATTCACTGACTTCAAATGGATGGCTGAACTTCACAAGGACAATGGAGTGGAACTAGGAGAGACATATTTGAACGACAAGGGCTGTAGAACGTTCACACACAGCATTGCTGAAGTGGAGAGATTGAAGCAAGCAACAGAGTTAAAGGAAGCCAAATTCACGAGTATCATCTGTGATGGCTCAACGGACAGCTCCGTAAGAGAGCAAGAAATCATCTATGTGAAATACACAGTGTCAGGGGAGTGTAAAACTAACTTTGTGTCTCTACAACATGTAGAGAAAGGTGATGCGGCAAGCCTGTTGAAGTTGATTCACACAGCCTTAGAGAAGAATCTTGACATGGAGCCTGACGAATGAAGAGCAAGCTTGTAGGCTTTGCCAGTGATGGGGCGCCTGTGATGAGAGGCTCACTCAGCGGTGTTGCTACCAGATTGAAAACTGACAGACCAAAACTGGTCTCAATCCACTGTGCTGTTCACCGTCTTTTACTGGCCTTCAAGGACTGCATCAAAAACTCCCCCTACCTGTCCAAGATCTCCACGCTTTTGGAAAATTTGTACAAGTTCTACAAGTACAGGTATTTAATATTAATTTTATTTTTGATAAAATGCAAATCAAAATATAAAATGTTAATCAGTATTCAAAACATTTGCTGTTGAATTGTTAAATTGTTTAACTATTGTTTTAAATTAATTTAATTAAATAATTATTGATCAATTTATGAAAAAATCTCTCATGCATATTAAGTATTAATTTGATTGTTAAAAAAAATGTAACTGTGCATTATTCTGTGATTGTGTGCAGCCCTTTGAACCACAGCATGTTGGAGAGATCATGCCAAGCAGAGAAGGTCCCTTTCCTTATTCCAACAAGGGTCGGTGGCACTCGCTGGGTGTCTCATGTGTTGCGAGCTGTGGACAACATCGTGAAAGCGATGCCGGGATTGCTGACCCACCTTGAGCAGGTATAACACCTTTTAGTTTTTTAAATCAAATCTATATGATAAAGAAAAATGTGTACAAAAAATTAATTGGCAAGCGAATTAAGTAGTAATAAATATAGTCCATCTTTTTCTTACCTTATTGCTTTGTCACACGCACAGTTACTTAACATTTGTTTTTTATTTTCTTACCACAGTCAAGTCACTCCCCACTTTCTTTCTCACTCTCCGCTTAATCTTTCAACATGTAATTACAATAAATATTTTAAATTTTGTTGTGTTCTTTTCCACAGGTGACAAATCCTGATTGTCCTGAAACAGTGAGACCAGACACCAAGGACAAGGCTCGTGGCTTCTACCAGCTGATGACAACACACCAGTTCCAGCGCTCCCTGGCTTTCCTTCAGGACCTTCTCCATCACCTGTCACTGACATCAAAGCGACTCCAGGCTACAAACGTTGGCATTGCGGATGTCAGTGAATCCATTGAGGATTTGAGTGACGCTGTTGACACACTGAAGACTGTGGATGGCCCAAAACTTCAGAGAGTCAGGCAGCAACAGGCGTCAGGACACCACGTCTTTGTAGACAGAAGAGATCGTGGCAGTCAGACCTTTGATGAAGTCAGAAGAGATGTGCTGTCTGTGCTGTCTCAGTCGCTGTCAGATCGGTACGAAGATGTGACAAACAGCATCCTGTTGGCAATGCGCATTGTGAACTTTTCACTCTGGCCTGACAAGCACAGTGAAGAGTGGGCCACTTTTGGTGATGAGCAGATGAGTGACATTGTAACTGAGTACAAAGTTGTCCTTGAGGAGGCAGAGATCAACACTGATGCAGCAGTGGCTGAATGGCCAGCAGTACATGCTGAAGTTGGTCGCCGCTACCACAACATTGCCAGTGCTTCTTGGAAGGAGCTGAATGTGACGCAAGAGAAGTTTCCAAATGCACTTGGAGTTGTTGACTGTGCAGACTGTGAGAGGGGATTTTCCCTGATGAAGCGCATCAAGAATGACTGGAGGAGTAGCCTGGCAAACAAAACCCTCGACGACCTGATGCAAATCTCCCTGCACTGCCCAGAGAGGGATCAGTTTGACCCAGCAGAGGCCCTGAAGCACTGGGCAACATCTGGGCAGCGATCTCGGCGTCCTCAAACACAGCCTTATGGAGAGCGCGAGCGTGATGCTGAGACTCTAGCACAGAGTCAGATGAATCTGTTGACAGTGACTGAGAGTACAGTGCTGGGTCAAGACAAGTGGTTCCCTTTCTTGCTGTTTTCTTTTGAACTTTTGATTGTGTGCATGCCATTGAAGATTTTCATTTGTATGTCAGGTTGTGCAAGACTTGATCATTATCCATCTGCCCCCCCCCCCCCCCCACCCCCACCCACCCCACCCAAAAAAAAAAAATCTCTGCCTGTGTTTAGATCTAGTCACAGTGTAAATCATAATGTATTTGTATACAAAGATTGTACACTGGATTGTGTTTTTTTTTTGTTTTTTTTTATATATATATAGAAATGTTTGCAACAGACTCACTCACAATAATAGTATTGTGTTCTTTTTTTTTTTTTTTTTTTTTTTTTTTTTTTTTTTTTTTTTTTGTTATTGTATTTTTAGTTTACTTCTGTTAACTCAAGTGCACATAAGTGTAATATGAATAGATGATTGAAAAAAAAAAAAAAAGGCAAAATCTGTTTAACTTTAGTTTATCAGGAAGAGTACTGTTAAGTTTAGTTCCCTTTCATGGTTTTGTTTTGAACTTTTGTGCATTGAGGTCAGATTTTTTGTTAGGTTACTCATATTAAAAATTTAATGATGTGTATTGTGCAATACTCAGTCACAAAACTGAAAAGTATTATACAAGAGACTCACTTGATTTTTTTCTATTTTGTTTAATGGCCATTTCAGGCTCACTAGTCACTGGAATATGTGTGTCACTGAATGTGTGTGTGTGTGTGTTTTCCCCTTTTTTGTTGGTAATGTTTGAAAGTGAAAGAAAAGGCAAATAAAAATGACATCTCAGCAAAATTGGAAATTCAATTGTTTTTATTTTAGATTATCAGACAAATTGTACTTTCTACTTATTATATTGTCAATAATTCTTTTGTTTTTTGTTTGCATTATTTTTCAAAGTTGGGCCCTGAAAGTTGCTTGTGGGCCCTCAAATTTTTCAATCAAGGGGCCCGGTGGCCCCCAAAGAAAAAAGTTAATTTCTAGCCCTGGGAGGCCTACATTATAGCGCTGTCTTCTTGTTGTCTCTGTGCGGCTTTTCTTTAGCTTGAGCTTCATTCTTAAGGTAAGCAGATGGTGGTCGGAGGCGACATCTGCTCCCCTCCTCACTCGAACATCTTGAAGGGATCTTCTAAATTTCTTGCTAATGCAGATATGGTCTATTTGGTTCTCTGTTGTATGGTCAGGTGAGACCCAAGTTGCTTTTTGTATTCTTCTGTGTGGGAAGATGCTGCCTCCAATGACAAGTCGGTTTAGAGCACAAAAGTCTACAAACCTCTCCCCGTTCTCACTCATCTCCGAGCCTAGTCCCTGTCTCCCCATCACCTCTTCGTATCCGGTGTTGTCCTCCCCTATTTTGGCATTAAAATCGCCCATGACGATGGTGATGTCTCGCTCTGCACATTTGTCCAAGGCACTCTGGAGTCGGTCGTAGAACTCTTGTTTCTCTTCCTCGTCACTGTCATTAGTGGGCGCATAACACTGGATGACATTCAGCTTGAGCTTTTTCTTGGTTCTAAGGGCTGCTGTGATAATTCTTGGCCCCAGAGGTTCCCAGCCCATCAGCGCTCTCTGTGCCACTGGTGACAGCATGAATGCTACACCTTCTGTATGGGGGGCATTCTCCTCTTCATGACCTGAATACAGAATCATCTCCCCACTTAACAGCCTTTTCTGGCCAGACTGCGTCCATCTGGCTTCACTGATACCTAGCAGGGAAAGGTTGTACTTTTGCATTTCCACTGCTATCTGGGCGGCCTTGCCGCTCTGGTACATGGTCTTGACGTTCCATGTGCCCATGGTTGTATCCCTGGATAGAGAGAGGCGGCTCGGTCCTGTGGCTTCCGAAGACTTCCGGCTTTCACCACAGGACGTCATAAGTCTTCTGGTAGAAGAACCTTCCTCCTCCAGGAAAGGAATTACTGTTAGTCTTTTCGTCGGCGTTTTTGTAGCTATTTCCTTTTTTGCAGGGTGGGGAAGCTACCCCCACGCCCAACCCCCTTTTTAGGAGGACCAGGGGTTTTCTGTCAGGGTCACCTTCCCTTAGACCATGTTGGTTCACGGCACCTTATTTCATTCGGTGCACCCCTCTCACGAGGGACCCCCTATCCACCACCCAGGGGACGCGCCTCAACGCCATATGGTCCCAGCGCGAGGGCTCTCGCTGCAAAGGTAGATTATTCTATATTATTTGATTATTCTATTTTTACTGTTCATTGCATTTGCTGGGAGGGGGTTTGGATGTGTAGTTTTCTTTCCCCTGCGGTTTAGTTTGGTTTGTCGTGTTAAATAACTGAGTGTCTTTTGTGAGACCTTTTGTAGACACATTTAAAGAAGAGGGAGAGTGAAATGAGTTAATATATTTAAAAACAAGAAAGGCAAAGCCATTATGGCTCATGTGTATGACCAATCCACACGTGTGATAATAAGTAAAGGAATGGCTTCTGCACCAACAAAATCCATGTTTTCTAAAAATTAAATCAGTTTCACACATCTGTGAAATTCCTGACCTTGGTGATGAGTCGACTAAATTAATATACATAGGAAGGTCTTATCATCAGCTACTTTTGTGCCAAATTTGATTGAAAATTAGCAAAAATGTTGTACAATTGTATCAAAAATTGGCATGTTTTGCATATTTGTCGACCTCTTACTTGATTGATGGAATTTGCAGCACAAGAAGTCAGGCCAGTTCCAACAGTGCACAGGGTGAAAGTCAATGGGTCAAACATGGCCGGGGCCATACCATAACCAGCCATAGTTGTCAACACAACTAAACCTGAATGGTAAAACCCAAAAAACTGCCCTTCAGTTACACACTGATACTGTACTACAAAATAAATTGTAAGATTTTTTGCAAGGACATCAACTTTCAGTAATGACACTATGATAAGTCTAATAATATATAGTAGCACTTATTGTCGAGGTGATTCCTGCAGGATTTACCTCAACAAAAAGCGCTATTGACAGCCAAAAGGTTAATCTTAACCCTCTTGTGCATGTAACCAACAGTACTGTTTACAGTACTGTCAAATGTATGGCAAAGGGGGGTTCATGTATGTAGCACCCTGCTGCAAACAAAATAAAACAAAGCCAACCTGTCAGCCTTATTTTGGACAAGCGGAGGTAGTAGCCAGGCAACTTGCGGAGGTCCAGAACCTGCTCTTGCCACTGGTGTTCATCGATGGAGTCAATTTTTTTGCCAGGGTTGGTCAAGTCAGGTTCCACAGTGCCGGACGTCACTCGCAGTGCTGTAGTGGGCGTCACTGAGCCATCCTGTAAAACTGTCCTCACCACCTGAACATATAAACATCACAAAGTTGGATTATATACAACAAGGACAGGCATCTGGCTCTTTAATGGATACATGAGATAAAAAAAAAAAGTCCACCAGTTCACCAGACAACATATGTTGGCCCGAGGACCTATTGTTTTACGTCGGTCACCCTGTGTCCTTTTTTAACTGGCCTACATTGAAGCACTACATTCATGCAAACATGAAAAACATGGTCTGAAACAAAGTGTATGGCTCCAAAGTGTTGCAATATATACTGAGACTGACCTGTACTAACCCTTCTGCTGTTGGTTGTGTTTATGCCAAGGTGATTCCTGAAGGAACCACCTTGAATAAACTATAAAAGATAACCAACAGCCAAAGGGTTAATGCAGGTTATGCTAACATGAACAGTGATTTATATGTAGCATCATATGGCAGGGATTACCTTAAGCCATGCAAGCATCTCATCCTAGCAGAATAACTTCCTATTTCTGAAAACACCTCTGATAAAATCCTCTGAAGAAACATTTAATATAATTTTATATATGTGATCTACTACAAGTACAAGGTAGGGTAATGAAAACCACCCATGCAGTCATCTCCGCATGCAGGATGATCTGGGGAGGAATGTAAAAACAACAACAATAACAAAAACAACACTAAGCAGAAAGATGTATTATCATACACGCATTTCTGCAACAATATGAATAACACACCTGTTCAGTGTGTGGAATGTGGATGCTAAAGACTTCATTTCTTTTAGGCATAAACAGCGTCAGGTCCTGTGCAATGTTCCCTGCCTTGACACTGACAATCTGTCCTGCATGTCGAAAATGTAAAGTGATTGGCTCCAAGCTGTCAATGTCCTCAAAATGCACTGAAGGCACCCTGGCATCTGACACTCTGGGAGAAGACAGTACATGTTCCCAAGTGTTGGATGTATGAATTTCGCCGTTAACTGTATCACAGGGTGCTTGTTTCGCAGCACTTGTAGCTGCTACTTTGGCTGCATACTGTTCAGGAAAAAATATTAATTAGGGTCTGCATTCAACCAAATCCATAACTCAATGTAAAGAAAATAAAAGATTAATCTGACCATACAAGAATTACACTATATGTACACTGTTCCATACATAAGATCATTTACATTTTGAAGTATACAACTGTCCGAGAACTATACATCGTCAAGCTCATAACAATCATGCCCATCTCAGACTTAGATATTTGTGCAGTGGTCCAGAACGGTCAGATAAATTAATTTTTTTAACCTCATTTTCCACAAAAATGCTGATATGTCATTTCTGAGACACGCCTTTTTGCATCAAAATGTCCTCCCTACACCAGTGTGAAAACTTCAGTGCAAAAGTGGCTGCAATATTATGTGGATGACCAAACGTTTAGTGTTCCTGAAGGTAAGGAATTCTTTCTTGACATGTCTTTTATTCCCTTGCTTGATTATAATGCTGGTGACACATCTGTGCAGTGATAAATGACATTATTGTCTTTCAAGAACAGGAGATCAACATTATTTTCTGTTGCAACACTCCAGTGAGATCAGCAATTTTGCAGCCAGCAAACAGACACGAGTACATAAGAAAACTGATCGCTTACAGACATCAAACACACACATTTCCCATGTTTATGATACTTTCTTGTACACAGTTGTTCAACAAATTCATTTTTATCAGAAAGGTACCCAAGAAAATTAAAACGGGAATTTTTGGTGTCAAGTGTGATGGCCTTTTTTTTTTGCTTTAATCAAAACATTGAAATATGAGTCAGGTATTTGTGTTAGCTTGTCGACATATAGTCTGGCAGCCACCCATGGGTACCCCTCTGAAAACACCCCCAGAGTGGGTCTCACTTGATTTTACCTCTCTGATACCTGCAAAGTTCAAATCCAACTGATGCCACTCTGGCATCAGAGAGGAATTTTAAATATTCAAGATGGCAACCAACATGGCCACGACGGAATGAAAGGAACTCCGCTTTGTGTTAAAAACAACACTAAGCTATGGTGTTTGTGCTTCAAACTTGGCAAAAATAAACTGTATGGCTAGACCTTTTGAAGCGTACCTATTTGAGTGACCATTCTCAAAGGTCACGGTCACAGAGGACTGAAAACTAGGTCAAGACTGCTTTATTTTGACAAAGAGCCGCAGTATGTTTTTTTCTTCTTTTTTTTTCCTAAAACTATTTTCAGTTTCAAATATAAACTCAGCACAGAGACCTGATGACAAAAACTTTTGATGTATACTAATTTGGGAGACTCGACCAAAACGGCAAAGGTCACAAGAGGTCAGTATATACATATATATATATATGGGCCTCTGTCGTCTGAAGCAGAGGCCAAGTGTCACAAGAAGCCAGTAAATTATGACAAAATTCTATTCATAATAGAACTTATTATATTTTATGAACACATCCAAACTTGTCCATCAAACTGTGCATAAAGGTAGTTGATGATAAGACCGTTCCATGCAAACTAATTTGCATTATTATTCGTAAAGGTCAAAGGATGTCAACAAATGTGTAGAAATTTTAAATAAAAATGAGAGTTCACAGGTTAATCACTATGGCCAACTTTGAAATTATGTCAATACACCCAAAGACCTACTCAAGAGAGTGACCTGTCCATAGGTCAAGGGCACATAAGGGCAGATAAATCATTCGAAATGGCCATGCAGGTAAACCATGAGAGCTTTTCCGCTCTTGAGGCCGACAATATGCCTGGCACAAGTGTAACAAGAAAGGCAAAGCCATTATGGCTCACGCGTATGACCATAAGGTATCTCTGTACCAAATTTGCGTTTTAAGTTGTGAATAGTTGTGAATGGGCGGTCCGTGGTGCAGTGGTTAAGGCACCTGCAACCAATGCTAAAGGTGCGAGGTTCGATTACGGGTTCCAGCGTCGGACTTTTCTCCTCTAGTAAGTGTCACGTTAATTCGGGCAGATCGTCAGGGGTTCTTTCTCCGGGTACTCCGGCTCTTCCTCCCCCTCCACTTTGGTACCAGTTTCAGGCCACTTTATAAACTTTCAAATACATGCGATCAAAATTTCCAAAGCCTCAGTAGCTGAGCTGACCCTTCACACCACGTGAATGTCCTGTGTTTGTCTTGTAGTTGTACTGTGTTTGTCTTCAGTGTGTATGTGTCACGTGAGCGTGCGTGTTGGGTTCAGTTCGCGGCGCTTGGAGCTGATTCGTAGAATTGGGAAAAGCGCCTATATAATAACCAGTTTTATTATTATTATAGTACTTGAGAAAAAACATCTTTTGTCAAATATGGCTATTTTAGACCTATTTCCTGAGCTCTCGTGACCCTTGACCTTTCCGAGGGATCAACCAAATTAGTGTGCATAGAAAGGTCTTTCCACCAGGTATCTCTGTAGCAAGTTTGGGTTTAAAGTTGTGAATAGTATTTGAGAAAAAATAAATTATGTAAAAATTTAGCTATTTTTGACCTATTTCCTGATCCCGTGACCTTGACCTTTGTGAGAGGTCACTCAAATTGGTATTTTTAGAAAGGTCTTACCACAAAGTATCCTTGGGCCAAGTTTGAAAACTGTGGCTTGAATAGTCTCTGAGAAAATGCCAACGGCGAACGGACGATGGCGGACGGATGGACGACCACTGGCCCAAAACATACTCGCTTTTGCTTCGCACGTGAGCCAAAAATCATGATTTGTGACTGACATCTCATCAATCAGAACGGAATTAGCAACACAATATCTAGACAAAAATTAAAAGAAATTAGAACCCCCCCCCCCCCTCCCCCATGTAAAGTCAGTGCGAAATCAATTATCAGAATCGTCATCACTGGCATGTATCCTTTTTCATCTGACATTAAAGCTGGATGCGTTGTCATTTCAGACAAACATCAGAGAGCTAAAGCACTTGAAGCACACCGTGCATGTCATCTGCGCTGTAGCAAACCCACACCGAGCTGTACCACGAGGCTGATCCATAGCCACACTCAGCATGCTTAGCCCTTCCAAGGGCACAGCTTGACACATGGGGGAGGGGACCGTACCAGAAACCGCATGTATACAACAGTATCATAGTCTGCAAGGGCATGAACTGCCTGTAGCTGGGGTACAATATTACGCCGGATGTTTTGTGGCAGAAGGTCCAATGCCTATGACAGTTGCTTGATGGAACCGTCCATCGCCACAGGGTATGCATATGGTGGTATCTAGTGCAAAAGCACTGGCAGATATGCAGCAGCACACATAACATATAAGCATCATTTGATATTACTTTGATGAAAGACCGAGTTTCTTCTGCTGCTGATAATCATACAACTTGCCGTGAGCTGATGACATCTGCTTCCGGAGTTGTTGTGTGTCGATCCTATCAGACTGTGCTCCGCGTTATCCAAGACTTTGATGGCCAGAACATTGTCACCCGTTCCAGCCTGTAAACTGATCATGCCTAGCACAACACTGACAGTGCCATTTGATTTATGGCCCATTGAGATCATTGGATGAATGCACTTTCTTTTCTCTTTTTTTCTCCCTCTTTTACATCCTTTTTGAATTGTTGCCCTACTCTGATTCAGCATCCACTTCCCCAATGTCGTGATGTCTTATTTCAAACGACGGCAGACATGCAAGCTAAGGGCCAGTCATTATTTGTTTGTGCACCTTGACTTACGGTGATGCCAATGAGACCACCTCGCGGAAGTAGTTCGAGACCACAATCCAGGCCTATGTGTTCTCTCTTAAGATGTAGCTGTTTCTCCAGTGGCCAGCATTAACCTCTCAGTAGGGCAGCACTGCTTTGACTTACCACAGATACAACGGTCAGTCACCTTCCCTTTCCACTCTGTCGAATATCATATGATTACAAGTGGTTTGATTGGTTTTGTCCACCCAGTCTTGTAGTTTTGCTTCTGGGAACGAAACTGTTTATGTGGGTCTTGATATCCTACGGTCTTCAGCTCCAAGTCTGGTATAACAAATAAGCTCTTCCGTGATGAGTTTAAGAATTCGGCACTTCTGCAGGATTTTTCCCATGAGACGACGTGAGTCGATCTGAAAGTAGTATTGCAATATATGAGGAGACCAACGCCGTCACATCTGATAAAATTCACCATCAAGGCATCATGTGCATTTATTTCAGAAAGTCAATAGACATTTCTGGACACATCCGGATGGCATTTATCATCACCTACTTCAGCTGCTCGTCTGATGTGAAGACTGTGAAACTATGGCAAAGAGTGAAAGACTGTCTCTGAAATGTTTAAACCTCGACCTGTGCTGTCAATATGGTGGAGGGATCTGAAGGAGCCATGTCAAATAAAAGCATGTACAATGGTCTTGTTCGCAAGTTTCACAATCTGCCATTTGGTAACGTCAATGTATTGTGTTGAAACCTTTAAACTCAAGGGCAGACACGTTCTCGACTATTTTCTTTATAATCTCAAAATCCAGTCAGTTTTCCCTTTGAGCTGAGATACTGTGCGCACCAAACCCTTTGTACTCTGTTGGTCCTTTCTCGCATTTTGCTGATACTAGCATGTATCACCACGAAAAGGAATCAACAGCATGATGACACAGATAGATGACCATACTTTTCAACAGCTCAGGGGTAATAAAACAGTGATGAGGGGGGTATGGCCTAAAATCGTGATGCCTGATTAGCGTTTTTCGTTTGTTTGTTTGTTTGTTGTTTTTTGTTTTGTTTCACTCACGTGTTTGCCATTTTTTTGTTCATCCTTGTGACACGTAAACAAAGGGTTCCTCGTGATCCACGAAAACGTCTTGGTTATTTCGTGAAACATGAAAGTCTGTTTGACACTAATTTATACTCAGCTCAGATCTGCAAGCCGGTGAAAAGAGACTTCATCGTCTATTTTCCTCGTAAAAACGTGAATGACATTTTGGGGGATTTGTGATTCATGAATCGCAAAACTTAATTTGTTTGTTGTTTTTTGTTTTGTTTCACTCATGCGTTTGCCATTTTTTTTGCTCATCCTCGTGACACGTAAATAAAAGGTTTCTCGTGATCCACGAAAACGTCTTGGTTATTATTATTTTGTGAAACGTAAAAGTCTGTTTGACACTAATTTATACTCAGTTCAGATCTGCAAGCCGGTGAAAAGAGACTTCATCATTTATTTCCCTTGTAAAACGTGAATGACATTTTGGGGGATCTGTGATTCATGAATCGCAAAACTTAATTCATAAGTCATGAACCCGTGATGTACCCCCTATGCCCCTCTCAGTGGCAGTCAATGCTTCTATTTGCAGGAGTTTTCATTTATGTACACATGAACAGTGGAGCCTGTGCCACACATAGAAGCTTTACAAAAAATAGCATAAACAAGATCTTCTACAATGGGTATTAGGCCAGAAACTAATCCAGAGAGAGAAAATGTGAAAAATTTGCATGCATGTTGGTAATTTAAATTTTTGGTGCAGTATCATGCAGTACAGCGCTTTTGTCAGAGAACACATCGATGACAGGTCTCACTGTGCCAGCAATGTTCCTGTCCATGCCCGTAACATTGTTTTAATAACCTCTGACAAGACAGTGCAGCGGCAAATAATCTCCGTGGTGCCCTGTTTGTATCATAACTAACTGTAGTTTGGTTATTTATTTTGTTTATTTATTTATAAAATTTCCTCAACTTTGACAGTGTAGCATCAATCGGATTTGTAATAAATTATGTAGACATCAAATTCAAAGAGTTAAAAAATCTCTCAGACCAGCTCTGGGGTTGTCACGAGGGGGTTCATACCAAAATCTGGGTTTGGCAACCAGACTAATAGTAATACAACGGCAACGGCAAATCACTCATACAGCAGCAATGTCAAACTCATGGTAATATCGTTTCTCAATCACAGTTTTTGACACGTAAAATTTTATTTTCATCAAATAACATAATGTCTTGCAAAACAATTCTGTGAGAGATATTCGAAGCATGATTTATTGATATTTTAAAATACACGCAAAACTTACTCTTCTACAGTACGTTATCGGATGTGCAGACGCCTTTCGCACAAGGGGCACTGAGGCACTTATGACCGCCTCTCGCACAAACACCACTTGAGGAACTTTCTGTATGCGGCTCAAGGTTAAACGAAGTCGGCTCTTATGCATCGTGCTGATGTTGCAATTACAATGCAACCGTATGATTTTGACGCATCTCCGATCCTCCTGCTGCTCCCGTCAATTGTCTTCCATTCATGTAAACGGAGTTAGCTGAGGTTTGCGAATGTGATATGATGACCGATTTCTTACACAAGAACGTGCACCGGAAGATGGACAATTGCCTCCCTTCCCTCGTTAACTTCCGGTTCGCAACCAAAAGCGAAAATGGGAAAAGACGGCCAACGTTATGTCCACAAAGAAGCCTATCAAAGAATCAACTTTTTGTTTCAGGTACATGTAGTTACTAATATCTATGGATCCTAATGATTGTTTCTACTGCTGCTAATTCCTCATGAGTTTCATACAGTTTCCGACATGATTGGCAGTCACCTTTTTTGGTCTGGATTCAGAACTTCAGCACAGGTCAAAGACCACAAATAACCTCCCCTGCAGTCCCATCTGTTAAAATGCCTTAGCCTTAGTCTGCTCCAGTCATCCCGTAATAAACAACACTACCGCCCACTTGCTGCACATTTGCCATGCACAAAATCCAAAAGAAATAAGGACATCAGCGGTCTCATTTCCTGGCTATTAATATGTTTCTGTACCAACCCTACACCCAAGCGCAGCCAAAACTGGTACACACCTCAAATCACCATCCGCTTGGCAACTCAAACTAGGCCAAAAAGAGCCCGCTGGGTTAAACCAATACTGATTTGAATCAAAGCACCAAACATGTCTCTTCTCATCTATCAAAAGATTTTAAGCAAATTCTAGCATGCTGCCTCTGTACAAAATGCCAAAAACGGCAGAAGATATATATATTTTTTTAAACACGGAGCCTCACCTAACTCATTTAAATATGTAAGGTGACCTGTAATTTGCAGTCTGATAGGTTATAGTCGGGTATTGTAGTTCCAGGAGCCCTGTGCTTCCTAAGAGATTCTCAAAAGTATAGTATAGATCTGCAATCCTGTTTTGATTTTCCATGAGCCATGGCAACATAATCCTTATTAGCCAAGCAACTGACATGAGCTTGCACTAAGAGATCCCCAAGAGCCCATTGCACTTTGCAGTCTCGGGTCGCATATATCTCCGGATGATGCCTCATTCGTTCTTTTTTACCAGTAGTACTGAGGCTACGATTCTGTCCACTGTGTATTGGTGGCACACAAACTTAGCTGATGAGGTGGTGATGGCACATAAGATATTTTGGATCCTCATGCGCTTGGAAAGACTGGGTACACTGTAGATCTGATAGCTCACACTGTAAGTTGAGCAGATCAGTTGCTTGGGGTAAATCCGATCGTCTGTCGTACTTAGACCGGAAAAAAATCTCCAGTTTGAACACGTGATGCATAGATAGCAGGGGCGTATCGGTTACCTCACAGAGAAGGCCTTCCCGGTGACGAAAAATCCAAAAGCAGGTGCGGGGGGGGGGGGGGGGGGGGGGGGGGGGGGGTGGGGGGGGGGGGTTCATATGAGTCGCTGACCAATCAAACAACTGGGGGAAGGGGGGGAGGGGGGTAGGCGTAGGTCACTGAAAATTTACACAATGGGGATGTGGGGGGCAGGGAGGCATTGGTTAGCAAAAAGTTAAACAGGGAGGGGGGGGGGGTGATGGTTTCCAAACTGCCTAATAAAGAACTTTGTTACAGCACTTTGAAGAAATTTTGGCACGGGTGAGGGTGGCCGGAACCCGTGGAACCACCCCCCCCCCCCCCATCACCCCCAGAACCACCTTAGATAGGAATATATGCTGACATGTTCACATTGTTTACCCCCCCCCCCCCTCCCCCCCAAAAACAAACCAAAAATCCCCCAAAAAAACAACAGAATACAAGTACTACTACTAGTAAAGCTGTTGTCATTATATCACCAATATATTCGCAGACAGAGGCAAAATTAGTCACATTTTTTGCTTATGTTACCACTTTTTCGCAGCTAAGCAGGTGAGTTGTGTAGAGTGTCCATGTGTACTGGCCATTTACGGTTTGGGTGCACTTAAAATGGTAACAAGTCATTCATTTTACTGCCTGACCACCAAGTGTTCGATGCCACAATTTCTTGATTTACAAGCAGCAGAATTTTTAGACACCTGAAAAAAGAAACTTTTCTGGATACCTCAGTCTAGATGCCTGGTGAGTCAGTCAACTCAGCAAATCACTGATGGCATATTAATCATTGCATAACAACACAGCGCATGGACTTAGAGTTCATGGCTAGGTGGTGAACGAATGGTCAGTGACCTGTTGTGCACGGTGGCCTAGTATAAGCTTGCCAGTCAGGATATTGCCCTGAACTGCAGGTATTTTTGCAGTTTTTGGCTCCAATAAAGTGACTGTGTTCAGCTAGTAAGTGGAGAATCAAGGTACATTATTAACCCTTTCATTTTTAGTAACTGTTTTAGTCACTGCTGCAGACACCAAAACATCATATTAGGGGTGGATCAGTTACCTTGGGGGGGGGGGGGGGGGTCCAACTTTTTGTTTGGGACCTTCAACCCTATACAAAAGGCCTCCCCAGTGCTAGACCTTGCTTCCAGATTCCAGAGGCCGAAAAATTGAAAAGCTTGGGAGGGGTGGAGGGGAGGGGGGTGGGAGGAAGAGGAGGAGAGAAGGCACGTGAGTGATAAGACTCACCATTCGCCAAAATATCAAAACAGGGGGGGGGGGGGGGGAGGAGGGGCGAGGGTCAAACACCCTTTTCAGGGGGAAGGGGAGGAGGGTCAAACACCCCGAAAAGGGACTTTGTTACAGCATTTTAAAGATTTTTGTTGGGGGGTGGGGTGGCCGTTCAAGACAGGTGGCCATAAAATTGTGTGACCGCCTGAATCAGGTTCTGCTGTATGCCTATTATCTTTCATTTCAAGGAAATTGTCAAACAAGCACTGGGTTGTCAGTCTATGCAGGATCTTGGCTAATTTTACAGTGACTCAACTGCAACATACTCTGTGTGTGTGTGAGGGAGAGAGAATTATTACTTCTGAAATTCTGCTGAATTACTCTGAGGACCATACCTGAGTGCATTTGCATCTCAAGAGTGAAATTTTGACTATTAATATATTGATAAAAATTTCATGCTCATTGTGTCCACATTTAATTTCAGACAGCACACCTGTGCCTACACCAGTCCCCAGACAACACCCAGATGTGCCGCTTCTACATCAACACACTTCGCTCTGTAGCTGAAAAACATGTGATTCGCCTGTAAGTTGTGATTACAACTACTTTTTTTAATGTTAATTAATTTAATGGCAAATTCTTTATCCCTTCGCAACCCCCCCCCCCCCCCCCCCAAGATCTGCTCTTGCATACAGTATGCTGTATGTGTTTATTGGACTTTTCAGAGAAAAATCTTCCTTGAGCTGGTGAGTGTTTCTGTTGGCAGTCGTGGAGTTGTGGAAAGGGATGATTAAATATGATTGTTTCACATTGTTTTACAGACACCCTGACATAAAAAGGAAAATCTGCAAAAAATGCTGTCTTCTCCTAATACCAGGTGTCACAGCGTTGGTCAGGCACAAGAGTAAGTTTGTTTATTTTTCTGTGTTAAAAACCCTTTAATTGCCAGTCATTGAAAATTCTGTTTCTCTCTGTTAATTCATCACCAAACAGCCCATGCTATCCAATAAACACATATACAAAGTCACGCCAGCAATAGGCATAGATCCTCATGAGCCCTTGCAATTGTGGGGGGCTCATGAGGATCTAATTCTATGTCTCCTGCAGTTGGACCATATTAAGGTTTTCTTGGCAGTGAAGTGGTTTAAGAAATGTATATGTGTCCATTTGCCTTTCTTGTGGATGCTGTGTGTGTCACTGTGTGTGTGTGTGTGTGTGTGTGTGTGTGTGTGTGTGTGTGTGTGTGTGTGTGTGTGTGTGTGTGTGTGTGTGTGTGTAGAGAGAGAGAGAGAGAGATCGAGTCAGGTGGGATTAGTAAAGCTGAAGTAGTCACTGTCATATATTTTTTAGGACACTGTATGTCATTTACAGTGTCTTATGTTACAGCGAATGTCACATACAGTGTCTTATGTTACAGCGAATGTCACATACAGTGTCTTGTGTTACAGTGTATGTGGCCTACAGTGTCTTGTGTTACACTGTATAAGACTTTCCTATTCTTATGCTGTGGCTATGTGATCACAGGATTTAGTGAGGTGGGCTATACAGTTAACTCCCAGTTACTGATGCATATAATGGGTAGACCATCGAAATCGATGATGTCGTCATTGTGCATGACTTCTATTTGTGGGTGCGGGTGTGGCTGGCCAAGCCAATCCTGGAGCCACACCTGCGAGGGCAGTGGGGGCACTGGAACGTAGCTGTGGGGAGAGTCGATGCTGTCTTTCTGCGAGCTCAGGCACTGGTGATCCGTTCGCGCCGATTGTGTTCAAAGAGCGTGCAGGCTTTCCTGGTGGTGGCACGCCAGCCGGATCTGTCTTGTGCTTGTGCTTCAAGTTCCTTTACCGGGAAGACGCAGTGCTTGAGGCTGTCTCTTAAGCAGTCTTTGAAGCGTTTTTTGGGCCGTCCTTGCTTCCTGTGGCCTTTTGAGAGTGCACCATACAGGAGTTGGCGTGGCATGCGAGAATCATCCATACGTATGACATGACCTGTCCAGCGGAGTTGTGTCTTTAAGATCTAGGCTTCAACACTCACTAAGCCAGCATTGTCCAGGACTTCCAGGTTTGTCACCTTGTCTTGCCATTTGATGCCCATGAGTGAGCGCAGGGATCTCATGTGGAAAAGTTCAAGCTGCTTGAGGTGCTTTCTGTACAGCGTCCATGACTCACAGCCGTAGAGGAGGCTGGGGAGAACTACTGCCTTGTAGACTTTGATCTTGGTGGAAAGCTTGACGTTGTTATTCAACACACGAGTGCGCAGGCGACCCAGGGCTTGGCTGGCTTTGCTGATGCGAGCTGTGATTTCCTTGTCGATAGTACCGTCAGAAGAGATGATGCTCCCAAGGTACCTGAACTGGTCGACGGTCTTCAGCTTGGTGCCTTCGATGTACACTTTGGGTGGGGGGGCTCTTGTGCCTGGGGCCGGTTGGTGCAGGACCTCGGTCTTGCTGAGACTGATGGTGAGGCCAAACAGTCAACAGGCTTCCGAGAACCTGTTGACGATGGTCTGGAGGTCAGACTCCGTGTGCGCCATCAGCGCATAGTCATCGGCAAACAGCGCCTCAAGGATCAGTCTCTCGATGGTCTTGGTCCTGGCATTCAGTCGACGGAGGTCGAAGAGAGGTCTAGTCTGTACTTCAGGTACACTCCCTTCTCAAGGTCGCGTACTGCATGGGTCAGAACACACGTGAAGAACAGTTAGGTTGAACATCACGGGGGCAAGAACACAACCTTGTTTCACACCGTTGGAAATGTCGAAGGGTGCGGATGTGTTGCCGTTTGACTGGACAACTCCTACCATTCCATCATGGAAGAGGCGGATGATGTTGGTGAACTTCCTGGGGCAGCCGAGCTTTGCGAGGATGACCCAATGCACTTCTCTGTTTACGGTGTCGAATGCTTTGGTCAGATCTATGAAGACAGCATAGAGGTCCATGTGCTGCTCAATGCATTTCTCCTGGACCTGTCTCACAGAGAAGACCATGTCAACTGTCCTGTGGCTGGGTCTGAAGCCACATTGAGCCTCTGGGAGTGCTTCCTCAGATACAGAGCTGATCAGGCGGTTGAGGATGACTCTCGCGAGGATCTTGCCAGCAATGGACAAAAGTGAGATCCCTCGGTAATTGGCACAGTCTGCTTTGCTGCCCTTGTTCTTGAACAGGGAGACGATTGTAGCATCTCTAAATTCCTGTGGCATGTTCTCCTCTGCCCAGATGCATGTCAGAATATTGAGGAAGGCATCAAGGGGCTCAGTCCAGCTGCCTTGAAGAGCTCTGTGGGGATGCCGTCCATGCCTGCAGCCTTGCCGGAGCTAGTCTGGTTGATCGCTTTCTTGACCTTGTCCAGGGTTGGCGGGAGGTCAAGGTCAGGTGGTGTCTGGAGTATTCAAGGAGGGGGTTTCACCTATAATGGGGGAACAAGTCGCCTCTCGAAGGTTAGAGAGTAGCCCACCAGTTTAGGTCCCCACTTTGACACTCAACTCTCACTTGTGGCTCCACGTAGCTGCAGCATGCGCAGCGGCCACACCACGGCAACAGCTTCGACTGGCTGGCTAAACCAAGTGAGGGGAAACCGGGGGTCTCAAACCCTTGGTGAGGCAGGACTTGCTCATCCTAGCGTGCAAAGTCTGTCACCGGCCGACTGGGCGGAGGAAACCCAATCAAGGGTTCAACGGCCAAGAGGGCAGGTCAGCAGTGCACTGTGGAGTGCATAGGGCATGTCAGAGCACAGAAGAAGACATGGCCATCCACTGCAGCCAAGGAAGCTACCAGTTGTAACGTCTCATCGTGCCACTGGACTCTGTCTTCTGCGGCCGAGAGGGTGGGGTTGCTCCAGCGCAACAGCTTCTCCACCAAAATCTCCTTCACGCGCAGGTTTTGTGCATGGATCTTCATCTTCACCAAATCTGCTTCATCATCTTCTTTTTTCTTCTGCCTCCTCCAAAAGCCCTGCGGCGATGGGGAACGGGTGAACCGACAGGTAGAGGTTACTACTGGGAGTCGTAGCTCCGAACCTGCATGTAGGCGGCCTGTGGACCAGTGGTCGCTCTTCTCTGTACCAGGGGCAGCTGGGAAGTTCGGCAGCATACCAGGCGACTGAGCAGCCCTCTTCAGGACAGCACTGCTCACCCTAGTAAGGGAGGGAACTAGAAAAGGTGTTCCAAACATTGCCTGCCCTACATAAACTGGTCAGCTTTACCTCGGCTGGCGGTTTAACCCTTTTATGCGGTCGAAAAGAAAAACAAAAAGAGAAACTTACTCTCGGTACGCGGAACGTACGAACCCTGTTGGACAGAGATCAGACGAAGAGACCACACAGAAGAACAGCCCTCATAGCCAGGGAGCTGGCGAGATATAAAATCGACATTGCGGCTCTTAGCGAAACCAAATTTGCTGACGAAGGCTCGATCTGTGAACCTGAGGGTGGGTACACCTTTTTCTGGAAGGGCAAAGCTGAGAATGAAGACAGGATACACAAGAGTTGGCTTCGCCATCCGCACTACGCTCCTCTGACAGCTGCCTTCTCTTCCCACTGGCATCAGCGAACGATTGATGAAGCTCCATTTACCCATCTCCCACACCTGACATGTCACTATCATCAGTGCCTATGCTCCGACACTAACCAACGCCGATGATGACAAGGAGGCGTTCTATGAGAGCCTTGACTCCCTCCTGAAGTCCACTCCTGCAAGTGACAAACTCATCATGCTTGGTGACTTCAATGCTCGAGTTGGGCGCGAATGTGAATGCTGGGAAGGAGTGATGGGCCCACACGGGCTGGGCAAGATGAACAGCAATGGCCTGCTGCTGCTGACATTGTGCGCTGAGAATGGACTCGCCATCACCAACACCCTCTTCAGGCTGGCTAGTAAGTACAAGACAACATGGATGCATCCCAGGTCCAAGCAGTGGCATCTCATAGACTATGTCATTGTCCGCCAGCGGGATACTCGTGATGTCAGAACCACCAGAGCCATGAGAGGAGCCGAGTGCTGGACCGACCATCGGCTGGTGCGTTCTGTCCTCAACCTGCACATTGCACCAGCACACAGGAAGAGGCCAAAGCTCACCCGACCTTCATTCAACCTGGCCAAGCTGAAGTGCCTGGACGTCAAGGAAAACTTCCAGTCCCACCTTGATGACCTGCTAACTGCCCATGGACCGTTGACTGGCAACCCAACTGAACTGTGGAACCAGTTCAAGGGGATGGTGACGGAGTCTGCCAAAGACGTGCTTGGACCCAAGCAGAGAGTACACCAGGATTGGTTTGATGAGAACAATAAAGAGATCAACAAGCTACTGGAGCAAAAGTGCAGTGCCTTCATCGAGTGGCAGAATGACATCAACTCCTTCTCCAAGAAAGAACGCTTAAAACACCTCCAGAGAAAAGCCCAGAGAGAGCTCCGCAACATGCAGGACACCTGGTGGGACGGCAAAGCAAAAGAACTTGAACACTTCGCTGAATCCAGCAACTCCAAGGAGTTTTTCAGCGCTATGAAAGCTGTCTACGGCCCTGCCAGACCCAGCACAACCCCTCTCTTTTCCGCCGACGGCTTCACCTTGCTAAAGGACAAAGGCAGCGTCACTGAGCGCTGGAGAGAACACTTCTCAAATCTGCTGAACCTGCCTTCCACTGTCGATCCCGCGGCCCTGGACATGATTCCCCAGAAGCCGACACTGGATGACCTTGACTGATGCATACTTAATTGTTAATATATTATCACAGAATTTCACCGGCCTCAAACTTATTATTGGCTGCTGCTACAGTCACTTGGAATGTTATTTACGATAGACAGTACCCAAATGAATACGCCAGCAATTTAAACCATGAATGGAGTTTGTGAAATTTGATTTTACAACATGTCCAAAAAACGCTCCTAAAAAAAGAAAATTCAGATTGCCAAAAACTTTTGCCTCAGGAAATTGTTTTTGTGTTTCGCAGGATATCAATAAAAAGTAGTGGGATACTTACTTTACTTACGCCTGTCACCCCTACCCGGGTATAGGCCGTCGACGAGAGACCTCCAGCAACTCCTGTCCTGTGCTTCTCCTTCGATTCTACTCCAGGTGGTTCCCAGTCTCTTGATGTCTGCTTGGAGGTCTCGACGCCAGGAGTTTCTCGGCCTACCTCTTTTCCTCTTTCCCTGGGGGTTCCATGACAATGCCTGCCTAGTGATACTGGAAGCTGGCTTTCTCAGACTGTGACCGATCCATCCCCATCTTCTTTGCCCAATTTCATTCTCTGCTGTTATCTGCTCTGTTCTCTCCCAGAGTCTGACGTTGCTGATCTTCTCTGGCCAGTGGATTTTCAAAATTCTTCTAAGGCAACTGTTCATGAAGGTCTGTACTCTGTTGACTGTGGTTTTTGTCAATCTCCAAGTCTCTGCTCCATATAGGAGAACTGCTTTTACATTGGAGTTGAAAATCCGGACTTTGGTGTGTTGTGACAGCTCTCTGGAACTCCTCACTTTTTTCAACTGGAGAAAGGCTGCTCTGGCTTTACCGATTCGTGCTCTGACATCTGCATCAGTGCCGCCTTTTTTGTCTATGATGCTCCCGAGAAAAATAAGCAAAATAGCACTGTTTTGTACATTCTGAAACAACTGCCAAACACATAAAGAATATTAACTGCCAAACACATAAATAAAATTAACAGTTGAACAAGTGACAGATATTTTTCAGAATGAGTAAATCGTGTTACGTTGATGTTTGTTTTGGATTCCTCAGTGGGATTTCATCTTGTGTGTGAGGAAATAATGCAGTTTTGGCCATTGCTTTTTTGCCGATAGGTGTTTTTTGTTTGGATTCTAAGAATAACTGAAAAGACTGAATAACGATTGATTGATTGATTGTACATTGCTTAACGTCCCGACAGCAACAAGACTTTCTCAAGACGTGCCTGCACTGCTTGTGAGGAAAAAAAAACCCAGAATATTGAATGTATGTCGCCAGCCGGTCCAATACGTTAAATAAACCTACAACATGGGGCCTAAATAAAGCTAAGACCATTTAGCAACACACATCCAATATCAAGAGCTACAGGCAGCGCAGACAGTAGGGTAGGGAGAGTTTAAAAAAGGAAAATACAGGTGAATGGACCAAGGGTAGGCAGAAACACCATGCCCCAGAATAGAGAGGAAAACCCACCCTGTGGGGCTTACCAGGGTGACCATGGGAACTAAAAAGTAGTTAATCCCACCCAAGTCCCCCAGGGCAGACCCGGGTGGGGGCTGAATAACAAGGGTCTTGAGGATCTACAGTTCTGCACAAGCCCATGAAGGTATCTCAGATTGTAGGGGCTCATGAGGATCTGAAACACAAGCTGGGCTCTTGAGAATCTCTCAGTGTGCACACAAAAAAGATACACTCCTTTTGAGTAATTGCATATGAGTAGGACTTCATGGGGAGACTGTTCACTTCACTATCTCATCAACGTCTGGTCACATGGCATTCCTAGTGAAATTTGAAAGCCAAACACAGTGTAACACAAGACACTGTATGTGACACACCGTGTAACACAAGACACTGTATGTCACAAGTAACACAAGACACTCTGTCACATAAAGTGTCCAAAAAATGTATGACAGTGTTAGTAAACTAGACTTACTTACTTACGCCTGTCACCCCTACCCGGGTATAGGCCGTCGACGAGAGACCTCCAGCAACTCCTGTCCTGTGCTTCTCCTTCGATTCTACTCCAGGTGGTTCCCGGTCTCTTGATGTCTGCCTGGAGGTCTCGACACCAGGAGTTTCTTGGCCTACCTCTTTTCCTCTTTCCCTGGGGGTTCCATGACAATGCCTGCCTAGTGATACTGAAGCTGGCTTTCTCAGATTGTGACCGATCCATCCCCATCTTCTTCGCCCAATTTCATTCTCTGCTGTTATCTGCTCTGTTCTCTCCCAGAGTCTGACGTTGCTGATCTTCTCTGGCCAGTGGATTTTCAAAATTCTTCTAAGGCAACTGTTCATGAAGGTCTGTACTCTGTTGACTGTGGTTTTTGTCAATCTCCAAGTCTCTGCTCCATATAGGAGAACTGCTTTTACATTGGAGCTGAAAATCCGGACTTTGGTGTGTTGTGACAGCTCTCTGGAACTCCACACTTTTTTCAACTGGAGAAAGGCTGCTCTGGGTTTACCGATTCGTGCTCTGACATCTGCATCAGTGCCGCCTTTTTTGTCTATGATGATCCCGAGATAGGTGAAGGACTCCACCTCCTCCAACGTGGTGCCAGCAAGCAAGACAGGTTCTTCCCTGGTTGCGTTCAGCCTCATTGTCTTTGTTTTCTGTTTGTGAATGGTGAGGCCCACTTGGGACGAGATGTCAGCAAGCCTCGTGGTCTTGTCCTGCATTTGTTGATGAGTGTGGGACAGTAATGTCCCACACTCATCAACACTTCCACCCACCCCCCACCCCCCACACTTTGGTACCAGTCTCAGGCCACTTTACAAATTTCAAATACAAGCGATCAAAAATCTCTGTAACTTCAGTAGCTGACTGGCCCTTCGTTTGTCTTGTACTGTGTTTGTCTTAAATGGCGTAAAATCCGTGTCTGTTTCGTGAGTGTGTGAGGGTTTCAGGCGCGGCGCTTTGAGTCGATTTCCCCAAAAATTGAGAAAAAGCGCCTATATAATAACAGTATTATTAGTATTATTATTATTATTATTAATGCCAAGTCGTCTGCAAAATCGAGGTCGTCAAGCTGTGTCCACAGTGTCCACTGTATTCCACTTCATCTGTGCTCTGTGGTCATCTTCATGACCCAGTCTATGGCCAGTAGGAAGAGGAACGGAGACAGCAGACACCCCTGCCTGACACCAGTTCTGACCTGGAGCTCCCTGGTGAACTGCCCTTCGTGGATCACGCGACATGTCATGCCATCGTAGCTGCTCTTGATCAGGCGGACGAGCTTTGTGGGTACACCGTAGTGTCGTAGGAGTTTCCACAGAGTCTCTCGGTCCACACTGTCAAATGCTTTCTCATAATCCACAAAGTTGACGTACAGCGGGGAGCTCCACTCCAGAGACTGTTCCACGATGATGCGGAGAGTGGCGATCTGGTCTGTACATGATCGGTTCTTCCTGAATCCTGCTTGCTGGTCTCTCAGCTGGGGGTCAACGGAGCTCTTCATTCTCTCCAGGATGATCCTGTTGAAGACCTTTCCTGGTACTGACAGCAAGGTGATTCCTCTGTAGTTGGAACACTTGCTGAGGTCGCCTTTCTTGGGAAGCTTGATTAGGTACCCCTCCTTCCAGTCAGCCGGCATCACCTCCTCTTCCCAGATCTTTCCAAACAGTGGGTACAGCATCTCCACTGTTGTCTCTAGGTCTGCTTTCAGAGACTCCGCTGGGATGCCATCTGGGCCTGCTGCTTTGCCGTTCTTCAAAAATGCCACTGCTCTTCTGATCTCTTCCCGGCTGGGTCTGTCACAGCTGATGGGTAGGTCGGTCTCTGCCGGCTGGATGTCTGGGGGGTCGGGTGGGCTAGGTCTGTTCAGTAACTCTTCAAAATACTCGGCCCATCTGTCGAGTTGGTCTGCTCTGTCTGCAATTGGCTTGCCTTCTTTGTCTTTTACTGGTCTTTCTGTATGGCCATACTTGCCTGACAATCTTCTGGTAATGTCGTAGAGCTGTTTCATGTTGCTGCTGCCTTTTCTGCCTCTGCTGCCAGGCTGTCTGTGTAGGCCCTCTTGTCTGCCCTGATACTCCCCTTCACCTCGCGGTTGGCTTCTGAGTATTCCCCCTGTGCCCTTACTTTGGCTGCTCTCGTGCAACTGTTGTTGACAATTGCTTTCTTCTGCTTCCTCACTTCTATCTTCTTCAAGGTCTGTGCCGACAGCCAGTCCTTGTGATGGTGTTTCCTGAACCCTACAGTGTCTTTGCAGGTTGAGTTCAGCGCCTCTCTAACTGCCTTCCACTGCTGCTCTGTGGTGACCGCCTCCTCTTCACTTACTAGATCCTGTAGCGCTTGAAACCGGTTGGACAGCACCAGTTTGAACTCTTCTCTAACTCCAGTTTCTCTCAGGAGGCCTACATTATAGCGCTGTCTTCTTGTTGTCTCTGTGCGGCTTTTCTTTAGCTTGAGCTTCATTCTTAAGGTAAGCAGATGGTGGTCGGAGGCGACATCTGCACCCCTCCTCACTCGAACATCTTGAAGGGATCTTCTAAATTTCTTGCTAATGCAGATATGGTCTATTTGGTTCTCTGTTGTATGGTCAGGTGAGACCCAAGTTGCTTTGTGTATCCTTCTGTGTGGGAAGATGCTGCCTCCAATGACATGTCGGTTTAGAGCACAAAATTCTACAAACCTCTCCCCGTTCTCACTCATCTCCGAGCCTAGTCCCTGTCTCCCCATCACCTCTTCGTATCCGGTGTTGTCCTCCCCTATTTTGGCATTAAAATCGCCCATGACGATGGTGATGTCTCGCTCCGCACATTTGTCCAAGGCACTCTGGAGTCGGTCGTAGAACTCTTGTTTCTCTTCCTCGTCACTGTCATTAGTGGGCGCATAACACTGGATGACGTTCAGCTTGAGCTTTTTCTTGGTTCTAAAGGCTGCTGTGATGATTCTTGGCCCAAGAGGTTCCCAGCCCATCAGCGCTCTCTGTGCCACTGGTGACAGCATGAATGCTACACCTTCTGTATGGGGGGCATTCTCCTCTTCATGACCTGAATACAGAATCATCTCCCCACTTAACAGCCTTTTCTGGCCAGACTGCGTCCATCTGGCTTCACTGATACCTAGCAGGGAAAGGTTGTACTTTTGCATTTCCGCTGCTATCTGGGCGGCCTTGCCGCTCTGGTACATGGTCTTGACGTTCCATGTGCCCATGGTTGTATCCCTGGATAGAGAGAGGCGGCTCGGTCCTGTGGCTTCCGAAGACTTCCGGCTTTCACCACAGGACGTCATAAGTCTTCTGGTAGAAGAACCTTCCTCCTCCAGGAAAGGAATTACTGTTAGTCTTTTCGTCGGCGTTTTTGTAGCTGTTTCCTTTTTTGCAGGGTGGGGAAGCTACCCCCACGCCCAACCCCCTTACTAGGAGGACCAGGGGTTTTCTGTCGGGGTCACCTTCCCTTAGACCATGTTGGTTCACGGCACCTTATTTCATTCGGTGCACCCCTCTCACGAGGGACCCCCTATCCACCACCCAGGGGACGCGCCTCAACGCCATATGGTCCCAGCGCGAGGTAGTAAACTAGAACCAAACATATATATATATCAATGAAAAGTAGTGGGATGAGAAGAAAAACTAGTGTAAACTAGGTCTTTTTGCACTTGAAAGGATATATATTCTTTACTTTAAACAAAGGCGTCGCCCAAAGCCAAAAATGCACTCAATCAGATTAACTCCAAGGGATGTAATTTTTCATTTCAATTCTGAGAATGCTCTGCTGTACTAATGCCATGGAATTCCAGGCTGGTAAGCTTGCATATTGTCATCAGGACATCAGCTACCCTTTTTTGTGACTGCATTGCTCACTAGATCTAGAAAGAGAGGGTAGTGGGAGAGAAGGAATGACAGACCTATCTTTTTGAGCCTTCCACTGAACACCTACAAGGCTACTGCATAAAGCAATAGGGTCTACCCTCAGGCGCCCCACAATCAGCTGGAGAATATCCAGTCCTCCTCCCGAGAGGAGAGGCTAGTACATGAATGTTCCCAAACAGATATTGGATCTGCTGGGTAGATTTAGGTTTTTGCCACCTATGACCAGTTTCGCCCCAAAGGTGGGGGGGGGGGGGGGGGAGGGGGGAGTCGTCAGGTAGGCATACAGCGTAACCTGATAAATTGCAAACGCGTGTGTACCAGACGCCGCCTCCAGAATTTACTGGTAGCACCACTAGTACAGCGCGGATTACATCCCTAAAACTTTAAAAAGGGCAGCTGATGTCCTGATGACACAATGCAAGCTTACCAGCCTGGAATTCCATGGCATTAGTACAGCAGAGCATTCTCAGAATTAAAATGAAAAATTACATCCCTTGGAGTTAATCTGATTGGGTGCATTTTTGGCTTTGGGCGACGCCTTTGTTTAAAGTAAAGAATAATTATACCACAAAATAACCTAGGTGTTGCCTTTTCAAAATTAGTCTGTCTTCTTCCACTGCAAAACCACATAAAGCTTTAGGGGTGCAAACCGCGCTGTACTAGTGGTGCTACCAGTAAATTCTGGAGGCGGCTTGTAGTACACATGTTGTGTTTCCAGCTTCTAGTACACACGATGCAGTCACAATAAGGGCAGCTGATGTCCTGATGACAATGCAATGATACCAGCCTGGAATTCCATGGCATTAGCACAGCAAGAGCATTCTCAGAATTGAAATGAAAAATTATATATATATATATATATATATATATATATATATATATATATATATATATATATATATATATATATATATATATATATATATATATATATATATATATTCTTTACTTTTAACAAAGGCGTCGCCCAAAGCCAAAATTGCACTCAATCAGATTAGCTCCAAGGGACGTAATTTTTAAAAAATTCAATTCTGAGAATGCTCTTGCTGTGCTAATGCCATGGAATTCCAGGCTGGTAAGCTTGCATTGTGTCATCAGGACATCAGCTGCCCTTTTTGTGACTGCATCGCTCAAGAGATCTAGAAAGAAAGGGTTGTGAGAGAGAAGGAATGACAGACCTATCTTTTTGAGCCTTCCACTGAACACCTACTGCATAATAGCAATAGGGACTACCCCCAGGCACCCCGCAATCCGCTGGAGAATATCCTGACTGAGTTTGTACCTAATGATATCCCTACTCCTTTTGCCTGATGTGTTTTAAGTTGGTTGTGGACTGTTTTACCCCACACAAAATTACAGTGCTTGTTTACACATACTTGTTATATCTTTTTCTTACAGTATCTTCAAAGTGCTTTTTTAAGTTACTATTTAAAACGATCTGCTCCCTGGCATGCTTTGATTGCTTAAATTTGCTGATACAACCCTTCAGTGGTTTTTGTTTTGTTTTGTTTTGTTTTGTTTTTTGCCTCAGCTAAGACTTGTATACCCTGCTTTTCAATTCCATGCGAGTAGACACATGTATCAGAGGTTTTCCACTGCACTTTGAACACAACAGAATGGACTCTCCAGTGTGCAAAGGAGAAAAAGAGCAGAAAAGGCTATCATTTTACTACTTTTAAACTTCATAATTTTAAGTTAGCCCTTTTGTCCAGCATTATTGTAAGACATGCAGGACCTAAGAATATTTATAAAGGAGATATACCTGGCATAGGTCGCTGCAATGTTCTGCTGACAGCATTCATTAGGTTTTCTTTGTACTCACTTGAACACAAACTAACAAATAAAGGCGCATTGATTTATGGATCAAGTATTGTACACACATAATTGATAAACACTTACTTATTGTGTTATCGTTCATTGGATGTCACGTTTTGCTTTTCAGAGAAAGGAGAGAAATGCACAGTAGTCACGTGTTTGGACTGTGGCAGCATGAAGCGATTTTTATGGAGGAAAACACATCAGCTGTGGATCGAAAGGCCAGAGGCTTGGCTATCCTCCTAAGGTCTTAGATTCATAGATGTTTCAGCTGTCAGCCAGCGTATGTGAGGCATGTACCGTCTTGGTGCATCATTTAAAGCCCTCGGGACAAAAGCATAACATCGCTTTCTCTGGGCCTGAACCTGAAAGCTCTTCATCTTATGCATGCAACTGGTGGTACTGTGACAGTGCGGTAGCTGCATCCATAAGACCGTTTCATTTTTTTTGAATACCAGTACATTTATTTCCACTTTCCGCACCTTACAAAACATCAGCTTCGAGTATTCTATGAAGCTTTATATTCTGCTTTCTAACACGTTTTGTGCACGAGTGAGTGTAAGTTTTATTGGAGAGCTATATAGCGTACTGTGTGTGTGTTGAAGAAGATGTGTGTGCATGCAGTTTGTCACACATGCAAAAACTGCCACCAAAGAGTTTGAAGAATCAGAGCTGATGTGCAAAGTTTTTGCTGGTATGAATTCTACCACACCATTTGTGTATTTATGAATGTTGCCAATTCCATATTTTGAATATAAATACAGTAAAGGGCACTTCTAGTTTTTGTTCCTATATGATAATTATGTGTGAGTGTGGAGGAGCAGATTGTAACACAAATATAGTCAAGCTGTACAACCAGTGTTGATACATCCTGTGGAAAACATTGTACCACTGCATGCTTTGCCTCTTTGTACTAATTAATTTCCTTTCCATAGAATGGAAGTCTTTTACTGTTTTAGTTCTGGGAGGCAAAGGCTTAAAGACGAGGAATAAAGAGTGTCCACTTGTTTTCATAACTTGTTCACACTAAAATTTTTGGCTCACATGGGAAGCAAAAGTATGTTCTGGGCCAGTGGTTGCCCATCCATCATCCGTCGTAAACTTTAATGTTGGCACTTTCTCGGAGACTAGTCAAGCCACAGTCTTCAAACTTGGCCCAAGGATACTTTGGGGCAAGACCTTTCTAAACATACCAATTTCAGTGACCTCACAAAGGTCAAGGTCACAGAGGATCAGGAAATAGGTCAAAAATAGCTATATCTTGAAATTATGTTTTCTCAAATACTATTCACAACTTTAAACCCAAACTTGGTACAAAGATACCTGATGGTAAGATCTTTCTATGCATTTTAATTTGGTTGATCCTGCAGGAAGGTCAAGGTCACAAGAGTTTAAGAAATAGGTCTAAAATCGCCATATGTTGACAAAAGATGTTTTTTCTCAAATACTATTCACAACTTCAAAGTCAAACTTGCTACAGAGATGCCTGATGGTAAGACATATCTATGCATACTAATTTGGATGACCCTTCAAAAAGGCCAAGAGCTCAGAAAATACGTTTAAAAAAATAGCCATATTTTGACAAGAAATGTTTTTTTCTCTATTTGTATTCACAACTACAAACCCAAACTTGTTACAGAGATACTTGATGGTAAGACCTATCTATGCACACTAATTTGGATGACCTCTCAGAAAGTTCAAGGGTCACAAGAGCTCAGGAAATAGGTATAAAATAGATTGATTGATTGATTGTACATTGCTTAACGTCCCGACAGCAACAAGGCTTTCTCAGGACGTGCCTGCACTGCTTGTGAAAAAAAACAAACTAAACAGAACATTGAATGTATGTCGCCAGCCGGTCAAATACATTAAATAAACCTAACACATGGGCCTAAATAAAGCTAAGACCATTTAGCAACACACATCCAATATCAAGAGCTACAGGCAGTGCAGACAGTAGGGAGAGTTTTAAAAAGGCAAATACAGGTGAAGGGACAAAGGGTAGACAGAAACACATGTCCCAGATTAGAGAGATAAACCCACCCTGTGGGGCTGACCAGGGTGACCCTGGGAACTAAAAAAAGTACAGAGATACCTGATGGTAAGACCTATCTATGCATACTAATTTGGATGACCCCTTGGAAAAGGTCAAGGGTCATAAGAGTCGACAAATGTGTATAAAATGACAATAATTGTAGTTATTATCAACATTTTAGCAAACTTTTCGATCAGATTTGGCACAGTGGTAGCTAATGATAAGACCTTCCTATGTATCCTAATTTAGTCGACTCATCGCAAAGGTCAAAGTTCACGGGGGTGTCACAGATGTGTTACTTACTTACTTACGCCTGTCACCCCTACCCGGGTATAGGCCGTCGATGAGAGACCTCCAGCAACTCCTGTCCTGTTGCTTCTCCTTCGATTCTACTCCAGGTGGTTCCCAGTCTCTTGATGTCTGCTTGGAGGTCTCGACGCCAGGAGTTTCTCGGCCTACCTCTTTTCCTCTTCCCCTGGGGGTTCCATGACAATGCCTGCCTAGTGATACTGGAAGCTGGCTTTCTCAGACTAAAACTGATTAAATTTTGGAAAAAAAAAACATGGATTTTGTTAAGAAGCCATCCCTTTACTTATTGTCAGACGTGTGGATTGGTCATACCCATGAGCCATAAGGGCTTTGCCTTTCTTGTTGATAGAATTGTAGTTATCAACTGTTTTGCAACTTTTTAATCAAATTTGGCACAAAGGTAGCTGATGATAAGACCTTCCTATGTATACTAATTTAGTTGACGCATCGCAAAGGTCAAGGGTCACGGTGGTTGACAGATGTGTAAAATCGGATTAAATTTTGAGAAAACATGGATTTTGCTGGTGCAGAAGGCATCCCTATACTTATTGTCACAAAGGTCACATATGTAGATCGTTCATACACGTGAGCCATAAGGGCTTTGCCTTTCTTGCTATTTTAGATATAATCGTTTTGACATCATGCAACATTTCTACGCAAAAAACAAAACAATTGGTTGTGCTTTTTATCCTGATGGAATTCCTCAATGTCAGCAAGAACAGTGAGAGCAAATTTTGCACAAAACCTATAGACAGATCTTACCATCAGGTATCTCTGTACATCATCATTGGAAGCCCCAAAACTGGAAACAGTTAATAAATTCAAATACTTAGGAGCCATTGTGACGGATGAGGGATCAAAACCAGAAATACTGTCCAGGATTGCACAGGCAACAACAGCACTGAGAAGATTGAAGACGTTATGGAAGGACAGAAATATCACGCTCTGCTCCAAGATCAGACTGATGCGCTCCTTACTCATCTCAGTGTTCTTGTATGCCTATGAGGTCATGGACCCTCACAGACTTTGAAAGGAGGATACAAGCCACTGAAATGAGGTGTTTTCGAAGGCTGCTTGGCATTTCATACAGAGATCACATCATGAGCGAGGAAGTGGGAAGCAGAATCAGGCAAGCCATCGGGCCCTATGAAGACCTATTAGCCATTATGAAAAAACGCAAACTGAAGTGGTATGGGCATGTCACGCATTCAGCAGGGCTTGCCAAAACAATCCTGCAAGGCACTGTGCAAGGAGGACGAAGAAGAGGAAGACAGAGGAAAAGATGGGAGGACAATACCTCAGAGTGGACAGGACTCACGCTGGGCGATACGCTAATGGCAGAGAACGGAGAGGAATGGAGTGATCTGGTTGCCAAGTCATCAGTGGTGCCCCAACGGTCAGCAAGACTATGGGATATAGATAGATCTCTGTACCAAATTAAATTTTGGGTTTGAAGTTGTGAATAGTATTTGAGAAAAAATATCTTTTGTCAAAATATGGCTATTTTTTACCAATTTCCTGACCTCGTGACCCTTGACCTTCCTGAGGGATCAACCAAAATTAGCATGCATAGAAAGGTCTTCCCATCAGGTATCTCTGTAGCAAGTTTGGGTTTAAAGTTGTGAATAGTATTTGAGAAAAAACATCTTTTGTCAAAATATGGCTATTTCGGACCTATTTCCTGAGCCCTTGACCTCTCCGCGGGGTCATACAAATTAGTATGCATAGATAGGTCTTCCCATCAGGTGTCTCTGAAGCAAGTGTGGGTTTGAAGTTGTGAACAGTATTTGAGCAAGAACATCTTTTGTCAAAATATGGCTATTTTTCACCTATTTCCTGAGCTCTTGTGACCCTTGACCTTCCCGAGGGATCAACCTAATTAGTATGCATAGAAAGGTCTTACCATCAGGTACCTTTGTACCAAGTTTGGGTTTAAAGTTGTGAATAGTATTTGAGAAAAAATAAATTATGTCAAAATATAGCTATTTTTGACATTTCCTGATCCCCTGTGACCTTGACCTTTGTAAGAGGTCACCCAAATTGGTATGTTTCGAAAGGTCTTGCCACACCTCCTTGGGGCAAGTTTGAAGACTGTGACTTGAATAGTCTCAGAGAAAATGCCAACCTTAAAGTTTCCCATGGACGATGGCGGATGGACGGACGCCCACTGGCCCAAAACATACTCACTTTTGCTTCGCACGTGAGCCAAAAATGAACTCTTCCCCACAAGAGTTTGTACAGTTTTGTGAAAGGCAAGATTTCAAAATAATACAATGAAAATATCACTATTCATAACAAGATGATTTCATTCCAAAGTCTACCGTATTGTTTGCAGCTCACAGAGTTCATGTTCATATTTTTAAGGTTATCCTTCTGATCCATTTCCCTCCTCTCCAACCCAGCCTCTGATCAAAACACAAATAAAGACGTACACATTGCTCCTACCACCATCAATACGCTCTGTGGGCTGATATAGCAACAGGAATTCTTAAGAGGAATTCTTAAGAGGAAGAATAACGAGCAGAAAAATTATGTCACTGTAAGCTTCACATCATGGCATCACTAATCTCATGACGCTGTGTACACAGTGACGAATTTGAGGTCAATTCAGAAACATTGTTTTGCTGACATCTGGCGCTTTGCTACAAATTAGGAACATTGTGTAACACTGACATGTTTTGCGCCTTTACGTCACCATCACTGTCTGATCCTTCTCAAGAGTCGAGAATTCTTGCTTTGTAATTTTTTTCTGCAATGAATTACTTTTTACGAAAAAGTTGAAAAGGCACAAAGCTGGCTAATGAACTCATTCAATGTCTATTTCCAAGGTAGCTATATCCAAAATTCTGAGTGAATAGAACGAAAATTACAGACTCAAATGCGGGTCAACCGACTATATAAACGGCAATTTTTCTCTTTAACAAGTCTACCATTTAAAACATGCTCGGAGACTTTCTGAAATACATCTCAATCAAAGAATTTCATAAAATTTCAGGCCTGTAAGTACACAAACACTGGAGATACTCACGTCTACATATATACACAAACACATACGCACGGCGTTTCCCACCATAAGTACGTTCAACAGCGCAGCTAGCGTAGCTAGACATGACGTAATTTTTATAGTGTTACTTCACTGTTGGAGTCTGATGTGTGCCCGCCTATGTTTGTCATTTGCATGCTACGGAACGTGCTCCGACCAGCCCCATCTCGAAGTCTACCATATTTTCAATACAGTAAACAAAAAATGGCATAATGGCCTTTGCCATTATAAGACAGAACTGTGGTTGATATATAGGTCACATGTTAACAAAGAAATGCAGAGTATGCCAAAAATGTCGGTAAATAAACTTTATTTCTATTCTGCAACAAGAGCAAGAGCCTTTCTCTGCGCAATGATGCATGTGTGTATACATTGCACTATTCAACCCCCTTGTGTATGCAGTGAATGGTACAGTTTACAGAACCGGTGGCTGCATGCATGATGGGGTTAAAATACCTAACTCTGGTTGTCGGAAAGGTTTTGTGTTCAGGTGATTCCTGCATGAATCACCTTAACAATAAGCACTACCAACAATTTTGTGCACACCTAAAGTACATCAGAAATGACATTGCATATATTTGAAGCAAAGGCACTCCAGACAACCCAGTCATCCAAAAAAGTAAATAAACATGGACAAAAAGTAAGGTTACACAAAGACAATAGGGATGTGTTGCAAACAGTCCTGAGTAAAGACATCTAGATTACTACGACTCAGTACATCCAGATACAGCCCATATTAAAAAAGCAAAAAACAAAGCACAGTCAAAAAAGATAATTACTGCATGTGACCATATGTCTGCTGTATTTAATCTCCACTATTATAATGCATACTGTACATGAAAACACATATAGGATGTGCTTGGGGGGAAAAAAGCATTTTGTTTTAAATTATATTGCTTTCTTCAAGACCAAATTAGAGTATTCGGTGCAGAAAAAAAGAACAAGTACAAGAAAATACTTGCATTAATAAATCGTTCACTGCAAGTTGATGTCAATTTTGTGTGTTGTCAATAAGTAATTTGTCGATGAATATTGACAGTGCTTTTTGTCCAGGTGATTCCTGTAGAAATCACCTCAACAACCAAAGGGTTAAATAATATGTTGAATAAATACAGCTTCAGAATAAATACAGTTGAGGGAAAAGTTTAGCAGAAGGGACCATCAGTTTAACTAGTCACAGCACCAACACAGAAAAATTCCATCTGTGAGCCGTCCTCAGCTGGCTTGAGCTCCCAGACTTCACACACTCTGATGATGACAGTGTACACAGTTAGAGCGTCAGTCAACCACCTCTGCTCTTCAGCTGCTTCAGATTCACACAAAATGTACTAGTAAATGTGCAAGTAGGTGATTTTCCAGAAACCAGAAGATCAAACTGCATGTGTTTCACTGAAACAGTGGATTAAAAGCGCACAAACATGCAATGGCAATTTTGCCCGGGCTTTCAATCCAGTTTTCCTCGAAACAAGTGCAATGCTTACCTACTTCTGATTTCCAAAAAATGCCTACTGTCAAATATCTCTACCTGAAAGCCATGCAGCTCTGACAAACCGCAACCGGATAATGATAAATCAGCCAGTACAGTTCTAGGGTAGTGCCTGAAAAGATTGGCACCTTCACATTGTGCATAACAAAGGACATTACAATATATGTACAGGGTGATATCACAGCACCTTTAATAAATATTACTTCCACGATAATCGTTGACATTTAGTGATAATGCTGTCAGTCAATTTGGGTGTAAATATTACAACAGACAATGCACCCGATCTCTCAACCATTTTTTACACAAACAAAACCACACATGCTCTTACATTTATGAAATAGTACAGAGAACAGTTACACATTTATTTTCTGTGCATGAGAACACTTCCAGTTGCAGAAGTTCTACATCACTATTACAAACCTGCTGCCATCATTGACTACTATAAACAAAATTTCTACATTGTCCCCCTTGTGCAAGCTGCAACCAGTATCATGAACATTACCTGTGGCCCCATGCATAGGATGTTAGCTCATTCAGCCCGATGCACATATTTCCCAAATTTTGGAGGCGTCATCTAACGACTATGCACCTGTAGCAGGAGATGGATCGACCATGATAATTCAAGGGCAGTGCCAGATTAGCTTAGCGCCTATCAGCGCCAAGCTAATCTGGCACTACCCTTGAATTATGGTCAACCCATCTCCTGCTGTAGTGCGCCAGGGCTGAATGAGTTAACCCATATCGTACTGAGGCTATAAGCTTCAAACTTGTACAGTGCCATATGCAAGCTACATTATAGTACTCACAGATAAGGATATAGATCAATGGCTTTAGTTCAAGGGTGGTGCCAGAATAGCTTGGCGCCTAGAGGCACCAAGCTATTCTGGCACTACCCTGTAACTATTTTAGTCAAACTTATTTCACACACAGGTGTATTCCGAATGATATGGGTTAACCTTTTGGTTGTCGGTAACAAAAAGTGCTAAGGACAGCCAAAGGGTTAACATCTGACATCTGAAGTAAAACAACACAAGAAACAAATTAAGTACATCAGTGAATCTGAAGCAGCTGGATATCACAAGGGTTTCACTGTTTGCCATTGGCTATTGCTGCAACACAAAGATAATACAATAACATTAAATTATACAGTTAAAAAGAAAAAAAGTTTCCATGATACAATTATGAAAAGCAAGCATCAAAATGTGCCAGACCCCAGTTTTAAAGTTTCCTTTCGAAGTTTCTCACTCTCACACGTAAGTCAACATATTAATTCATTCAGCCTGGTGCATGTATTTCCCAAATTTTGCAGGCGTCATCTAACGACTGTGCACCTGTTGCAGGAGAGGGATCGACCATGATAATTCAAGGGCAGTGCCAGATTAGCTTGGCGCTGACAGGTGCCAAGCTAATCTGGCACTACCCTTGAATTATCATGGTCGACCCATCTCCTGCTGTAGTGCGTCAGGGCTGAATGGGTTAATCCCCCCTCCTCCACGCACCCTTTTAAATTGTGCAAATGTAATTATAATTAATGAACATTAAATTATACTACGGCTATTCACAGTTTGATACCTACTTTAAACACACAACTTGTCATAACACTTACTGTCATTAGATACAAATTTAAGTGAGCTGCTGAATATTCAGAATCGTGATTGGCCCTGATTGGGACCATCACCAAGAAACTCGTGTCCAAGACCATTGCCGCACTTGCCACAAGACACCTGCAAAACATACAGCTTACAAATTAAACAGTCAATGAACTCACTTGCTACAAGGGTCAATTCAATTTCATAATTACCCTAACCCTTTGGCTGTCCGTAGCACTTTTCTTTAAGGTGACTCCTGCAGGACCAAAAATGTGCTACGGACAGCCATGGAGATAGCTCACTGAGCCTTGAGGCCAGACCAAAGTTCTAGAACAAAGACTTTAAACTGTCAACTGATATATATACATGTGACATTTCTGGAGACAAGTTGACCATTAATTCAAAGTCTCTGAACACCAAACCACTCTGGCTCTACCCATATCGTGTTGAAATGCGCCAGTCAAGAAAAAGTGAACACAATCCCTGCAGTTGCAGGGTCACGTGAGGATCCATGTTTAGTTAGTTCTGCATCTGACTGCTCAAAGTCTGTTGCTCTTGCTGACACCACTTTGTTTCCATTTTCCTTGGTGTTAAATTAACAAAATCTGCAAACTAGCAGCAAAGGGGTTCACCTGAAAGATGTCCTTTGACAAATGTGTTGACCATGATGGTTCAAAAGTGCCGTAGTGCTGGAATAGTTTAAGGCACCTTCCTTCATGCCATGAACTGCTAGAGACACAGATACCCCTCATGAGCCCCCGCGGTTGCAGGTGCTCCAGAGGATTTATGTCTCTAGCCGACACCACTTTGTGCCCATGGTCCTGGGATGATTGGGACTCTTTGGCATTAATTTAACAAAGATGTCAGAAGCACAATCTGCATTCACTGGCAGTGAAGGGGCAAACGTGTCTGAATAGAATGGGCTAGTTCCATGCTTAGTTCGTTCTGACTGCTCGAAGTCTGTTGCTCTCTGTGAGTGTGTGTGCCATTCATCACTCAGGAGGACATTAACTCATTCAGCCTGACGCACGTATTTCCCAAATTTTGGAGGCATCATCTGATCATGTAATGATTATGCACCTGTTGCAGGAGATGGATCGACCATGATAATTCAAGGGTAGTGCCAGATTAGTTTGGCACCAACAGGCACCAAGCTAATCTGGCACTACCCTTGAATTATCATGGTCGACCCTTCTCCTGCTGTAGCGCCTCAGGGCTGAATGAGTTAAGACACTGAACCCTAACATTCCAAAACTACTATTCTAAAACTACTGTCCATCACTGCCAGTGGATGCAGATTGTATTTTTTAATATTCACTGTTAATTCAACACAAAAGACCCTCGAGGGACCATCAAAGGAACGTGGATACAAAGTTTCATCAAGAGGCAAAGATCCTCATGCGGGGATCATCAGGATCTATACCTCTTGCAGTAGGCTGGTGTTCATTTTTTCTCAGCATGAAGGGGTTAAAACCACATTACACTGGAGGGCAAGATGGCGGCCAGGCACCATCTCCTGGCCGGCCGCTCCGGCAAAATCCGCCAACTGTGCTTTGAAGCGACTCCTATTATTATTATTTTCCAGGCAGTGTTGTGCCATCGGCAAGTTCTGAGTGAATGATATACTTTTTTTTTTGGACAACTTTATGTGATAGCTGTGGTGTACCGACTATAACATCGTCTTAATCTTGTACACTGAGTATTCGGAATTTGGACTTGTTTCACCAGTCGTGCCAGCCTATGCATCTAAAGAAGAGCGTGCACATGAACTGTGGAATTACTAAACATGTGCTGTTCCGGGCTCCATCCCTACATTATTCACAGACTAACCCACTGCCAGATCTTTCTTCATTCTGACTGACCCCACAGAAGAGCGTGGAAGCACACAGAGAAGAATTTACCACAGTGAGCTTTCCTACCACCGTGGCGGCCGTGTTTATCATCACGAACTGCCTGGCCCGCCGGCGACCTTCCCTGTTGACAGATATTTCCCAACACAAGCGGCGTGCCAGTGAAAATGACTGTGTGTGGGGGTGCTGGTTTTATTTCATTATAATGACTCATGACTGTTACCATCATGATATTATGTATTATAAGTGATGTTGAAGGACTTTGTCGGAGCGGTGCCCTCCGCTGAACACCGGCGCTGTACTATAGCGACGGGCCTCCAGGTGCAGCTTTGATCGTTGTTTTATGTTGCCTAGATAGGAAATTATTTTCCTTTCGACGGTAATTTGTTTCTGTTGTTAACTTGTATTTTTATGTACTAGCTTTAGTCAAGTAGGAATGTAACAAAAGAACATATTACTAGTGTGTTCAGGAGACATAGGGCTGTCTTAGCATTCTGTTTTTTGTCAGGGAGGTTCGGGTCGGGATGAGGCCACTGGCGCCGGCCATTAGATGCCTTGGCGACGGGCTTCACCCGTACCAAATCATTGTCCATTTTGTAGTTCTGTTATTGTAATTTGTGGAATGAGCGAGTGAGTGAATGTGAGCAGCACCTGTGGTGGCAAGACAATTTTTGCTGTGTATGATTATCTCTATTACAGCAACAATAAAGTCATCTTGAATTTCAGGAGACAAAACAGACAATGACAGTTCAAGGATGGTGACAGAATAGCTTGCACCATCCTTGAAATATGGTTGGTCCATATTTTGTTGTAGTGTTGGGGCCCCATGTGTTAAATGTAACACACCTTGATGGCTCTGGCTGACTCAGGTCTCTTGCTCACGCTGTCTTCACGCACAGTCTCTGTGAAGGCTGGCCAAGGAGACGAATGTTCAAACTTACTCTTGCTGTGAAACAGGTGATGGCCACATTGTGAACACACATAAATGCCTGCAAAATATAGGATACAAAACATAATGCACACTAATCAACACAATGAGCACCAAGGTCACAATTCCGAAACTTTAGAGATTTTTTCTGAAGACTACATGATGGTTCACGACGGTAAACATTCTGATTTAAACCTCAACAAAACTGCATTGTTTTGTTTTTAGGCTTTCAGTGTGGCAGCTTACCACATGACAATTTATCAGAGAGCCTGTATTTTTAGTACATTTCTACATGTTTCCTTTCGGTCTGTAACAATATATATTGTCGTGATTGGACAGTGTGCAAAAGAAAAATGTATTTTTCTCTAAAATGTATTTTTTTTTTAAAATATCGATGGAATTACTGTATGGAAAACACACTTAGCTTAACGATTTCAGCCTAAAAATGATTGTGTAAATTACACAACCAGGGAGGCAACTCGTGGGCCGTTACCAGGGCCCGAGCAGCCTCCCTTCCCTCCTCATCCAGGCAGAAGTGCCAGTGTTATCCCAGTTGAACGCTAAAGCGCTCTGGCGGCAAGCGGGGCAGGTGGGAGGGCCATTCGAGTAATGCCATCGTTAAGTATTTTTTGGAAAAATATATTTTAGAGAAAAATACATTTGTTTCCTCAAAATACATTACCGATGGCATTACTGTATGGATGAATAAAGAAAAAGGAGGAGGGTGCCGCCTGCTAGGTCCTGTCATCGCTCGTGCTTAACGGTTGGGAACAGGAGGCGCCAGGAGAGAGTGTTGCGCCGCAGCGATGTCTCCGACCATGGCCAGATTTTCCCGCTGGCTTGTAAGGTCACAGAGGTAGAAGCGGGCAAAGGTAGAATTGGCCCGCCACCCAACAGCCACCACAATGTCTCTCACCGCGCAGTTTCTATCAAACGCAACACTGGTGGAGACTGCACGGACCTCATGTGCACGAATACGCAGCATCTTAGCACCCGCCGGAGAGAGCTCCTCATAGGCAGAACGGATGACCCAACGCAGCCACGAGGAGATCGTCTGCGCAGATATGTCATGCCTGCCAGGGGAAAGTGGCAGGAAAAGGCGGGTCCGGCCACGCCGGATAGGTTTTGTCCTGCGCAGGTAGAGTCATAGCGCCCGGACAGGGTCCTGATGGCAAGAGTCCTGAGTCTGGTCTGGTTTCCTGAGGGGTCGCAGGGTGAGAACTGGGGCCCTGGCTGAAGGGAGCCGATTCTTTGCCAAGAAGGCGGGATTCATTAGGAGGTGTACAGAGCCATCGGCCCTGAGCTGAAGGCAGGACGGGTCCATAGATAGCGCATGTAATTCACTGACTCTGGACGCTGTAGCAAGCGCAAGTAGGAAGCAGGTCTTCTGGGTGAGATTCGCCATGCTAGCCAAGTGCAGTGGCTCGAATTTGCTAGAATTTAGCCAGGTAAGGACCCAGGTGAGGTCCCAGCGGGGAATCAAAGATTGTGGAACTGGTCGCTGTAAGTCGAAATTCCGCATGAGATCCGAAAGATCCGAGCAGGCTCCAGGATCTGGGAGTCCCAAATGGCGGTAGGTATCCGCGATCATGGAGAGGTAACCTCTAATGGTCATAGGGGCCAGATTCTTCTCTCGAAAAAGCCAAAGGAAGAAATCTGCAAGCTGGGGCGACATCAGTGCTGTGGGGGGAAGTCGCTCCGTCTCGCACCAATCCCAGAAGACTCGACACTTCGTTTCGTACACTCGGAGGGTGGAAGATCTGCGGGCTGCAGCGATAGCTTCCACCGCCGCACGCGAGAAACCTCTAGAGGAGAGGGCTTGCCGCACAACCGCCAGGCGTGTAAGAGGAGTCGCTCTGGGCAAGGTTGAAAGAGTGGCTGCCGGGGTTGCTTCAGCATCGTGCGGGGGGAGAGCAAGGGGAGCAGGGGATCCGTTGCTAGGCTGAGGAGATCGGTGGTCCAACTCATGTTCCAGCTGAAGGGGGCGACCAGGAGAAGGATCGCGTTGTACCCCCGGAGTTTCTGAAGAACTCTGGGCACCAGCACAGATGGAGGATACGCGTAGGCGATCAGGCCCTCCCAATCCAAGGATAAGGCGTCGACCGCCCACGCTAGAAGGTCCGGGAAGGGGGAGATGAAGATGGGGAGCTGCCTGTTCCAACGAGTCGCAAACAGATCGATCATCGGGGTCTCCCAGTGCTGGCAAATCATGCGAAAGATCTCTGGACTCAAAGACCACTCGGTATGTAGGAGCTGGCCCTTCCTCGAGAGGGAGTCTGCGAGGACGTTCAGGTGGCCCGGAATGTGACGAGCTCGGAGGGAGATGTCGTGGTCCCTGCACCACAGAAGCAACTGGTAAAGGAGCATGCAGAGGGTCGGGGAGCGGGTGCCCCCCTTGCTTCTGGATGTATGCGATAACTGTGGCATTGTCGGACATGATGAGGACTTCTTGATGGTGAAGCCGAGACTGCCAATGGTCGAGGGCCAACCAAACCGCTTTAAACTCCAACCAATTGATGTGTTTGTCCGAGAACTCCGGTGGCCACAGGCCTGAGGCGGCGGAGAATTCCAGCAGGAGGTGTGCACCCCAGCCGGAGCAGCTGGCATCGGTGCAGAGAGAAAGTCGAGGCGGGGGGGAGGAGAGAGGAACCCTCGAACGAAGCCAGCAGGGATCCATCCACTGCTGGAGGTGGGCTTGGACAAACGGGAGGACAGGAATCGGGCCCGAGAGGTCGCGGGATGAAGGACGCCAATGGGCAAGGAGATGGAGTTGAAGAGGGCGCGAGTAGAGCCGACCCAGGGGTAAAAGGTCCACGGCCGCGTTCAAGAGACCTAGCAGTTGTAACCAAACCCGCGCTGGGACTACATCCGCGCTGAAGAGCCTGGTGGGCAAACTCCACCAACTTCGCGGCACGAGCTTCCGGCAATCGCACGAGATTGCAATCGGTCCAGAACTCCATGCCAAGATGCAAGAACCGGCGGGACGGAGAGAGATCAGACTTTCCGCTGTTGACTAGGAAGCCAAGGTGGTGAAGAAGAGCGAGAAACTCGTCCCCGATCTTTGGCGAGGGAGGCGGAGTCCTGGTTCTGGAGAAGAAGATCGTCCAAATAGTTGGAGGTGGGGCTAGACTCCTCCTGGCGAGCCTTGGCGACCACCGCATTGACGATCCGGGTGAACACCCAAGGGCTGATGTTGAGGCCGAAGGGGAGAGACTGGAACTGGTAGACCGTTCCGCAATAGGCGAAGCATAGGAACCGCCTGGAGGCGGGGTGCACAAGGACGTGAAGATAGGCGTCGGCCAGATCGAGGCTGACTGCAAAGTCCATGGGGCACACGGCGGCTTTTAGGGCCCGTGCCATCTCCATCCGAAAGGAGGGAGCGGAAATGAAGCTGTTGAGAGCCGACAGGTCGATGATAGGGTGCCAGCGGCCGCCCGGCTTTGGAACCACGAAGAGGCGGCTGTAAAAGGCTGGGGAAAAGTGTTGCGAGACGACCTCCATTGCAGATTTGAGAAGCAAGGTTGCGATCTCATCTCGCAAGGCACAAGCCTTGGTCTGGTCTCCCGAAACACGCGTCCAAACAGGGGTCCGGTGGAGGGGAGGGGGACGCTGAAAGGAAATCCGCAGACCCTCCGTGATGGTAGTGAGCACCCAAGGGTCGTCCGGCAGCAGCGAACGCCACTCGTCGCTGTGCAGGGCAAGCCGCCCGCCGACAGGGGGCTCTTGGGATGTCAGCAGGGGCGGGGGTGAGAGAGAGTTAGCGGACCCTGCCCCACCCAGCTCTGCGGGTGGGATGGGACCAAGCGGAGGTGGGAGCTCGAGGGCGGGAGGAAGAAGGACGGCCGGAGAAGACGGCCGAATTCTGGAGGGCATGCCGGGGGTAGGGTCTGAAAGACCGCAGGGCGCGACCCACCGCCCTACGGGAGGTCGGAAAGCGAGCCGCAGCAGCCCGGGGGGCAGAGGGCCATGAATCCTTAAAGGTCTCTTGCACAGACTGCAAGATGGGGCCGAAAAGGAGAGGGCCCCCGATAGGAGCACGACGGAGCTGGACATGTGCAGCCGCAGGAAGAAGGGGGCACAGTTCCAGCACAGCATCGGGGTGCATGAGGTCATGGTAGGCCGCCCGGTTAGCCACTACCGCCAGGGCCTGAATGTTCTGTCGAGGATCTACATCCTGGTGCTCCAGAGACTCCTGGACGCAGATGAGCATGGCCTGTGTAGCTAACTCTAGAAACCCCGAGCAGGCGAGGGAATTGCGGACCAAGGTCGCCGTATTATTGAGTCCGCTGTGGATGCAGCGCCGAAGGGCCTTCCGGGAAGCAAGAAGTGTCTCTATGGCCGGCAGGAGGGGGCAGACAAACGACTGGGAGTGACCCGCATACCAATGTTGTCGGAAGCAGATATTTACGCCCGTCGGCCAACGAGCGTCAGAGAAGGAGCCCTTGTCCGAGTGCCAACCCTGCTGAAGCTCGGCGTTAAATGCGTCCGTCCAATCTCGAAAACCCCATGGTTGAGGAAGGGACTTGAACTTTTTGATTAATTGCAGCGCATCCACCAGGGCAGAAGCCATCCTCTTCATCGGCGGTGAAGGGGGGAGGTAGAAAACGGGCGATCAGTCGAGACGCCATATCGAGGTCGCGCGACGTTTCCGATCCCGCCGGGGGGGGTGGGTCAGGGGAAAGATCACAAGAAGAAGTACAGGACCGGACGCTGGCACGGGAATCCGGAGACGCAGAACGGTCCGAGTGGGAGGGAGAGAGAAGAACAGAAGCCGAATCCTCCTGGTGGAGGCTGAGGGAGTCAATTGCATCCTCGAGCAGAGGTGGTGGAGGGGCTGTTCGATCCCGGCGGGGATGGACGAAACTAGGAGAGGCGGGGACAACGTGGCGAGTCCCCAAAGGGCGCTGAAAGGGGGACACGGATCTGTCCTGAAGGCTGCGGGGCTCCAGCTGATCGTTGGCAGCGGCACCACGCTGAAGCACAGAGGAGCGCCGTACATCACGGGAAAGACTGTGCTGAAGCACAGGCTGATCCCGTCGCTGGCGGCGGCGCCGTGCTGAAGCACGGTGGAGCACCGTACATCACGGGACGAAGGTCTGTGCTGAAGCACAGCTGAGTCCCATCGCTCGTCAACCACTGACCTGGTCTGAGGACCGGCAGGCCGCTCTCTGTCACGGGGCACCGACCTGTGCTGAAGCCAGAGTGGGTCCCGTTTAACTCCGGTATCCGTAAGGCAGGCCGGGTGCGAAGGGTCTCGGGCCGCCGCCCAATGCCGAAACTTGTCCAAACGGACCAAGGAACGAGACACCGAGACCGACGGAGAGCGAGAGCGTCAAATCGAGCGATCCGAAGAACGAACCGAAGAATGAACCGACGACTGGAGGTCCGAAAGACCGTCGGGTAAGGTCTCCATAGCCCGGGGTTTCGAAGGAGGCAAGATCGTGGGGGCTAGAACAGATGCTGCAGGCCGCGCAGAGCGGGAAGGGAGTCCCACGATGTCCGAAATCGCCTGCCAAGGGGGCGAGGAGGCCGGCGGAAGAATGGGCTCCCGGGGGGTAGACAGGCGTTCACGGCGGTAAAATTCCCACAACTGAGACCTCCGTTGCTCCTTCCACGAAGGAGGCTAGGAAACGACACACCGCAAGTAGTCCACGCAGAAGCAATGGCGCCATGTGGTCGGTCCTGAAGGAGGAAAATGGCGCCAAGTGTTCCCGGAAGAAACGAAGCCTAATCCCTATCATGTATGGGGATGGGTTATAAATGGAGATCGCGATACATACAGCATAATGCAGCTTTACAACACGGTTTGGTGAGTTGATGATAAGGAGGACCAGCATTTCAAAGAAAACTTCATCAAAAAACACCTGCACTAGACATAACAATTCAGACTGGCTGTAAGGGGTCACACTCACTTTTCTAAAGCTGTGTATGCTAAACACAATGCTACCAGAACATTGCATATGTTGTAGTCTCACAAAAAAAAAAAATCACTGGTAATCAGAATAATTTTGCAAGATGTCAGGCCAGTTACCATCTGAGACAACATCGTCACCAACAGCTTCCCTTGTTAGGCTACTATGTCTGCATTAAATGTATCAGCCCTCACACACACACATTGTGCTGCGAAATGCCATTGGCAACAGTTCAGTTTTGCCTTTAAGGATTTCCCGCCCAAATCCAGACTATATATATGTTCTATTGTAGGCGTACATGCGGAAAGTGTCCCTACGCGGTTTCGGCAAGGTATAAATACATATACATAATAATAATTCCACACTTTAGTGGAGACTGTTGTTGTGTGGTGTACTGAAATTACTGTGCTGGCTTCAAAATTATGAACAGCATTCCTGGTGACATTTTTCTCAATCAGTTTTGATTTCTAGTTCAACATGAGATGAACATCATTAGGTTGACCCATGTAAGAACATGTAGGAAATATAGCGTTATCACAGAGAATGACCTCTGCATGAACCAATATCGGGGTTTCAGCAATGTCAGTTTCACTAAAGGTCACTAACCCCCAAAGCTGGACTGAAGATGTGCAACTGTTAGCACTCATCACACACACACACACACACACACACACACACACACACACACACACACACACACACACACACACACACAAATGTTCACAAGTTGTCTAAGTTCAGTAAAAGTGTTGCTCGTTATCGGAACTTTAGCAAAGAGCAACTTGATCAATCAACAGATGTGTTAAAGGAAAGCCCGGGATAAAAGACCATGATAATATTTACAGTTACTGTGACGGTCTCTGTCTTTGCTAAACGGCAGTAGGTTACAACAGCTAAACCCCTCTTTCCATCACCACTCTTCAGTTTTCCCAAACATTTTTATGTTGACTTTATGGAAACTATTCATCATTCCTGCCAGAGTTCAGCTGGCAAGGCTTAACGCCACATTTCTTTCTAACGAAAAACACCTGTTTGCATATAGCAAACTTAAACGCATATAACATTGCATGCGGGCTGATATGTTTGCATATAAAATGCAGGGTTTTTTTTTTTTTATAACTGTGATCCACAAATTGCACAAGTTTTGTCACTGCATTGTGTACTGCTGGCCAGATAAACAGACCATTGCACCATATACTGTACAATGTCAAACGCATCTTACATCTTTCGGCTGCAGACACCGATCGCAAGTAATTTATTAGGGTCGTACCGTAAGGATTACTACCTCAAGGCAATTTTTGGTATGGCGCCTTATAAACCCACATCCGAAGCCGGGATCAGGATATTTACTTTGTGTTTGTTTACAACTTATTCAGTTTTTTGTGATAGTAATGTCATGGAGACACACATGCTTGAGGAATACATGAAGTTTCATTCAGATGTCGCCTGAAAAAAAAAAACTACTATTGATCATGCAAACAGAACGGTAAACAATCCAGACCAAAAAGGTGCCTTACAGTACTCAGACCACCGGTGCAGGTTAACTCAAAGCAAACATTTACCATTTTCGAAATGATCTCTGTAGTGTTCACCCGAATCCCATCCACAAAAAGACATTTTAAGCAAAATTCCACCAGCAGGATGCTGTTACAACCGTAACAAGAAAGTATGAAGTTTAATTTTACTAGCAGACTACACTGGCCTTCGTACGTAAATCACGCAGAGCTAGGCTGTGTTATACAATGTATGACTACGCAATTTTACATTTACAAGTGGCGTTTATTTTTATAGCAAAAATGACTGTAATAAGAGTAATAGAAAATAAGTCGAAAATATCAAAGTACGCGACAAGGCAATCAATATTTGAGGGTAAACATTTGCTGGTTTGAGAGTAAACATTTGCTGGCTAGCTCCGAATGAGGTTGCCGGGACAAGCCAATATGGCGGACATTAACCGTGTCGGGTCCTCTATGGACATTTGCGATGAAGGCCTTGACGAGGAGCCTGGAGTTGTGGAAGAAAGGAAGCGTGCACTGGAAGCCAAACAACAAGAAAAATCTCGTATCTTTGTTTTTAGTCTGGAACATTTCTATAAGGACAGCCTGATGACGGTAACTAAGGCACTGTCGGAAAAGGCTTGCGGACTTCTGCCAGTGGTTTTATGCATATTTCACGACATTGAGGTATAGCAACAGTTTCAAGCGTGGACACGGGATGAAACGTCAAGGTACCAAAACATTCGAAATGAAATTCCAAGTGCAACCTACACCTCGTACACATGTTCAAAATACTCGAATCTCTACCGCGCCATGTTCCACTAAATGTAACTAGCAAAATGTCAGAAATAAGGTCATTTACATGTCTGCAAATTCCACATTATTATCATACTTAAAAACAATCTCTGGAGTCGCTGAATGCCAAGTTTGACATACATGATGACAGAAATAAAAGTTTTACTGCTCTCATTGCATAACTAGGGCTCCATACTTTTAGCGTTAAATTATGTATAGTGCCAGGTGGCAAAATATATTTTAATTATGACATTAGTTAATGTTTAGTGCATCATCCAGATGTGAGAAATGTTAGTAATGATGTGATGAAGGATCCTTAACAGCATGCAGCATTTTTGATTGGCACTATTGAAGATGTTAACAAAAAGATTAGCAAGTTGGAGCAGCGACTTCAGACATACACACAGCTTGTGGTGGAGAGTCGAGCATCAGACCACCCTGATCTACAGGACACCACTCTACCGGGAAGTAGTCGTGGCCGTCAGCGGCACCACTACCAGGAGAGAGGTATGCGACTTTGTGAGCTATGACAAGTTTATGTTGATGTCTGCCACAGTTATTCTAATGGCCACAGTTATTCTAATGTCAACTCAATGGCAACATTCCATTATCCGTTAACCCCTCCCTGTATTGACAAACTGAACATGATCTGAATGCAAGAGATATAGATTCTCATGAGGCCCCGCAACTGCTGGGGCTCATGAGGATCTATGTCTCTTTCTGACACCACTTTGTATCCATGTTCCTTCAACGCCTGTTCAGACAGATTTTCAAAATACAATTTGTGTCAGCTGACAGTGAAGGGATTAAAGTGAGGGGGATGTAATAGGATATTGCCTGCAAATGACTTGACATTAGTAATCAGTGTCCTATGTTGTCCTGGTACATGCTGACCCTCATTCATGAAGTGGGTGACACTGACAGGCATAATTAATTTGAGATATGGACTGTTTGCCATGCAACTAAGTCTACAAGTGATAAAACATATGAAAAATATATGATTATAATCATGTTTCAACCATTTGACCTTTTAGTAGTGCTTTTTCAGAGTGATTCCTGAGGGAATAAAACTGTTATCATTGTATCAACATAAAAAGGGTGAACATCAAAAGTACCAGATGACACAAAAGTACATTTAGATAAAACAGAAGAAGGAGGCAAAATATTTGTATGTTAGGTGGATTATACATAGCGGTTGAGAATTTAAGAAATAAAAAAGTTGTGTGCATGATTTGTACCTAGTGTTCATTGATTATATTGGTGTTTTGTTGTCTGCATGTTCGATTAAAGTTGATTGCATTTATTTTTATGTGCATGATTTTATTTGAGTTTATTTTGCATGTGCATGTCTTAGAGAAGGAAAACAGAGATGTTTGCAAATTTGCTGGGATCTACACTCTCAAATCCAGTGAGTATGCCTTCTTTATATGGTCAGTTTTACATTTGTGTGAATTGATGTACAAATGGTGTTTAAAACTCTCTGATGTGTGATTTCTTATTGCATTTTACAAATTCATTTATATCATTTTCAGCATTTCTGCCAAACTTGAGCAACAGAGTAAGAAATATCTCCAAAATCAGCATGGCACCAGGAAGGGAAGGCGTGGTAAGTTCAGCTTGCATTGATCTGTGTATGTATATTTTAATGTCTGCATGTTTATTCCATGCATTATTAACCCTTTGGCTGTCAGTAGTGTGTTGGTCGAGGTGCCTCCTCCAGGAATCACCTCAACCAAACACGCTACTGAAAGCCAAAGTTTTAATCTTGTCTTTGTTAATTTTTTCAAGTTAGCATTTGACCAAACCATGTGTAGATACTTTTGTATGCATACAAATGTTTTACTTCACTTTTATATGCCATTAAGCTTTGTTTCAAAGCAATCTTTCCCAGGGCGGGCTTTGATCGCTAAAATTTGCCGATACAAGGGAATTTTAATGACAACTTTCCTCAGCTAATACTTTTCTGCCCTTTTCACAATCCATGAGAGAAGACAGCACAGTTTTGGAGATAGATTACATGTTGACTAGTTCAAGGGTGGTATTGGAATAGCTTGGCGCCTACAGGCACCAAAGTACTGGTGTTTCATCATCACCCTTGAACTGTAATGGTCAGTCCATATCCACATTCTGTCATAGCATATGGGTTAACATTTTTTAAAAAAAATTACCATTGATTTTATTTCTGCAGGTGAAGGACAAGGATGTTGGTGGTAAACCAAGGTTTGTTGAGGTATGTTACCGGCCATTTAGTACTTAGTTTGATCATGATCATAACTATGTTGCAAAGCATTCATATTCCGCTGTTGATTTAAACTCTTCACTACTAGCTTTTGAGGAAGAAGAAGATACCCTTCATTGCTGAGAAAAACTACCATAAAACAATCCATTGGCAAGAGACACCCACCGCTGTGGGAGGATCTGTGTCTCTTGCAGCAATGGTGATACCATTTCGTACCCATGTTACTTGCATGGCTAGGGCTCCTTAGTGTTGAATTAACAAAGATTTCAGAAAAACAACCTGTCTCCACTGGCATTGAATGGGTTAAATTAACTCTGTTCTAATGGCCAAGTAGGTAGGAAAGATACATAAGTGTATTCATCAAACTTGGCCAAGAATGCTTTCAATGTTTAAATATATATTAAATAAGATACGTTTACTCCCTTATGCATGCTTCTACTGGTGCTGTTTACATGACATACCAATGGCTTCAAGCACAAGGGGGATAATGCATAGTTATTGTTTCAAGTGCATAAGTCATTGTTTCAAGATGCTTGCCCTATTGGTGCAATATTTCATGTACCTTCTGAAATAAAAACTTCATTTCTTCTCTGTCATCAGCTGCACCAGTACCCTGGCTATGACCCTGCAGAGTTGACTCCCCTTCCTGGCAATGTGTTGGCCACGCACATCATGCAGTGTGTGGTAGATGCTTCTGTCAACCTGGACAGAAAGGTCTTTGCCCAGTGTTTTGCAAACCATTTTGTAATATGAACCATCCCAGTACGCGAAAGGCTATCAGGCCTGTGTTGGCTGCCATTGTTCCAATTTTGCACATTGAGATTTAGGGGCCCAAGTAAATTTTTTTTGACAAAGACATTCTAGTATAATAGTGATAATGATAACAGAAATAATAGTAAATTTGCTTAGAGAGCAGAGTCTTCTCACAAGAATGCTCAAAGTGCAACACTAAACATGTGACTCACTCTCAAAAGGTGCCATGCAGACAACCCAAAAATAAACATGGGTTGAAAACAATCTGACAAGATTTTCTGAGTTTGTTTTCCATTTGGCTTCTCAGTTCTGTTGAGTGTTTGAAAATATTAGCGGTTTACGAGAAACTGAGATTTTAAAGCAAGAGGTTAAAATGTGTCTCTTGTGACATGTGACGACAAATTCTTTCATTTGGCCTAAACTATAGGCTAGATGATACCTATAATTGATTAAAACCATTCCTCTAAGTTGCCCTCAATGAAATATTTCTGCAAAAAAATGGAAAAAATGACCTAATTATGTGCAAAATGAGAACCCACTCTCACTCTCACATGTTTACTTTGACAAAAGGAGCATTGTGATATTCAGATTATGGCTTTTGTCTACATTGATAACTCTGTGTAAAAATAAAGAATGGAACTCTGAAAACGAAGTCAGCAACTTGGTGGCTTTGATCTTTACATCGTTAGATTATTGACCATTTTAGCACCATCATGGTGGCTTGGACGATCACAGGTCATCCATTTGTTGACCGTGCAGCACCATTGCGGTGGTGCTGATCTTAGGTCTTCATTCTGTTGACTTTGTAGCACCATCATGGTAGCTTTGATCTTAGGTCCTCCTTTTGCTGACCATTTAGCATCATCGTGGTCTTGATCTTAGGTCTTCCCTTTGTTGACCATGTAGCACCATCGTGGTGGCGCATCAGCATCATCAAAATGCGTTTAACTTGGGAATGGTTTTGTTATGTGTGTTTCATTTGTACGTGTGTGCATAGATTACATTTTTTAAAGGTAGTGAGATTCTGCATACATACATTTTCTGTAACATGCTTAGAACCCACTGCTCCTAGGGATTCAGCGCGATATAAATGCTCTTTATTATTATTATTATTATTGTCCATCCACAAATGCGGGCTTCGGTAGTTGCAGTCACACACATACACAGACACACACAGAATTTTGGCGCCAAATGTACGTTTTCTAGCAAGGTTTGCGTAGCTAGACGTGACGTCATTTTTATCTTGTTCTTCTTTGCCAGAAAGTGGGATCTGCCTGCCCAGCACATGTGCATTCTCTGGAACGCACACTGACCAGCCCCATTTCAAAGTCTACCGTATTTTCCGTATGGTAGACAAAAAAAGGCACAAGCTGAATTTGCTTTCAATTTTATTTTATTTTATGAATAAAAAGGTGGTGGTGTTTTTTTTTACTGTATGTTCCAATGGTAGGCTGATGAAGACCGCAAGACGCAGTCAGAAAGTCACCAGTGGCCAGCTGCACTGGTGGGCCCTTGACAAAGGCTGCTGGTTCCCAAAAAGTATCTGGACTGGAAGGCCAAGTGTACAGCTCCCCATCTTGCTTCATAAAGCTGACATATACCAGTCCCAGCATGTCATCAGTCGCTTTCACCTACCAAAGCAGACAGAACAAAAATATTTACTGGATATTACAGTGAACCTCTTTTGAGCAGCCATCCTCATAACAGCTCACCCGTCATGAAAGACCATCATTCACGTGACTTTAGCCACCTGAATGATGGTTGTAAATGACAAGAGACACCACGTGTACTTCGCAGTACTTTTGACAGTCTAGTGGTGTTTTCAAACCCCTTTCTTTCGGCTAAAAATATAGTCACTCAAAAGAGGTCACACTGTATTCTTTGAAAATGTAATAAATGTAATGCATAGATGACAGTGCAAAAACTTGAAATAACTGAAATCGCTCCACGGACTAACTATGACCCATGATTTATGGCATGCAAGAAACATTAGTTCTCACGAGCCCCTGCATTTGCAGCGGCTCATGAGAATTTATGCCTCTTGCAGATGGAACAGGCTGGCTGAAGGACTGTTCTGTCTGAACAAAAAAGCTGAAATTCAGCTTTCTGGAATTTAGAAAAAGCTGAATCAGTCTACAGGACTGAAGACTGTCACCCACGGTAATGCAGATCAACCCTTACATGACAGCTGATTATATCAACCTGTCCAGTATATCTGACAGCTGACTAACCATTGGAAAGCAGCACTAATATTGTACTCTGTTAGCCCTGTTCAGTAAAATTCTGTTTTGTTAGGAACACTTGTCAGGCTCTTTTTTAGAATCCTGAAAGATTAATTGACCATTCAGGACACTAGCCTGGCACTGTTCTTTTCATAGTAGGCCTGTATCCTAAGCAGTTCATTACAGTGAATTGATTAAGAATCAAGCTTGTCTTGTTTAGTAGCTTATAATTTAAATTTATAGGATCATGGAAGGTGTGACGTCACGCTACAGCTTTGCACCTTCCAGGATCTTGAGAGTTAAACAAAATCACCCGCCTGGCAAAGGTAGGTCTTGTTGTCAGCCCGCTGCGCCTTGTAGTACTCAATGTTGCAGAAACTGAAAATTTAAGTCAGATGTAATGCTTAAAAACTTCTTTATTTTAGCACAAAAAGAGAGACCCCCCAAAAAAAAAAAAAATTCCAGTGTACTTTTGGGGTCAGATGGATTCATAAAATCGTGTTTCTTGTGACCAGGGACACAATTGAAATTTGTGTCACGTCAATTTTTTTTCTGTTCATACCATAAGCCAGTGCTTCAGTCACTGAAAGCAACTTTCAAGAATGTTAACTCATTACTGCAAGAATCCATTCTGAAAAGAAAAGCAGCTACTGCCATTTTGATCTAAGAATGTCATTTTTGTGTTTCACATATCAATATTGTGTTACTTGTGACAAAATTTTTTAGCGTGATGCTGATAAAAAAAAAAGCTTACCACTGTATAAAACTGCGATGATCTTCCCGGGAAAATGCAACATAGGTGTGTGCTGCCGTCTTTCCGGATTTAAAAAAAAAAGTGGATTTGGTGCAATGAAAGCCCTTTTTTGTCTACCGCATTGAAATGGGGCTGGTCGGAGCACATTCCAAAGCATGCACGTCGGCGCACACAAATAAAGACACCGGGTCACAGGGCGCCCGCTTCCCGTCATTAGTACGCTCTCGATGTGGGCTCATGTAGCGACAGGAATCTATCTCCTTCTACTCTAACCCACCCTCCGATACTCACACACTGGCACACATAAATAAAGACGGACACACGGCCATTCCCGCCATTCATAGGCTCTGTGGCCTGGCGGCATAGCATAGCTATTCTGAAGAATAATGGCATGAGCAGCAAATGACGTCACTTCAAGCCGGCTTCACGTCATGGCATCATTAGTCCCACGACGCCGTGTTCATAGTGACGTCATTTCGCTATTCTTCTTCTTCAGAATAGCTATGCTACCCCAGACCACCGGCTTACGAATGGCAAAAATCGTCGTGTGTGCGTCTTTATATCTGTGTGCCAGTGTGTGTGGATCACAGGGTGGGTTAGAGTAGAAGGAGATGGATTCCTGTCGCTAAACGAGCCCACACAGCGTACTAAAGGCGGGAAGCGCCGTGTGTCCGTCTTTATATATTTGTGTTCGCCGACGTGTGTGCGGATCAGAGGTTGGCTTAGAGAGGAGGGAAATGGATCAGCATTATGAGCCTAAAAATATGAACAACTCTGAATGTTCCCAAACAATACGGTAGACTTTGGAGTGAAATCATCATCTTGTTTTTACTCATCTTGTTTTTACTTCGGCATTTTCCACTTGACTTTATTACACCACAACTTTGGTACGCTCAAAACCAAGTCAAAATAAATCAAAACAACCTGTTTTTACCGAGACTGATTATTTTTTCTCTCTTCTGTTTAAATCATCCATTTCATACCAATCCCATGTTTGAGCTGGGCAGTAGTTCGTATAATGTCCACATATCAAGTGTGACTCCACACTTACCGCATGACAGACGATCTGTGCGTACACAGCAGCAACATAAAACGCCCCGAGACTGAGAGTCGTACAGGTGTTGTAGTATTAAAGAGTGATTCCCGCTATTTTTTATCATCATCACACACGTTTCAATAAGAGTCAGAAGCGAGTTGTATGCTGACAGTTGTACTGAGAAATGACCTACCCAAGCGACATGCATTTTTCACGGCCATTTTACGCTTGATTCCACCACAAGAAGAGTAAAAAAGATCGTTCATCATCCATTTAGGTATGAAAACCACTGTTATTTTTCTCATCAAACATTTTTACATCAATATTACACGTTTCAATTGTTTGTTAGGTATCGGTGATATAAAGTGGTTATTGTCTGTTATGTGAATAGAGGGTCGTCCGGGGCACCTTTTGAGAGTTATAGCCATATATACAGCAAGATACATAAAATATGTAGGCACAGCATTTTCGCTATGTGAACAACAAAACCCATGATAGTTTGCACTGGAGAAACATCACCCTATTGAAGACCAAAACATGTGTTCCATTCTCATTTAATCAACACATCCAAACAACACATATTGACTTGTGGACTTGGATCAACTCACAATTTAAGATGTCTACTCATCAAGTTACTGCTTTTTGGCTATTGTGAACTCCTGATACTGCTGTCCCTTTAACCTCTGCACTTCCAAGGAAAACATGAACGTGGTCCAACTGCAAGTGGTATAGATCCTCATGCACTCCCCGCATTTGCAGGGGCTCATGAGGATCTGTACCTTTTGCTAACACCACTTTGTATCCATGTTCTTTGGACAGCTGTCAAAGGAACATGGATCCATACAAAGTCGTTTCAGCAAGAGGCACAGATCCTCATGTGCCCCTGCAACTGCGGGGGCTCATGAGGATCTGTACCTCTTGCATTTGGGTGGTGTTTAATGTTTCACACCAGTTAATAGGTAAAGTAAATTTACAAGCATGCATTTTCTTTACTTTTTTTGCAGCCCACCTACCAGCCTGAGTTTCAGCGAATGTTTTTCTCCACCATGTCTCAGGCATTGCTTCAGGCAAGTGATTGCATAATGAAAAGTTTGTGGTTTTTATTCTTCTAATAAATGTAAGTAGTGCTGCGATTCTGCTGTTTTAACAGGTTGATAAGCGCTAATGATTTATTATGGACAAACTTTTAATGGCTGTATTATTTTACATTCATGCTGTGTGATTACTGTTTTTTTGTGTTCTACAGGTCGATCAGCCTCAGTATTTCTTGGTACCCAGGAACAATAAAGTCGGACCATGTTATTTGCGATAGTGTGATAGTTGCATGTTGACTTGTGAAAAGATCCACTTGGTAAGCAAAGGGTCCTCAGGCCGTATTCTAGCCTTAGCTGTCCTGCTGTTTGTAGACCAACTAAGGCTGATGTCAGCCTGAGGACTTTTGCTTACAGGAGCCAGAGACCTGTGTGCATTGTATCTGCTATATTGCGGTATGCTGGAGAGCTTAATACTGAGCATGACCTGTATGTAGTTTGTTTGAATGAAGTTTTATAATTGCAGGACACATTTTGGTATGTGTTTCTTGAGCACTTCCAGCCGAATGCAGCATCCCAGCAAAAGCTGTTCAACAGAGTGGCACACAATTACGTCAAACTGATGATGTATGCCAAAAACCCTCTCTTCAAAGACACCTTTTTCAAGGTCAGAACAAAATTAAAAATAAAATAAATCAATAAATATATATATTTGAAAAAAACACATACCAGCACCATTATCGTTGGCACACATAAAGCCAATGATCTTTTGCTCACTAGGTTAAGAGTTAGTTTGAAACCTAACACTATATATGGATCAACTGTGATAGTTCAAGGTAGGTGCCAGAATAGCTTGGCACCATAGGCGCCAAGTAATTCTGACACCACCTTTGAACTATCCTGGTCGGTCAGGCTCCTCATTTGTAATGCAGTCTTCAGAGGACAACTCCAAAATGTGGGGATTTCAGCCTTGGCGCACAAAGAGGTAAGCAACCTGTACATTCAAGCAGAGTAGTCGCGTGCAGGTATTCACTGATTTTATATGTTGGCAAATGTCTATGCCTCGCGCTGGGACTATATGGCGTTGAGGCGCGCCCCTGGGTGGTGGATAGGGGTCCCTCGCGAGAGGGGTGCACCGAATGAAATAAGGTGCCGTGAACCAACAAGGTCTAAGGGAAGGTGAGGTCCTAGTAAGGGGGTTGGGCGTGGGGGTAGCTTCCCCACCCTGCAAATAAGGAAATTACTACAAAAACGCCGACGAAAAGACAAACGCCAGTGGCACAGAGAGCGCTGATGGGCTGGGAACCTCTTGGGCCAAGAATTATCACGGCAGCCTTTAGAACCAAGAAAAAGATCAAGCTGAAAGTCATCCAGTGTTTATGCGCCCACTAATGACAGTGACGAGGAAGAGAAACAAGAGTTCTATGACCGACTCCAGAGTGCTGTGGACAAATGTGCGGAGCGAGACATCATCATCATCATGGGCGATTTTAATGCCAATATAGGGGAGGACAACACCGGATACGAAGAGGTGATGGGGAGACAGGGACTAGGGGAGATGAGTGAGAACGGGGAGAGGTTTGTAGACTTTTGTGCTCTAAACAGACTTGTCATTGGAGCATCTTCCCACACAGAAGAATACACAAAGCAACTTGGGTCTCACCTGACCATACTACAGAGAACCAAATAGACCATATCTGCATTAGCAAGAAATTTAGAAGATCCCTTCAAGATGTTCGAGTGAGGAGGGGAGCAGATGTCGCCTCAGACCACCATCTGCTTACCTTAAGAATAAAGCTCAAGTTAAAAAAAAGCTGCACAGAGACAACGAGAAGACTGCGCTATAATGTAGGCCATAGACTGGGTCATGAAGAGGACCACAGAGCACAGACGAAGTGGAATACAGTGGACACTGTGGACACAGCTCGACGACCTCGATTTTGCAGACAACTTGGCTTTACTGTCCCACACTCATCAACAAATGCAGGACAAGACCATGAGGCTTGCTGACATCTCGTCCCAAGTGGGCCTCACCATCCACAAACAGAAAACAAAGACAATGAACGCAACCAGGGAAGAACCAGTCTTGCTTGCTGGCACCCCGTTGGAGGAGGTGGAGGAGTGGGCGAAGAAGATGGGGATGGATTGGCCAGCTTCCAGTATCACTAGGCAGGCATTGTCATGGAACCCCCAGGGGAAGAGGAAAAGAGGCAGGCGGAGAAACACCTGGCGTCGAGACCTCCAAGCAGACATCAAGAGACTGGGAACCACCTGGAGTAAAATCGAAGGAGAAGCACAGGAGGGGTGACAGGTGTAAGTAAAGTAAATGTCTATGATTATTAACACATTCAAGATGTGCAGTATACTGTCACATGGTGTAAAACTTAGCTGTGGCGACCACCTACGGGACCATGGAAAAGTGGTTGCCTTAGATAAGTGGTCTCCTTTCACAAGATTATCCAAGTAATGGTGAGAAGACCATGGGACCAAAAATGAGTGGTTTACTTAGACAGGTGGTCGCTTCTACAGGTGGTCACTTTGACAGATTGGACTAGATAAGAAACTTTGGATGTGAGAGGTCCTTCCATGTCAAATACATCACTTGTAACATACTGCAGATATAACAACAAAGTTTGGTCCCATGGCGCTTTGCAATATCTGAATTTTACTGCATACTGGGTCTTTATTTTCAGGATTACCCAGGACTGATGTCACAAGCTGTGTACTGCTCCTTTTGTCATTGTTTCCCAGACTCTTACCGGCAGTTTGGCGAAAACTTCAGAGATGCAATCATCTTTCTGATCTTTGAATGGATGGCAGGTATGTTAAAACTGCACACATCTGATATTCTCAGGAACATATGCTGTAAGTGTAAAGTTACCTATTTTTGGCTCAGTTGCGAAGCAAAAGTGAGTCTATGTACTGGGCCAGTGGTCGTCCGTCCGCCGTCGTCCGTCGTCCATCGGCTGTCTTCCATGGTAAACTTTAATGTTGGCATTTTCTCGAAGACTATTCAAGCCACAGTCTTCAAACTTGGCGCAGGGATACTTTGTGGCAAGAACTTTCTAAACATACCAATTTGAGTGACCTCTCTCAAAGGTTAAGGTCACAGGGGATGAGGAAATAGGTCTAAAATAGTAATATTTTGACAAAATAGATTGTTTCTCAAATACTATTTATAACTTCAAACCCAAACTTGGTACAAAGATACCTAATGGTAAGACCTTCTTATGCATACTAATTTGGTTGATCCCACGGAAAGGTCAAGGGTCACAAGAGCTCATGAAATAGGTGAAAATAGTAATATTTTGACAAAAGATGTTTTTTCTCAAATACTATTCACAGTTTCAAACCCAAACTTGGTACAAAGATACCTGATGGTAAGACCTATCTATGCATACTAATTTGGATGACCCCTCAGAAAGGTCAAGGTCACAAGAGGTCGGCAAATGTGTGTAAAATTCCAATTATTGATAGAATTGTAGTTTTTATCAATTTGTTTGGTAAAGTTTTCAATCAAATTTTTCTCAAAGTTAGCTGATGATAAGACTTTCATATGCATACTAATTTAGTTGATGCCTCACAAAAGTCAAGGGTCATGGAATGATCCATAAATAGGTTTTAAAAAACCACACTTTGACCCAAAAAATGTTTTTTCTCAAATACTATTTTCCACTTTAAAACCAACCTTGGTACAGAGATACCTGATGGTAAGACCTGTCTATGCATACTAATTTGGATGGCCCCTCAGAAAGGTCAAGGAGTCATAAGAGGTGGGTAAATGTGTGAAAAATTCAATTTTTTGTTAGAATTGTTGTTTTTAAAACAGTTTTTGCAAACTTGTCAATCAAATTTGGCTTGAAGTTTGCTGATGGCAAGACATTTCTATATGCATACTAATTTAGCCGACTCATCACAGAGGTCATGGGAGTTTGACAGATGTGTGAAAAATGCTTACATTTTGAGAAAACTGGATTTCGCTGGTGCAAACGCCAGCTCTTTACTTATTGTCACAAAGGTTACACATATAAACAGACCAGTGAGCAATGGCCTTCAGGTAGATGTAGGTCATCAATGGCCCAGCGCACAGCTGTGCTAAATTGCTGATGTGGGCCTAATGACATTGTGTGCACTGGAGGTAGTGGTGGCTTCATGCACAAGGAAGATATGTACTGTTGCTTATGTCTGTCTAGGTATCCGTCCATCCCCACGTTCATGGACAACGTGGAATTTTGCCAGACTGGAGCCAGCCAACATCAGAACAAGAGGGGATGCAGTGAACAAGAAAAAGAGGCCTGGTAGGCACTTTGTCTCACACATTTATTCACAGTGAGAGGGTTGTAATGTACGCCACTTTAGCTATACTTCTTTTTTTATGGTACAGGTCAGCCTCAGTTTAACATAATACATGGAATATTTTTTAACCAATAGCTAAAGTCAGAGGGAATTATTTGTGTTAACTTGGCACTTATGAACCCATTTAACCCCATGGCCACGGGCCACATTTTCCAAATTTGCAGGTGTCACCTAATGACTGTACCAGTTGCAGGAGATGTTTGTTTCCTCAAAAACATTACCGATGACATGACTTTATGGAAAATGTCTACTTCTAGCTCAATTTTAGCCTACTTACCCGTTGTGTGCCCACACAACCCGGGAGGCACTCGGGGAACCCCCCTAGAGGGGCCGAGAGTTGTCTCCCGTTTCCCGCCTTACCAGCTCCGGTCACGAGACCGGCCAGTTTTGCTACTTCGCTCGTACAGAGAAGACGTGTCTGGCCTTGCTCTCGCGCCGCTTCGACCGGTCTTTCTCTTGCCTACGCTCGTTGCCTCTTCGTGTGCTCTGCGCCTCCTAGCGCTGACCTGCCTTCTTGTGCCCTGCCTCTGCTGGCGTCGTTCTGCTGCTCTCCTCTAGGCTGTGGAGGTGTATGACTACCCTTCCCCCTGTTCCCGATTCGTCTCGGAGGTAAGGTAGTGGTAGTTTCCCACAGCCGGCCCTCGGGCCGAGAGCCGGCTACCGTTGGGCTTTCCTTTCGGCTTTGCTACTACGTGGGCGCCAGTTGTTGAGCTTACGCTTCGGCGCCTTGCACGACCTTTTTTTTTACGAGTCTCCTCGAGGGAAGTCGCCTTCTCTCCTTTGGTATTTCACTGTTACGAGAAGACGTTGCCTTGTAGACTAGGGTTTCTGTTCTCGTAGGGCCTTCGGGCACCCACACTCCGTGCGTCTACCTTAAAGGCCCTTTAGCTCTGGGAGACTGTAGCCACTATTTACGCGCCGGTGGTTACGGCGCTTGGAGTACCTTGGTGTGGGGCTAGGCTCCCTTGTCCGCCTTTGCGACCTTGTGCTCTTTGTCTGTTGCAGGAACCAAATGCTTACCTGCGCTCAATGCGGCGACTTCAAGTGGCCGACGGACGACCATGCGGTCTGCCTCCCTTGCTCGGGCTGCGCCTCGGATCATCTCTGCGATGTCTGTGCGACCTGGCCGGAGATCCGTTGGTCTGACCTCTGGAGTTTTTACCGGCGAGAGCGACCTCCGTCTGCTATCTCTCGTCCCACTCCTGTTGACGTCGCCCCTGTGGTAACGACCGCTCTTCCTCGCCTCGGCCTCTCGGAACGGATTGTTCGTCGGGACCCTGCGTTGTTCGCTGACCAGAGGACTGCCACTGCTGCCACGCCCGCTGACCCTTCCGGAGGGTCTGTTTGCCGGCAAAGCGCCCGCCTCACTGAGCCCGGCCTGCAGCAGTTCGCCACGAGCCGTCCCACGTTGACTGGCCTTGCTCCTCTCTCTCTCCACGATAAGCCCGCTGATCCTTCCGGAGGATCTGTACACCGGCATAGAGCCCTTCTCACTGAGTCCGGCCAGGAGAGACGTCAGCCTCAACCTACGCGACACAGTCGCGCCCCCGACCTTTCCCGTTCCACCGTCAGTGCTAGACACTCGCGCTCGCCCCGCGAGCGCCGCTGGAAGGATCGTTCCCCCCGCCGGGAGCGTCGCCGCTCCCCCCGCCTCTCCTCGTCGCGCGCTCGGTCGCGCTCGCCTTCGCACCGTTCGATGCGTTCGCCGCGTCACCGCCATCGTCGACCTTCTTCCCGTGATCGGCACTCCTCTTCGGTTGTCCGCCGTACTTCACCCAGACGTCGTTCCCGCGCACCGGACAGGACCCCTCCTCGCTCCTTCCCGCGTTCGCCTCGGCGATCCCCGCCTCCGTCGTCGCTGCCGGCTCATGCCCGGGCTTCCCGCGAGGTTCGAGATGCGCCCCCGCCCAAGCTTCGACCTTCCGTGGTGCCTCACCCGCCTTCTCGCCACCCCCTGGACGAAGAAGCCCTCAGCTTGCTGCCCGAAGACTCCGTCTCAGCCCTGTTGGAGGAGGATGCTCGCTCCCTTTCGCCCTCCGACGTCGGTGATGATGTCCCCTCGACCCTTCCGTCGTCGTCCCGGGCAGAGACCCTCCTAGCCTTGGATGAAGCCGCCAGGATCATCGCGGCCACTCTGCCAGCGGACTCCTGCCCAGCCTCTCCCCCCCTGAAGAGGAAGGTCTCGGCCTTTGTGGATGCCGAGCGTCAGGTGAAGAGGTTCAAGTCGCTTCCCCAGCCGCCTGGATTTAAGGAGCTGCGAGATGTCTTCTCAGCGCACCTGCAACTTCCAGCGTCTCGAGAGCCGGTGTTCTTCTCCGATCGTCGCTGGCCGGCTGGCCTGGACATCGCCTTCCGTCGGGATTGGTATGCCGGTCATTCCCAGGCTTTCTCCATCCCTCTTCCTGCGATCGACCCCCCGGCCGTGTCGCAAGCTGGCGGCTCCGCCCTCCTTCGCCGTTCTTTCCCTCGTGGCCTGGATTTGACTGCGTCTCTGGTGCGGAACACCTTAGCCTGCGCTGGGTTCCTGGAGCTGCTCACTCAAGCCCTGGTTCGTCGTGTGGAAGACGCTTGGCATCCTTCTATCACGCCTCTCCTTGGGGATTTACTCGTCTTAGCGGAAGTCGCCAACCGAGCCGCCTACCACTCGTCCGTTAACGCTATGGCTGCCTCCGCCAACTGTGACCTGATGCGTCGAGACGCCCTTCTGCTTGCCTGCCGAGGGATACCACCTGACCTGCGTGCGCAGCTTCGTCGTGCTCCGCTGGGTGGCCCCCTGCTTTTCGGCGACACCTGGTCATCCGTTCGAGCCTCCAACCCCGACCGCTGGCCTGTGAGTGCTCCTCCTCCCCGCCGCTTTCCGTCCTCCCGCCAGGCTAGGGGTCGCGCCTCGCGGTCGGTTAGACCCGCTGCTGCGTCAGCCCCTGCTTCGGCCCCTGAGCAGGCCCCCGCCTTTGGCCGTCCTAGACCCTCCAGGGCCCGTGTCCCCGCCTGGCCCCGTCCCGCCCGGCGACCGGGTCGCGGGCGGGCTACCTGACTGCCCCCCAGCCTTGCCCCCACCGACCACTTCGGGGTCTCCGGTCGGTGGGAGGCTAGCCTTTTTCAGCGGAAATTGGCTCACACTCTTTCCCGACGACCCCTGGATTTGCGACACCGTCTCGGCCGGCCTCCGGATCGCCTTTCGCAGCCCGCCTCCTTTGCGTCGCTCCCCCCTTTGGACCGAGATCCCCAGCGATCCGTTGAAGGCCTCCGCTCTTCGGGGAGAGGTCTCCTCCCTCCTGAGGAAAGCCGCCACGGAGGTGGTACGCGTCCCCTACTCCCCAGCCTTCTACAGCCGCTTGTTCGTCGTTCCGAAGCCTGGAGGGAGATGGCGACGGGTGATCGATCTCTCGGCCCTGAACAAGTACATTACGGCCCCCTCCTTCCGGATGGAGACTGCTCAAGCCCTGAGAGCCGCGGTCCAGCCTCTGGACTTCGCAGTCAGCCTGGACCTTTCAGATGCGTTCCTGCATGTCCCGATGCACCAGGCCTCCAGGAAGTTCCTCCGCTTTGCGATCGACGGTGTGGTATACCAGTTTCGCGCGCTCCCGTTCGGTCTCAACCTCAGCCCCTGGGTGTTCACCCGGCTGATGGACGCCGTAGTCGCCAAGGCCCGACAGTCCTCCTCCAGTCCGACGTCGAATTACCTAGACGACCTCCTCCTACGCAACCAGTCAGAGACCTCGCTCGCGTCGGACAGGGATGCGCTGCTACGGCTTCTGGCACACTTGGGCTTCCTAGTGAACGACGGCAAGTCGGATCTCTCTCCGTCCCGCCGCTTCGTGCACCTGGGCATGGAATTTGCGACCGACCTCAACTCGGTGCGCCTCCCAGCCCCTCGGATCCAGAAGATTGCGGACCTAGCAGGTCAGTTAGCACGACTGGACGTGGCCCCCGCCAGAGTCTGGCTCCAGCTTTTGGGCCTGCTGAACGCCGCAGCGGACCTTATCCCCCTAGGTCGTCTCTACTCCCGGCCGATCCAGCTGCATCTCCTACTCCATTGGCGCCCGTCGTCAGGCGACTTAACGACGTTGGTTCCGGTGCCCCAGATGCTGCTGCCTCATCTTCGTCGGTGGACCGACCACTCTTGGCTAGCGTCGGGAGTTCCCCTGGCCGCCCCTCCTCCCCAGACCTCGCTTTGTGTCGACGCCAGCCTCACTGGGTGGGGCGCTCATCTCCTTCCTCGGTTCCTCTCGACTTCGGGGCCCTGGCCCGCGGACTTAGCGCACACTCACATCAACTGGCTGGAGATGCAGGCGGTGTGGCAAGCCCTGCAGTTCTGGGAGGATCTCCTCAGACACCAGGAGCTACTCGTCCTCTCGGACAACACGACTGTGGTGGCTTACATCCAGAAACAAGGTGGCACTCGCTCTCCCGACCTTTGTATGCTCCTCTACCGGATGATGCGTTGGTGCGAGGACCGGGGTATTACCATTCGAGCCCGACACATCCCCGGACACCTGAATGTCTTAGCCGACTCGCTGTCTCGCCGCGGCCAGCTCCTGCACACGGAATGGACCCTTCGGCAGGACATCTTTCGGATGATCTGTGCCCGGTGGGAGACTCCCCAGGTCGACTTGTTCGCCACAAGGTGGAACCATCAGCTGCCGCTCTTCGTCTCCCCGATTCCCGATCCACTTGCCTGGGCTGTCGATGCACTCTCCATTCCCTGGGACGGCCTGGTGGCTTACGCCTTCCCCCCGACGGTTCTCGTACCCAAAGTCCTTCTCAAGCTTCGGGGATGCTCGGCGGGCCTGCTGTTAATTGCGCCGTTCGCCTGGAACCGCTCCTGGACCACCGACCTTCTCAGCCTCGCCACGGACCCGCCCCTGCTGCTTCCCGCCCCACGCACCATGCTCAAGCAACCGCGTCAGCCGCTGTTCCACCCCTGCCCGGAGCGGCTCCTCCTTCACGCCTGGAGGTTGTGCGGCAAGCCCTCGGAGCTAGAGGCTACTCGGGTGCAGCAGTGGAGGCGATCGCTTCGGCCCGCAGACCTTCCACCATCCGAGTCTACGAGGGAAAGTGGCGAGTCCTGTGTTCCTGGTGCTCTGAGCACGGCCTGTCACCCACGGAACTGACTAATCCTCAGCTGGCGGACTTCTTCCTCTGGCTCTTTCGAGACTTAGGCCTGGCCCCCATCACCGTGAGGGGTTACCTGTCCATGATCGCTGACACTTATCGACACCTTGGACACCCAGACCCGGGCGCCTGCAAAGACTTAGCCGACCTTATGGGTCACTTCGGCATCCAGCGCCCAACACACCGCTCACTCCTTCCCCGCTGGGACCTGCCCTGGGTGCTAACGTGGTTAAATTCGGACAGATTTGAACCCTTAGCTTTGGCCCGTTTCGCAGATGTGACACGAAAGACGTGCTTCCTGCTGGCCCTTGCTACCGCCTCTCGGGTGAGTGAGCTACACGCACTCTCGGCGCGGCCTACCTGCCTACAGTTCCGAGCGGACGGGTCTGTTCAACTCCTCACTGACCCTGCCTTCCTGGCCAAGAACAGGTCTCCTCTGACGGCACCTCAGGTTATCACCTTACGGCCGCTAAGAACCAACCCTCTGTCTCAGGAGACCAGGCAACAGGATCCCGTGCGCGCCCTTAGAGTTTATCTGCGATGATCTAAAGCCTTCCGCAGAGGGCGTTCGCGCCTCTTCCTACCTCTGAGACCCAGCAGGAATGACATAACAGCCCAGACGATCTCGTCCTGGCTCCGCTGGGTTATACGCTCCGCATATCAAGATATCTCCCCGCAGGGAGCGAAGAGGCTGCACATTCGCGCACATGAGGTACGAGCCATGGCCACGAGCCTCGCATTTGACCGAAACTGCGCTGTCAAGGACATCGTGGCATCCGTGGGCTGGCAGACTGAATCTGTATTCGCCCGCTTCTACCTCAGGGACCTGGCAGGCCAAAGAGAGAATCTCGCACTAGTGGGGGACATCGCCGCGGCGCAACACTCCCTCCCGGCGCCACGGGCGCCGTAGGTATGCACTTCGCTAAAATTGTCGGGAGGTTGCGACTGGGAGGACGGCGCTGTTACCATTAAGAGTTGCGCGGCACCCTCCTCCTCATCGCAATTCTTCCATAAAGTCATGTCATCGGTAATGTTTTTGAGGAAACAAATTCATTTTTCTCTAAAAGGTATTTTTTCGAAAAATACTTACTGATGACATGACTCGGAGGACCCTCCCTCCTGCCCCGCTTGCCGCTTTCGAGCGAAGTATCACAAAAAAACTGGCCGGTCTCGTGACCGGAGCTGGTAAGGCGGGAAACGGGAAACAACTCTCGGCCCCTCTAGGGGGGGGGTTCCCCGAGTGCCTCCCGGGTTGTGTGGGCACACAACGGGTAAGTAGGCTAAAATTGAGCTAGAAGTAGACATTTTCCATAAAGTCATGTCATCGGTAAGTATTTTTCGAAAAAATACCTTTTAGAGAAAAATGAATATCAGCCATGATGATTTAAGGGTAGCGCCAATGTAATCTGCCACTACCCTTGAATTTATCGGGGTTGATCCCATCTCCTGCTGTAGTGTGTCGGAGCTGAATGGTTTAAGGCTTATTGAGAAAAAAAGCAGTAAGCATAAAGTTATGCCTTCATCAGCCTAAGTTGTCCCGTGCATTGCTGTGTTCAGGCCAAATAATGCTATCAGCCCAGAGAACTTTTGCTCACCGAACTGGAAAACTGGAAGCTGAAGAACTGTTGACAATATATCTGGTTGCACTGTGTACTTGCGCATGTAATATAATGCAGCTGACATGTACATGTTTTTGTGCGCAGCTTTGTCATTCAACTTTGACTACTTGGACTCCCTGGTGTCTAGCCACCCGAGTCAGTACCCATCCTCACTGTCCCTCAACCAGTCCACGTCGAAGTCCTCCTTTGGGTCCACGCGTGGACCTCGCCGCGCGCGTGTTCAGCGGACCATCACCCACCGCAGCAGTCAGATCACTGATCAGAGCACATCATCCGATAGACAAGGTCTGTCATTTTATTTTTTTATTTTTGTTTCTTGCTTGGAAGTATTATTTTCAAAGAAAATCTTTGGGACTTGATAGGATTAACCCTTTTGGCTGTTGGTAGCACTTTATGTTGAGGTGATTCCTGTTTTGGCTGTCGGTAGTGCTTTTTGTTGATGTGATTCCTGCAGGAATCACCTGGACTAAAAGTGCCACCGACTTTGAAAGAGGTGATGCTGATAATGAGTGTTTCAATCTTTTATATCACGTCTTCTATCTATCTATTTATCTATCTATCCCATAGTCTTGCCGACCGTTGGGGCACCACTGATGACTTGGCAACCAGCTCCCTCCATTCCACTCTGTTTTTTGCCATTCTTAGTGTGTTGCTCAGCTTCAATCCTGTCCTCTCTGAGATATTGTCCTCCCCATCTTTTTCTCTGTCTTCCTCTCCTTCGCCCTCCTTGCACAGCGCCTTGCAGGATTGTCTTGGCAACCCCTGCTGATCGCGCATCACGTCTTACAGCTGTGTAAATAATTTTCTTCATGTGTCTATGAAAGTGAAGTTGTGCACGCTTGAACTTGCATGACCCTGGGCTCAGATGTGTTTAACTCATTCTGCCTGACGCACATATTTCCCAAATTTTAGAGGCGTCGTCTAACGACTATGCACCTGTTGCAGGAGATGGATCGACCATGATAATTCAAGGGAAGTGCCAGGTTAGCTTGGCGCTAATCTAATCTGGCACTACCCTTGAGTTATCATGATCGACCCATCTCCTGCTGTAGTGCATCAGGACTGAATGGTTTAAACCAAGAGTGGTTGCAATGTTTTACATCTCTTAATACATATACATGTATTGTGTTTATTAGGACATCAACATGAGGTGCTCTAGTATAATACTATTTCATACAATGTACTGCCAAAAGGTATAGATGATTATTGAACGTGCATATTTTGGGGACAGTGTCTTTGATTTTAATTTATTCAGCCCGACGCATGTATTTCCCAAAGTTTGGAGGCATCATCTAGTGACTACACACCTGTTGGAGGAGATGGATCGACCATGATAATTCAAGGGTAGTGCCAGACCAATCTCCTGCTGTAGTGCGTCAGGGCTGAATGGGTTAATACTTTAAACCATTTGATCAAGTTTCACTGATCTGGGAGGCATCTAGAAGCAGTTTGTCAATTTTAAGAGATATGATAGCTCAAGGGTATAGACAGATTAGCTTGGCACCTTTTCAGACTTGAAGCAGATCTGTCACCACCCTTAAACTATTTTAGTTGACCCATGTCTATCATAAGTGAACATTTGGAATAACTTAAGCATGGGTGGGACTTTTCCAGCTACAGCCGGATTTCCGGATTTAATTTTTTTGTTTTTTCACTTAAAAGTGCCCCAAGACCCTCGCTTCAGGATTCAACTTTTTTTTCAGTCCCACCCATGCTTATGGTTGATCCTTTTGCTTTTTCAGTGCTGAATGTGTTGCTGTCGGAACACAGTGAACCCTTACCAAATGCAAGAGGCATAGATCCTCATGAGCTCTAGCAGCTGCGGGGGCTCATGAAGATCCATGCCTCTTATGGACCTTAACCCATATCATACTAAGGCTAAAAGCTTCAAATTTGTACACAGCCATATGCAAGCCACATTACAGTACTTACAGATAAGGATTAGACCAATGACTCAAGTTCAAGGGTGGTGCCAGAATAGCTTGGCGCCTAGAGGCACCAAGCTATTCTGGCACTATCCTTGAACTATTTTAGTCAAACTTATTTCACACACTTGTGTATTCTGAAAGGGTTAAGTATTGGTGTATGCTGAAGTCAGCATTTTACAGCAGCGCCTCTGCAATGGTTCCAGTGACATCATTTCTAGACCTGGCAGTGCATGCTGCTTTGGGTACATTATACGGCATCATTGGTTGCATGAATATGGGAGTTAATCTTGTTAACCTTGTGTACCTCACAGGGAAACAATCACCAGCCCTCTCTCAAGATACCACTGTCAATCTGATCGACACAGTCGCTAATGCCCAAAAGAACCCTTTAAAATCAACTGCACGAGACAGTCAACTGGAGACGTTTCGAAGCTCCTTCAGCAAACCGACCAGCCGAGATGGCTACGACACGCAGCGATCCACCAACACAAAACAAACAGGGAGAGACAAGGAAGGTGTGGAAGGCCTGAGCCCCATTCGTGAGATGGCCACTGAAGAGGATGTTGAGCAGGATAAGAAAATGTCACAGTTCTCCACGTCTGTCATGCAGAGTACAGCCAGGTCCAAGCCAGAGCATGAGATGGTGGTAAAGACACCTTCAGTCTTCTTAGTCTTTTGACAAATATAATCATATTGATAAACATACACGTACTGCAAAGAAATTCCCAAGAAAGGGAGAAACATATGCTTGTGTTGTACTTGCCCCTGTAAGCATACTTCGTTCTTTGTTGGGATTTTCTTTGCATTTTACACACTGAGCAGTTACCGGTTTGGTCTTGATCATGTACTGCAAGGTTTTCTTTAACCCTCTTGTGCATGCAGCCATTGGCACTGTTCATATTTCTGGTGTTGCATGTCCACTGAGGTTAAATGTGCACGTGTGTTTTATGGCATGCTAACCCATTCACTGCTGAGAAAAAGTGAACACGATCCATTTGCAAGAGGTGGAGATCCTCATGAGCCTCCGCAGTTGCGGGGGTTCATGATGATCTATGCCTCTTGCTGATGCCACATTGTATACATGTTCCTTTGATGGTTAAGGCTCTTTGGCATTAAATTTACTTAGATTTTAAGTCTGCTTCCACTGGCAGTAAAGGGGTTAATATGAAATGGAAATTTAAATTGTTCGCATTTAGTGTTAAAGTAACATCTGCAAGAGAAAACATTCTTGATTGCAAGAGTAATGCCACTGTTCCTGAGCAGACAAAAAAAATCATACACATGGGTGGGACTTTTCTGGCTACAGCCGGATTTTCGGATTTTCAAAAACATTTCCTTTTTTTTTTTCCTCACTTAAAAAGTGTTCCCAGACCCCCACTTCAGGATTCAACTTTTTTTTTTCAGGATTCAACTTTTTTTCTGTCCCACCCATGCATACATTTACAAGCACAGATTTCAAGTATCCGTGGTTGCATGCACATGGGTGTGTCTAAGCATACTCGTGAATGTGTTTCTGTTTGACAGTCACACCCAGCATGCATTGGTGCCAAATTCCTGAAGTCTGTGTTCAACACCAACGGCCGCAGCCCTCTGGTGGCCCACTTTCTGCGCATGCGTCACCTGGCCGCAGACCTCAACCTGGTGGTTCGCATGAACCGCACTGAGATTGTGGATCTGCCACCATATCCTTCTATAATCAGTTGCGTTTTGATTTACCTCTAACCCGTTGAGTGGAGCAAAAAAATTTGAACACCACCCATCTGCAAGAGGTATAGATCCTCATGAGCCCCCGCAGTTGCGGGGGCTCATGAGGATCTATGCCTCTTGCTGACACCACTTTGAATCAATGTTCCTGGGACAGCTAGGGATGTTGGGTGTTGGCTTCACGAAGATTGCAGAAACACAGTCTGCGTCAGCTGGCACCGAGCGGGTTAACTCTTTCGAGACGTGCCGCATCCGGATTCACGCCACAAATCCAGATGCGGCACGTCTCGAAAGAGTTAAACCCATTGTGCTTGCAGCCATCAGTGCTGTTTCTCAGAATGCACAAGGGGGTGATGCCCTTCTCTGCTGAAATACAGTGACGAGGCCCCAAGTAGCAAGAGGTGTAGATCATCATGAGCCTCTACAAACTGTGTGGAACTCGTGAGGATCTGTGTCCACCTTCTACTCTCCTTTATATGTACATGCATGTGCCTCATGTTTCAGCAGTGACTCTACAATCATGTCCAACTGTTGGCAGTGAAAGGGTTAACTCGTTCTACCCCAGACACACCTCAGCAAGATAAGGATCGACCATGATAGTTCAAGGGTGATGCCAGAATAGCTTGGCGCCTATGGGCGCCAAGCTATTGTGGCATCACCCTTGGAACTATCATGGTCGATCTGTGTCCTGCACTGCTATGCAGTCTTCAGAGAACAACGACAAATTTGGGGGATTTCAGTGTTGGGGTAGAATGAGTCAAGTATTCTGTTTCATTTGCAATGGGTTTCTACTGTTTCCCCCCACACTTTGGGTAAGAATATATACTGAAATAAAGGAAGAAAGAGTGGACATTAGAATGATGCGTTAATTAATTTGCACTGTATGACTTTAGCACTTTTGGACACATCTTCCTTGAACACAGGGAGGCACCTCAAACGTCTGTATAGGGAGATGGATCAGCTGTGACAGTTCAAGGGTAGTGCCAGATTAGCTTGATGACTTTCCAGGCACCATACTGATCTGGCACTACCCTTGAACTATCAAGGTCAACCTGTCTTCCAGTGGTCTTAAAGGTAAAAATGTTTGTCGTGGCCCTTAACCAGAAGTACGCTGGATGCTCCTACGTACCAGGATGTTATCCGCGAGTCGTCAAAGACTATCAAATCCATTGAAAAGCAGTTTCAAGAGTAAGTAATGATTGTGTTCTGGATTCAAGCTGAAACTTGGACTGTATCTAGGCAGAGTTGTTGATGTAATTTTCTGCACCAGTTCTAGGTAGGTGCGTTTGATGTTGGCATGCTCCTGCATGAAAGACATCAGTCTAGCAGGATTTTTGACCTAATTGTGCATGCAGCCACCGATCCCTAAACAGCACCAGTGGCTGCTTGCACAATTGAGTTAATTTTGACCTGTTCACTGCTGAGAAAAATTAAACATGACCCAACTGCAAGAGACATAGATCTACACGAGTCCCCACAGTTGTGGGCATTTATGAGGATCTTTGTCTCTTGCTGACACCACTTTCCCAGGACAGCTGGGACTCTCTGCGTTTAATTAACAATGTTTGCGAAAACACAGTCTGCGTCAGATGGCAGTGAAGGGGTTAATCTTGGACAAACTGGTTTGAGCCTGCTCTAATCACAATTTTGTTTCACAGGATGTACACTAAGAACCAGCGGGAGAGTGTTGCATTTCTGAAGGAACAACACCGCAAGATGAGGATCCACCACAAAAAGCAGTCTGCTCTCTTGGCCAACAGTGTGGAGGTCAAGCGACTCTGCGAACTTATCATTCTTGAGCAAAGGGTTAGTTTTGTTTGGTCTAGTAAAGTCAGATGAACTAAGGAAAGGTACATTTTAAGTACATCTGCTTGTTGGATACAAGCAAAATTTATCATTATTAAAATGTTTTAAAAATCATGTTGGAAAAGTCTTAAACTGTCACCCAGTCATTAGTACATGTACAGCTAGGATATTTTCATCTTGACTTGTACAACTAGGATATTTTCATCTTGACAGGTTGTTAATGAGTTCAAAGAATTTTTTTTAAATGATGTTATTTTTACATTGCAGAAAGGACTAGATTCTATCTCTGCTGGGGCAAGTCAGGCTGTTGAAGCAGCGCTCATGAATCAGGACTGAATGTTGCTGGTTTTTTTTGACAGCACAAATGACAGATATTGTTATTGTTGACTGTATTACTGGAGATGTGCCATCAAATATGTATATGCATCAAATGAAACTTCATTTTGGCACATATCTGTATGTTGCACATCTCAGATGAGTTGACCCCCATGTGCATGCAGTCATAGATACTGTAAACTGCACTGGTGGCTGCATGCTGAAAGGAGTGAACACACATCTTATTTATCTCTCATAAAGTGTTTTTCCATTGGTGACTGAGAAAATGAAATGGCTGAAAACGGTTCATGGACTCGCGATGGCCCATGATCCATTACCAGCATGGGACATGAATTCACATCAGCCCCTGCGGACGCAGGGGCTCGTGAGATGCATCTTGCAGATGGAACACGCTGGCTGACGACCAAAACGCTGATACTCAGTTTTCTGGCAGTTTGAAAAATCTGAATCAGTCTCCACAACTGAAGACTGTCACCGTGGATTTCTTTGAAAGAAACTCCCAGGGACATGTTTGTGATAAAGCAAGACACTTTATAAGAGGTAAATAAGATAGTATCGTTGATATTTATTCTCAGCGCTTTGACTGTCAGTCACACCTTTCATCAAAGTGAACCCTGCAGGAATTTCCCTGACAAAAAGTGCTGCAGGCAGCAGAAGGGTCAAGTTCTGTGGTGGGCACTTGACGTTAACAGGTGATTAGTTTGTATTCTATCGTTAAAATATGACACATGATTGTTCACTACAGAAATACACTGTGTGGACATTTGTGTTTCTGGCTCACTTGTGATGTTAAAAGTAAGGTTATACTCAGCCATTCATCATGTATCTGTCATTTGTGGTAAAGTTTAATGTTGGTATTCTCAGATACTATTTAAACCACGGACTTCAAATTTGGATACTTTGTAGCAAGACCTTTCTAAACATATAAATTTAATTTTTTGTGACTACTCTCAAAGGTCAAGGTCAAAGGTGAACAGGAATTATGTAAAAAAAAGTAGCCATATTTTCAAAACTATTTCATCTAAATACTATTCACAACTTCACACCCAAACTTGGTGCGAAGCAAGTGCAAATTTGGAACGGACTAGGGCTTCCAACTTTCGTTGATTTCACCAGGCTGGGGGGTGTTGATGAGCCAGCCACTCTTAGCAATTCTTGTATGAGTGGTGGCGGTGGTGGTGGTGGCCGGCAAAACCGTGGCTGGGTGTGGAATGCCCGGGGGAGATGTGGTGGTGGTGGCGGTGGCCAGTCGATCCTAGGCCTGGGGGTCGGGCACTGGGCTGCGCGTGGTGGGGTGGCAGGCGTAGGTGGGGTGGCGGCGTGGGGAGTAGTGCCGGGCGCTGCTCTTTGAAGCGCTTGGGTGGTCGGTGTTGCTGTTGGGTGGTGGCTGATTTGTTGACTGGCGGTGGTAGAGGCTGTTGTGGTGCTGGGTCTGTGCCAGCGTTTTTAGTTTTGGTGGTCATGGTTGGTGGATCATCCGTCGCTGTGCCAGCATCCTGTGTAGTGGGCGGGGTGTTCCCCCACTCTTTGCCCTAGGGCGTTTAGTAGTGGCGCCGTACGAGATGGTGTTTCTTCCATGGAGTTCGGCTGGTAGGCCGGCTGAGGCGCGTAGACCGTTTGTTGTGGGGGTTAGGGCACCCACGTTGGTTGTTCCTGTCGCCGTATCGGTGGGGACAGAGGGGGCCGGTAGCTCCTTGTCTCTCTTGTGGCCGATGGCTGTGGTCGTGACGCTTGGGGGAGGTTGGAGGTGTAATCCTCCACCTGTTGTCGGTTGGTCTGTCGTCTGTTCTTTCTGGATGCCATCTGTGTTTGTGTTGTGGCTTGGGGCAGAGCTTGCGTCTCGGTTGGTTGGTTCTTGTCTCTTTTCTGTTCGCCTTCTATCTTTGCTTGAGCGAAGCGCTGGTGGACCGTCCGCTCCGTTCAGCTGCTGTGGCTTGAATAACTTGGTGCCGAGATAAGACCTTCCTATTTATACTCATATGGCAGACCTCTTCAAGGGTCACGAGATCAGGAAATAGGGTAGAAATAACCATATTTTTACCCCCCAAAATGTCATATACTATTCACAACTGCAAACCCAAACTTGTACGGAGATAGCAGATGGTAAGATCTTCCTATGCATAGTAATTTGGATGACCCTTTGGAAAGTCCAGGAGTCACAAGAGATCTGTATTTGGGTGAAAAATGCCTATTTTATTATGGTTTTTATCAGCGTTGTTGTTTTGGCTAACTTTTCAATTAAATTTGGCATGAAGTCAGCTGATGATAGGAAAAAGGCATACATTTTCAGGAAACATTGATTTCATGGGCACAAAAGCTTACTCTTTACTTAGGTTGACAATTGAGCACTTGCTCACTTCAGTGAACTGTCAAAAAGGTCAGATTATTTATGTAGATAGGACATGCATGCAAGCCTTATGGGCTTTGCTGTTCTTGCTTAAATTGTCTCTTGCTGACACTACTGTGCATCCATGTTTGGATGGATAGGGCTGTTAGGCAGTGAATTAACAGTTTAGAAACAAAATTTTTGATCACTGATAGTAAAAATGCACCAACAGCCCAAGATGAAAGTTTCAACTTCTTCCTGCTGTGAATTTCCAGTTGAATGTTTGCTTTGGAGCCCAAAAATATTATTTGCATAGATCATGTGTATATGAAAACCTTCACATTTTTTTGGTGTTTTTGTTCTTATTTTGCACAGTTGCAATTGTTTTATTGTTATACTGTAGTGAGGAGCTATTGTTAGCCTGGAAGGGCACAGCGATGTCTTTTTTATTGACAGTATATATACTTGACACACATTTGAATAGCAAGGCTGTGATAATGTACATAATAATTTGCAATGTTTACTTCTTAATCTTCACCTCTTTAAAAACTTGAAAGTAAGGCTGTGATGTATACATTTTGTACTTTTTCCTTTCATTTGTTAAATTTTACAGACAAATAACATGATTTGGTTTGTGAATTAAAAAAAAATGGTCATTGACCAGTCGATAATTTTAAATGTGATAGGTGCTTTTGAAATGTTTCTAGACATTTTGTCCTACATATATTATTATATACAAGTATGACAAATGCAGAAAAAAAATGTTCAATTCCTAGTTGTTGGGTTTTGTTTCTACCACTTCCAGCCCATTTATATCTGCACATGTGAAAGTTACCAGTAGATTCCATCAATCAGAATAGGTCAAAATTGTACATTTTAATGAAACCGTGGATCTGAAATGGGGAAATAACATTTTTTTTGCATGTTTATGCTTTTGTCCAGTTTCCATCGAAACACTTGCAAGCTGACCTACTTCTGATTCTAAACATCTATTGTGAAAACATCCCAAGACAGGCCAGTGTCCCGGGGCTGCTTAGACACTGGGGGGGAGGGGTTGTGTTTACGACTTTTAATTTATTTTCAAACCATCTGTCACTTTTGCGATATGTTTCTGCATTTACCATTATTGTAAAATGTGTTGATTTAATCATAACAATTTTTTTGGCAAGATTGTTTTTTTTAATGATTTTCCATTTGACAAGATTCACCCATGAATGTGAAAAAAAAGAGAGTGAATAACAATGAAATGAACAAAACAAGTTGCTTCAAACACATTTTAAAGTATTTTTATTTCAGTGCATTTATTAGTACTACAGATAAAAACATCAGTCCACAGCAATCACACCTTACACATTTTTACATTCAAAACTTCACTTTTATGCAAAATGTTCACACAACTTTCCATATAGCAGGACATACACACATATGCGTTTAACATAATAATTGATCTCCTATTCAAAAGGTGGCTACATGTGAGGGTATGAACAAATACAAGTCATGCTTAACCCATTTAACCCCAAGGCAGCATTTCCAAATTCTGGAGGTCTTGCCTATGTACCAGATGCAGGTGGACTGACCATGATAATTCAAGGGTACCAAGCTAATCTGGCACTACCCATGAATTATCATGGTCAATCCATCTCCTGCTGTAGGGCATTGGGGCAAAATAAAAAACCAAAAGGGGCCACTTCCAGCACTTATAATTAATGCTGGAAATCATACCAAGTAGGTAGGAAATGCACCAATAAGGGAGAGAACTGTGCATTATTAATCAATAATCACAGATTTAGTTGGTCTCATCACACAAAAGGGGGTGGGGTTATGTTGCTATATACATGACTGGATGCAGTAAATGCCCCACATGGGGGTATTTCGCACATTCAGTGGATTTCCAGCCCCTTGATGCACTAAAATTTTGTCCCCTATTTGTTTTTCTAAGACATACTTGAGAGCAGCCGATTGCAAAACAAGGTGAACCGAGTTATTATAAACTCTACTGTGCTGATTTGAACTCCACCAGGGAGGCCCCTTTGGGGGCTTAACTGCCTGTCCTAAGTCAGGATAAAGGAGGAGGGTTAGGCGTGGGGCTAGCGACTCCACCCTGTAAAAAGAAACTTGCTACGGAAACGACAGTCGCCTCAAGCACCAGACGGCGCAGAGAGGACTGAATGAATGATGTGCTGATTTGTGCTTTAGAGCCTTATGCCTCTCTGCTGTAAGACTCTAAATCACAGACCTGTGCAGATACTGAACCCCTTTGCTCAGAGAAAAGGTGAACACAATCAACTGCAAGAGACCGATACACATGAGCCCCTGCAGAGGATCTATGACTCTTGCCGACACCTTTTTTGGCTCACGTGCGAAGCAAAAGTGAGTATGTTTTGGGCCAGTGGTCAGCAGTCCGTCCACCGTCGTCCGTGGTAATCTTTAATGTTGGCATTTTCTCGGAGACTATTCAAGCCACAGTCTTTAAACTTGGCCCAAGGATACTTATTGGCAAGACCTTTCTAAACATACCAATTTCAGGGACCTCTCACAAAGGTCAAGGTCACTGGGAATCGGGCAATGTCAAAAATAGCTATATTTTGACATAATATATTTTTTCTCATATACTATTTTATAGCTATATTTTGACATAATATATATTTTCTCATATACTATTCACAACTTCAAACTCAACCTTGGTACAATGGGACCCGATGATAAGACCTTTCTATTCATACTAATTTAGTTGATCCCTCAGAAAGGTCAAGGGTCACAAGAGCTCAGGAAATCAGTGAGAAATAGCCATATTTTGACAAAAGATGTTTTTTTTTCTCAAGTACTGTTCACAACTTCAAATCCAAACCTGCTACAGAAATACCAGATGGTAAGCTATGCATACTAATTTGGATTATCCCTCAGAAAATGATTGATTGTACATTGCTTAACGTCCCGACAGCAACAAGACTTTCTCAGGACGTGCCTGCACTGCTTGTGAAAAAAAAACAAAAAAAATAGAATATTGAATGTATGTCGCCAGCCGGTCCAATATGTTAAATAAACCTACAACATGGGGCCTAAATAAAGCTAAGACCATTTAGCAACACACATCCAATATCAAGAGCTACAGGCAGTGCAGACAGTAGGGAGAGTTTAAAAAAGGAAAATACAGGTGAATGGACCAAGGGTAGACAGAAACACATGCCCCAGAGTAGAAGGCAAACCCACCCTGTGGGGCTGACCAGGGTGACCCTGGGAACTAAAAAGTAGTTAACCCCACCCAAGTCCCCCAGTGCAGACCCGGGTGGGGATATCCCTCAGAAAAGGTCAAGGGGTCAGGAAATCGGCCTTTCTTGTTGTATCCATGTTCCTCCTCCGACTGGGGCTCTTTTACATTAAATGAGCAGACTTCACAAACAGTTGGCAGTGAAGGGGTTAATATTAATGAACTATGATAATATGGGAACAACATGATCAAATTCTCTTGTGTCTAGCATTAGTCATTCACACTTCAGTTTCTCAACAATCCACCTCTGTCAGAAAAAGGCACAGATGTACATGTTCCAGCAACTCCTATGCCTTCTGTTGACTGAGACCGAGGTTCTCCTAAGTTTGTTAAGGTCTCCTAAGATTGTTACAGACCACTTTTGTATTATAACACACTACAGAATACCGCAATGTCTGATCGCTGGCTCTCACGGAGATGCCGTGTGAGAGAAAGGTCCTTGAACCAACATCAGCCTTAGCTGGCCCACACGTAGCTATGCTTAACAAATGTTTTTTCTTCACAAGTCAATGTAAAATTGGCAATACAATAACGGATACCAAAATACACAGACTGACCTGTATTGCAGTTCAGGTTTATGACTGAATCCACGATTACGGTATGATTGAGTATTTGCAGACATGTGGATGTAACGAACGCCTTTAGTGTAGGTTTCGGTCGGACGATGGTGTGACGTCATTAGCAGTTGGACCGAATGTACACATGCGAATAATGTAGAGATAAGCATTGTTCACGAGCGGTAATGTACAGATAAGCCCATGTTCACGTGCGGTAATGTAGGTGAGCGATGTTCACGTGTCACGTGTGGGAGTGACAGTGTAGTATCGGGAATAATTGCCAGTTAGAGATGCTATACCAGTCGAGTCGAGCGGTCGTTTTCGCTAGGGCTCTGAGGAAGAATTCTGGCTAGAGAATTCGATAGCTGTATATTGAATACAGGTATTTATTCTTTTATTACCGGTATTTATAATGACCTATAACGCTATTCAGATGAAAAAGAAAGTATTGTTTATGAATTATTATTAGAGTGCAGAAGAGCCATGTTGAAGGAAATGCGATGGCTCGTGTCAATACTTGTTTAGTCATGTAATTATGTGATATAGTTTATAACTAGGATGTCATGTTGTATTCATTCATATGTGAAGATGTGGAACTGAAATAGGAATAGAATTCAGTATATATTTAGTGATCTAATGATGAAATGTGCAGTAATATGTTACGAATTGGAGGTGAGCTGTGATTGTAATATTTGGCTCATAATCCATTGCGTGTAGGTACATAAAATGTGTGTAAAGTGTTAAAGTGGCTATAGGAATTGTGTGCACTGTGTTAAAGTGGCTATAGGAATTGTGTGCACTGTGTTAAAGTGGCTATAGGAATTGTCATAAGAATTATGACAATAGTGATTGTAGTATGGTGGCATAAAGAAGACATTTTTCAGAGGAAATGATCTAGAGCGCTCTGAAGTATAATAATGTGTCGAAGACACATTCAGACTTTTGGGTATAAGAGCGAACATTTATGAGTGTATAAATGTTGTGTACAGCGGGGCCGGTACGGAGCGGACACCCCTGGTGTAGGGCCGATGAAGCTGTCCTGAGAGCATCACGTACGTGACCAGGTGCGGACATCAAGCCTTCATCTCTCCTTCGTCCTACCATCACTGGTGCTACGAGCAGCAACGGTAGCGAAGTAAGCCACAGATTCGTGCTACAGGACCACATGCAGTGTTCCGTCAGTGTAGCTATTGTCGCCTAGCGCCGTTAATTTCACGCCTAGGAATGTTCTAAATCTGTGAGTAGTCATTGAATAGTAATATTCAGTTCGGGAATCTCCGTCAAGTCGTCAATGTGATATTGACTGTGTCGACACTAGTATAAAGAGGAGTCGAGTGACGTCTCTCTTGAGACGACCTCTACGGTAGCGAGTGAATGTGTGAGCGCTGAAGTTGTGAATAACTTGTATGCCACTTGTTAATTATTTGTGCAGATTGGTTTATATGATGTGAATTGTTATTTGTGTAGATTGGTTTATATGATGTGAATTGTTATTGGTGTAGATTGGTTTATATGATATGAATTGTGTGGTTTAATGTACGTTATGAGTGTATGAGGATTAGTTAAACAGAGGGCAAAGAGATATAACTGTGTGGCCTTTGTCCTTGTTTGTAAGCGCGTGTGTGGTGGATGAAAGTCTAGTGAACAGAGATAGAACACCCACCTTTATACTGATTAGCAGAACAAACCCACGCACACACTCATTCCATTAGAATAAGATAAGATAAGATGGTTTATTGCCATATGTTTCCATGTACAAAACAATAAAAACATTGGAATTTGTCTTGATGTCAGTTACTAAGACTAAACACACACACACACACACACACACACACAGACAGAGAGAGAGAAACATCTGATACAGTTAAAAACTGACTGTACACAATCATTCTCACTCGCCACTCGCGCTCTCTCCAATTAGTCCGGTTGATCAGAGAGAGCGTGAACAGCAAGAGGGAAAAAACTGTTGCGGAATCTGCTGGTCCTGGTACTGATGGACCTGTACCTGCGCCCTGATGGTAAAATTTGAAAAAGCTCATTGCCGGGGTGGGTGGAATCACTGGAGATAAGACGTGCTCTACGTAAGAGACGCTGCTGGTACAGCGAGTCCAGGCTAGGAAGATCTCTGCCTATGATTTTTGAAGCGGTCTTGACCACCCTACTCAGTCTGATTTTCTCTTTGGCCGTGATGGAACCATACCAAACTGTGATCGAAAAGGTGAGCACGCTCTCAATCACAGCTCGGTAGAATTGCATCAACATGTGGGCACCGAGACCGAAACTTTTCAGACGTCGCAGGAAGAACAAGCGCTGCTGTGCTTTTTGGACAGTAAGGCGAGTGTTTTCCTCCCACTTCAGGTCACATGACAGGGTAGTGCCAAGAAACTTAAAGTTCTGGACTGTTTCAATGATTTCACTATTGATCACAAGAGGGGGAGGGGACTGTTTCTTTCTAAAGTCCACAATCATTTCTTTTGTTTTGCCAGAGTTCAGTTCAAGGTTGTTGTTATTGCACCAACTAATTAGAGTCTCAACCTGACTACGGTAAGTGGATTCGTCTGAGTTTGTAATGCACCCTTCCACTGTGGTGTCATCTGCAAATTTCAGAACTTTAGTACTGGCATGGCATGAACCACAGTCATAAGTAAACAGGGAGTAGAGCATAGGGGAGAGCACGCACCCCTGAGGCGTGCCCGTGGATAAAGTGAGGGTGGATGACACATTTCCACCAATTTTAACGACCTGTGGTCTCATCAACAGGAAATCGAGGGTCCAGAGGCACAATGTCTCTGGAACTCCGATTTGCTGGATCTTCTGGTACAATTTGGATGGAATAATGGTGTTAAAAGCAGTACTGTAATCAACAAATAAAATTCTGGCATAGGTGTTTGGGATTTCAAGGTGTTGTAAAACATAAAACAAACCAAGTGACACCGCATCCTCCACGGAACGTTTTTCGCGATACGCGAATTGAAAACAATCCAGCAGAGGGTCGGTAAATGTTCTCAGAAACCGGAGGACAAGGCGCTCAAGCGTCTTCATGACAACTGAGGTCAGAGCGACCGGTCTGTAGTCATTTAGGGAGGACACTTTTGATTTTTTCGGAACAGGAATGATGGTGGACCTTTTGAAACACTGAGGAACAGTGCACTGAGAGAGAGACCTGTTGAAAATGTCAGTAAAGACGCCCGAGAGCTGGTCCGCACAGTTTCTGAGTAAGCGTGGAGAAATGTTATCTGGACCGGCAGCTTTCCTGCTGTCTAGACGCTGAAACATGCACCTGACATCGGCGTCTAGAATAATGAAAGGTGGGTTCTCAGTATGACTCCTCTCCACAGAAGGAGGTGGGGTCATATTCTTTTTGTCAAAACGACTATAAAAGTCATTCAGAGTGTCTGGAAGAGACGCATCAGTAACATCAGCAGTCTTGGAAGCTGGTTTATAGTTTGTAATGTCTTTGAGGCCTTGCCAAATATCTCTAGGGTTACTAGCTGCGATTTTCTGTTCTAGTCTGTATCTGAAGTTGCGCTTGGCAGTCTTAATTGCTTTTAGTACTGCATACCTGGCTTGTTTGTACCTTTCTCTGTCATTGTCTTTGTATGCGTCATGTTTTTCGTGGAGTTTGTGTTTAATGTCTACTGTAAACCATGGCTTGTCATTAGGAAAACTCTTGCAGGTCTTGGTGGGAATACAGAGGCTCTCACAGAAGGCAATGTAGTCAGTGACAGCCTCTGTGTACTCGTGAATGTCTGATGTTACCTCCTTAAACACATCCCAGTCAGTGCACTCTAGACAGCCACGGAGTGTTTCAGCTGCCTCAGGTGACCATTGTTTGATTGATTTTACTTTTGCTTTTGCACTTTTGAGTTGTTGCTTGTATGCTGGCACAAGATAAATCATGGCATAAACGTTTATATATGTAACAGTTTAGTTCAGTAGTACACTAAAAACACCGTCGTTACAGTGGATGCCCTCAACTGTTCAATCATACCACAACTATCAATTGAACCATCCACCAAAATCAAAGATAATAATCATTATATGAATTACGACTTTAATCATGATGAACAGTGCATGAACTACTAAAGAAATAATGTTCAGATGTCAGCAGTCACAGTGTAAAAAGTCAGTCAATCAGTTCTGGTGTTAATGACTGTAGAGGCAGCGTTTTCCTTTTTCTGACTTCTGCAAAATGGTCACACACTTGTGTGCATAAGAACACACCACTAGTTCACTCAATCACACATACTCTTATTTCTAAAACATGTCCATGTAGAACGGCCACACAATGAACTACCACCAGTCTAAGTTGAATACTGTGGATGTCTTATGACCTATACATAGCCACAGAGGATTTCCTGACGATGTGATTCATACATCTGTTTCATTTCACTGTAGTCTTTGTTGGCATCCAAAATCTGCAAATAAAATAAATGTTTCAATATGTTGTTATAAATTAATGATAAAAATATAAGGGGGGTGGGGTGGGGGCTGAAAATCATGTATTGCAGCAACCTCTACAGCATCATACAGACTGTTTTATCTTTATAGTAATTATACCTTCACTGCTGAGAAAAACTGAACACTTCCAAACTGCAAGAAGTGTAGATCTCATGGATGGGACCAAAAAAAAAAGTTGAATCCAGAAGTAAGTGAATTGTTTTTTAAAAATTTGAATCCAGAAATCCGGCTGTAGCCGGAAAAGTCCCACCCATTGAGATCTTCATGAGCCCCCCCCCTCCCCCCTCCCCCAATTATGGTGTCACATAAGGATCTATGCCTCTTGCTGAAACCACTTTGTATCCATGTTCCATTGACAGCTGTGGATCTTTGATGCTGAATTTACAATAGGTGTATCAGATTCACTGGATTCCCAGCCCCTTGGTGCATGTGAATTTAGATCTAGGTTCCCCAAGGGGGGCCCAGCTTTACTGTGGTCTCTGCAGGGGCATACATGCCATGCCTTCACCTAGAGCCAAATTCCCATGCATCCTACAGGGGTCAAAACAGGTGCTGGAAAAAGAAAAAAAAAAAGCTGAAAATAGGGGTGGCTGTACACAATGTCGGCGGGGCAAAGCTCGCATCGAGCGATTCCAGCTGAGCTTAACTTCCGAACAGACCTTCATGAACAGTTGCCTTAGAAGAATTTTGAAAATCCACTGGCCAGAGAAGATCAGCAACGTCAGACTCTGGGAGAGAACAGAGCAGATAACAGCAGAGAATGAAATTGGGCGAAGAAGATGGGGATGGATCGGTCACAGTCTGAGAAAGCCAGCTTCCAGTATCACTAGGCAGGCATTGTCATGGAACCCCCAGGGAAAGAGGAAAAGAGGTAGGCCGAGAAACTCCTGGCGTCGAGACCTCCAAGCAGACATCAAGAGACTGGGAACCACCTGGAGTAGAATCGAAGGAGAAGCACAGGACAGGAGTTGCTGGAGGTCTCTCGTCGACGGCCTATACCCGGGTAGGGGTGACAGGCGTAAGTAAGTAAGTTAACTTCCGAATGTACTCTCCCATCCGTTCAAACATGTCAGGGTTGGACTTAACTTTCACCAATTTTTCGCACCACTCCCATCTCCATTTGTATCTCACTCCCGTTTCTTTAAAAGTTTCACCGCGAGCAACAATGTGTGCTGCGTTGCCAGACGCCATCTTGGTAAAAACGAAGCTTAATGAAAGTTAACGATAAACGAATCTGACAACTTGTGGACCTGCGCCGTTTAAGAACCACGACCGTTTCAGATTTTTTTCTTTTCCCCCCCACTCGGAATTGCCTTTTTTAAAAAGCGGATTTATCGCCGATATCCTCGGAAAAGCGGAAGATTTTGACCCCTGATCTTAAGACAAAACATACTGAAAAGGAGCAGAGGTTGCAGTCAAAATTGTAGTACTAAATGAGAACAAAGGGTTGACTGCTAGTGCTCATAATTTAGAAGAAACTACCAAGTAGGAAAAAGCACTGACGTGCTTTTTCCTACTTACTTGGTAGTTTCTTCTAAATTACAAACACTGGCAGTCAACCTGTTAGTCTCATTTATTAGTCACGATGACGCGTGAGACTAGCTCGCAGCCCATCAACACTGCAACAGCACTTCGAAGTAACTTCTTGCTACCACTAAGTATCAGGGTGACAGGTTGGAAGAGGAACAGAAAGCAATTGTGTTTAGGTTGACTTTAGGGTGATATTGGTCAGCATTGGCATAATTATCTTTAATTATAATTTCTCTTACACTTTCCACATGGATATATAACACCAACAGTACCAACAGCCACAATATACAAACAAAACAATTTAAAAAAAAAAAAAAAAACACAAAATGCACAAGTTAAATTCTTACCACTACAGGCGCCGGCAGTTTCCCAGTTGTCTGCTCTATCAACCACTCTTCGTGTAGTGCATGGAGATCTTTGACGAGAGACTGCAACAGAGGAAAAAACACATTTACTAAAGGAATTTTTAACGTATAGACCAGCAGTGTTTAGAATACACAATAAATCTTTACTGATGGACAAACTGTCAGGGATGGAAAAAAAGGAAGGCCGTCCATCACCGGAGAAAATTTTGAGACAAAAATTAACTTATCCCTGCTGTGTTTCTAGTACGTGACAGACTGTAATTAAAGCACTACGACAGATTTTTTTGTCATGCTGTCTGTCCTCATGATGGGACAGTTTTAAATTCTAGCAGAAAGCCTGTACAATGAGCAAATATAAAAATAAACGTTTGCTAGTGCTTTTATAGTAGATAGAAGAGTCTTTACGCATAAAACCATTCTTTTCATGGCTATGAAGGCTATGTTATATATGGGTAACAGTATAAAAAATATAAATGCCTGAAAATGGTCCACAGACTAACTATGTCCCATGGTCAGCAAGAGACATAAATTCTCAAGAGCCTTGCAGATGAAGTGGCTCATGGAACAGGCTCGCTAAAGGGCTTTTCTGTCTGAAAAAAAAAAAGAAGCTGAAATTCAGCTTTTTTTAAATTTTGAAAATGCTGAATCGGCCTCCAGGACTAAAGACTGTCACCCATGGTTACAGTTCAGGAGATAGCTCAACCATGACTATTCAATGTTGGTGCCAGAGTAGTTTACACACGTAGAGGCCAAGCATTTCTGGCACCACTAATGTAGATGAATTATCATGGTTCAGCTGTCTTCTGATAGCTAAACCATCTTGTTGTGTTTCAGAGGTAACTGGGTTAATACAACTTACAAATGGGACAAGGGCTTCCTCCTTCCGAGAACGTTTCTTGATTCTTTCAAAGCACACCTCAGGATCAGCCCGCACATATACTGAAACAAAGAATAAAAATTACAAACAGCCACAAATGTTTCTTGTCTTGTTTAATTACACAATGACCACATTATTTACATAGCTATATGAGTAGCTACATTTTTGTTTCCAGAGGTGTCCATAAATACATTACTATGCCATGTCTCTCACAGCAAAGGTATTTATAACAAACCTATGAGGTCCAAGTCTGCTTTCTGTGACTTCACCAGCCAGTCAAACCAGTTTGTAAGAATGCCATACTCCATTCCGTTGATAGTTTTGCTGGACACAAACAAAACACACTATCACAATGAGTCACTTAAAATGTTCCATCTGCTTAGACAGCTTGAGCTAAATAAAGCAAATACAACACTTTGAACAATGTCACCACAAGCCATAATCATCCCAGGTGTTTATGATGCTGATAATTCATTTTCTAGAATTGTAATTTTGTATCCATCACTGTGTTGGTGTGTATGTACAAAATGCTTAACCATGAAATGATTCAACAAATCCACAAGCTACCTATGCCCAACAATGGCCCACAGACAACATTACTGAATTAGTATCAACTTCTATGTCATAAAAACAAACAAGCTAGCTCTTCAAAGGTTGAGTTCACTCAATTTGCAGATGTAATCTGGTTGGTACATGGTATGTCAGCAAGAGGCATAACTCTCATGAGCCCCTGCAGCTGCAGGGAGTCATGTCTATCTATGCCTCTTGCAGATTGAGCAAGATGGCTGACTGCGTTCTTCTGAATCAAAAAGCTGAAATTCAACTTTGTGATTTTGAAAAAGCTGAATCAGTCTCCAGGAGTCAGGACTGAAAAATAATAATAAAATAATAATTACGGTATTTATAATGCACTTATCTTATAATAAATATAACTCTAAGCGCGCACTCACAACTCGCGCACGCTTTAGACAATGACTCACGTACCACAAATAGTGAAATACATTACGACGGTCAGCTTGGGGTGGGGAGGGTGGTGATATAGTGCTAAAACTGTTGAAAGAGGTGAGTTTTGAGGGCGGACTGGAAGGAGGAGAGAGAGTGTTTCTGACGGAGAGAGAGTGGGAGAGTGTTCCAGGTGGATGGACCGTAGATGGAGAAGGAGCGGGGGCCGAAAGTGTTGAGTATGGTGCGAGGAATGGGGAGGCGGAGAGGGTCGGAGGCAGAGCGGAGGGAGCGGGGAGGTGTGTAGGGGTGAAGTAAGTTGGAGAGATAGGCAGGAGCGCAGTTGTTCAGGGATTTGTAACAGAGACAGAATTTTGTATTGGATGTGTTGGGGGATGGGGAGCCAGTGAAGGAGTTTGAGCAGGGGAGTGATGTGGTCGGATTTTTTCTTTCTGAGGACGAGGCGGGCAGCGTTGTTCTGGACGCGTTGGAGAGTGAAAGTGAGGGAGGCCGGAAAGGAGAGAGTTGCAGCAGTCGATGCGAGATAAGATGAGAGAGACAGCAAGTTTGGTGGCAGCTTCAGTAGTGAGGTATTTTCTGATCTGACTGATGCAGCGGAGGTGGAAATAGCATGCCTGGGCCGTGGCGGAGACGAAGCTGGTCATGGACAGAGAGGAATCGAGGATGACGCCATGGTTCTTGGCCGAGTCAGAGAGGGAGATGGGGGTGCTATCGAGTTGAAGGTGGAGAGTGGGAGGGAGCTGGGAGAGTTTCTGGCGAGTGCCTACCAGCATGGCTTCCGTTTTGTCGTCGTTCAGTTTAAGCTTGTTTGCTGTCATCCAGTTTTTCACGTCTTCGTAGCAGTCAGCCGTGCGAGTCAGTAGTGACCGAGTGTTGTCGAGTTTGTCTTTGTCTAGCAGTTGTGAGTCGTCAGCGTAGAGGTGGTGGTGTATGCGGTTAGACTGGATGATGTTGGACAGAGGAGAGGTGTAGAGTGTGAAAAGGACTGGGCCCAGGACGGACCCCTGTGGAACTCCGCAGGAGAGAGTGACTGGGTTGAAAGAGATGCCGTTGATAGTGACGGACTGCTGTCTGTCGGAGAGGTAGGAGAGAAACCAGATTGATTGATTGTACATTGCTTAACGTCCCGACAGCAACAAGGCTTTCTCAGGACGTGCCTGCACTGCTTGTGAAAAAAATAAATAAATAAACAGAACATTGAATGTATGTCGCCAGCCGGTCAAATACATTAAATAAACCTAACACATGGGGCCTAAATAAAGCTAAGACCATTTAGCAACACACATCCAACATCAAGAGCTACAGGCAGTGCAGACAGTAGGGAGAGTTTTAAAAAGGCAAATACAGGTGAATGGACAAAGGGTACACAGAAACACATGCCCCAGAATAGAGAGAAAAACCCACCCTGTGGGGCTGACCAGGGTGACCCTGGGAACTAAAAAATACCTAACCCCACCCAAGTCCCCCAGGGCAGACCCGGGTGGGGGAGGAGAGAAACCAGGAGTGAGCAGTCAGTGATGCCAAAGGAGTGGTGGAGTCGGACAGAGTGGTCTATAGTGTCAAAGGCGGCAGAGAGATCGAGTAGTGTAAGAAAAGAAGGGAGATGTTGCCCGAGTCGGTGGAGAGAAGCAGATCGTTTAAGATATAGGGCTGTTTCAGTGCTGTGATGTTTGCGATAGGCAGACTGGAATGGACTGAGGAGGTTGTTGTCGGTGAGGTGGAGGTTGAGAACAACCTTCTCAAGAAGCTTGGACAGGAAAGAGAGATTGAAAACTGTCGCCCATATGGTAGAGAGAGAGAGAGAGAGCAGAAAAAGCAAGAAAGGTGCAACAGATCAATGCCTGAATATATATATTTTGCATCTGATCACAACTGAAAACCAAAGCTTACTTTCGGTAGTCATTTTCAACAAAGCAGAGTCGGGTGCTGTATAAAGACCGCTCCAACATCTTGATGGGTTTGACCTAAAACAAGAATCAACTCATGAAACCATAAGGGTCAAATTCTCAGGTTTGGAGTTGTCCTATGAAAAGTACACCAACAAGAAAGTTTAAGAAACAGGCTGACCATGTGGCACCTGTCGGGGTGCCCAGCTACTCCAGCACATCCCTTGATCATAGCTAAATACTACAGTAAGCCACATTTAAAATCACACTAATGATTAGCAGTATGTTTCAACGACAAAACATGAAGCTACATAGTGCAAAGTACTATTCATTGTAAAAGTACCAATTGCACACAACCCATTCCTTGTAGAACTAGAAGAATCAATAACTCTAAAATATTTCAACACTAGTACACTTGTAATTATAGGTTAAAAATGACATGAGAGGTAAGAAGACATCATGTCTTAAATGCACATGTACAAATTTTAAACGTGACACCTACACATTTTGATGTATGCATCTGTGCCCGTGTGAGCTGCGCGTACATGTTGAAAGTGAAACTCCATCGATTGGGATCTTCATACAACATTTGCTGCAAAATACACTAGTTTATATTACTGTCACAAACACAATGTGTCTAGTCACACAAAATGATCCACATATAAATATAATAAAAATACTTTTGCAACTTTGGAATGTGTCTACAAAGACTTGGTACAAGATGGATCACTGCCACCAGTCAAAACAGTTCAGTGGTATGCCATATCACATCTCAAAATTGTCTAACTTAAAGTGTCTGCAATGTTCCTTGAATTGTTTTCTGATGTTTTTGGTTATTTTGGGGTCAATATATAAGCACTGATCACTTTATAATATATGTATACTCAGGCACCTTAAAAATGTACATTATTATTATTATGACAGGCTGTGCATTTTGCTTGCTGTAATTCCATGTGAGGACCAACCACCAATATCATGCAAGCCGCATGAAGCCAAGTCTTCTATTTCTAACAAAATGTATAGAAACTTCTGAAAGACATGCAGCGACAAACATCATAAATCCCAGGGTAATACTAAACGGAGATTTTGAGGGTTACCAACATAGAGGTTGTATACCCCGGTAAACCACACTCCCATCAGTAAGACGGTACCCTTACTGATAAAAAGGATGATAAGGTCTTTAAGCAAGTACTCTTAAAAGTGGTATGGCCTAAGTTACACAGGGAACACTTCATTTCATCATGATTTTTGGTGTACAGTTCTCTCATGTGCATTTCAAAATTGTTTTGTTAACAAGAATAAAAATGTGCTGACACTGTGCAGTTTTCTGATGTACAGAAGACGATGAAAGATGCTGATGGGTCTCAAAACTACGAACATTACGAACAATAAAGGCAAAGCCCTTCTGGCTCACATGTACAACCAACCCACATAATAAGACATGTAACCTTTACCTTTCCAACAAGTCACTGAAATGAGCAAGTGTTCAAGTGTCTAAACAGACGTAAAAGGCTAGCTTTTGTACCAGCGAAGTCCGAGTCTTCTCAAAATGTATGCATTTTTCACAATTCGTCGACCCTCCATGACCCTTGACCTGTGTGAGAGGTTGGCTAAATTAGTATGCGTAGAAAGGTGTTATCAGCATCTACCTTTATGCCAAATTTTATTGGAAAGTTTGTGAAAACTGATAAAAAGTAAAAAACTACAAATTCTATCAAAAACTTACATTTTCCACACACTTGCCAACCTTGTGTGACCCTTGACCATAATGCATCATCCAATTAGGATGCATACATAGAAAGCCTTATCATCAGGTATCTTCATAACAAGTTTGATTTAGTAGTAACAAACTTTTCATGCACTTTCTATTAAATTATATATATTGTATGATCTATGATCTACAGGTGAAATCCGCTTTGTCCTTTAAAATGCATGTAGCTTTTGAGACTACATTCATCTGCAAAAATGCATGCTCAGCACATTTTTATTTTTTTATCAGTTTTGAAAGCACATTGAGAGAAGTGCACAGTCACCTAAAAACATGAGAAAATGTGCAGTAAAATGCATGTGTTTCTGTTAAAAGATGGTCAAGAGTACGACTGGGTGTCCAAATGGTGTGACAAGCACCCTACATTTTCAAAAGCAAAATAATTTTAATATTTCATATAAATCTGATGTACCTTTGTATACATAAACATTAACACTAAGTAGTTTTTTAATGTTATTTGCAGTTTGGTTGTTATTGAACTTTGAAGTTTAAAGTTTGAACATAACATTTACAATGTCACACATTTAACAATTCACAACAAGCACAAGCTGTAAGCAATTTTTTTTGCAATTTGTATGTTTCAAAGTATGTTCCCCATCCAGAATAAATGGTATGTCTATAAATAAAGTGTGTTAGTGGAAAATGAAACTTTTTATGCCATAAAAAACTGTTTGAACATAACTTTACACCATAATTTCCAAAAGCCACTAATTTTTAATTCTACTTGGAAAACTAATTTTAAAATGTTACGCTGAATGCACAGAAACAAGACTAATTTAATTTAAGTGCAAAAGCCAATTGAAAAAATAATGTTTACATAGTTCTGAATACTGACAAAGTTGTTCAATACACCTTCACTGCAAGTGCAATGTTATTCTCATTTTTTTTTTTTTATCTCATGCAATCAAATACAGCTTCTGTAAGCTACAAATGACTACACTAGATGACTTTTATCTGCTGTTAACTATTCCAATAGAAAATAAGCCAATTTTTACAAACTTAGCTGAGTTTTGGCACAAATTCAATTACATTCACAAGATTGAACATAACTTTACACCTTCACCAAATATATTTTGGTCTCACAAGGGCAAATCACAAACTCTTTGGAAAAAATAAGTATGCATACCAATCCCACTATCAAGCACAGCCGTTATATCAAACTAGTGATGTTTACGTGATTTTCAAGAAGGGCTGTTGCAACTTTTCAAGTGTTTGTACATAACTTTACACCTTCTGACTTGCACACAGGAAAAATCTTAAGATTATTCAAGAAAAGTCTCTAAAGAAGACACTATCATCGAGCCTGCTTTCACCTATAAGCAGTGTGCATACTGTTCTGGTAAAATTTCATTTGTTAGTCCATCATAATTACATAAACAGTAGCAAAAAGTCAGAAAAACAGGATGCATGAACATAACTTTACACAGTCACATATCTGCCTTGTAAACTGACAAGTAGAATTATTTAGAAATTTGTTGATTGCCTGTAGCGTACAAAAGAAAAATGACGTTTGCACTAACATGATTTCATGACAAAAACATGAAATAGAAAGGTAAAAAATAATGACATGGCGTGTTTGAACATAACATGACAACACAGGACCATTTTCTAAAGCACAAAAATAAAGGTGCAGAGTTATGAAATGCAGATTTGAAAGCTGTTTGTGATGATAAATATTAAGATAGTACGTGCATAAAGGTTAATGTACAAATTTCAATGCACAACAGGAAATGTAATCATCATTGCATGAACGTAACAGGACACGACAGAGTTATGTTCATGAGAAATAGCTGTGACATTAACTTGTTTTACAGTCACTAAAATTGTATAGGTCTTGAAATTCATATTTTCTAGATTTATCTGGTTATCTTACTTACTTTATTGCAGGACGGTCAAAGAAATGAAATTGGTGTTTGTTCATAACTTTACACAATGCATGTGATGTACTGATGGTGTAAAGTTACGTACAAACAAAAAACAAAGAAATGTTTATCCTAGAAGGTATCACATGCTTTATTATTATAAAAAAGTAAACAGCATCTTTACAGCTATCGGTAGGTTTTTTTTTATATAAAGTGATTCTTGTGATTTTAGGCGATAAATGTTTGAACGTAACTTTACATCCCACAAAGTTGTGTCAAGTTATGTTCATGAGGAAAAATTGAAAAGTGTTTCAAATGTGTTCTGTACCAGAACATGCACCCAACTATTTTTATGTGTTGGCATCATCTACTAAATGATTTGCAACAAGATTTACCCTTCAACAAAAATAATGTGCATACTGGTTTATAAAGTTTGCTGGACTGCTTGAACATAACAATTTACACCCAAAATTTGGATGCATACTGTAAACTTCATCCATCACCCATGCATCCTCTTCAAAACCTTGATATAAATCACACCAGTTGTCTTCAGCAAAAACAACAGATTAGTAGAGATAAATAAGTGCCTAAACTGTTTGAACATAACTCAAAATTTACACCATTCTGAGTATAAATCTTCAAAACTGGATCATTTGATTTTCCATGTAAGAACCACAAACCTTTCATTATAAAAACAAAGTACATACTCTACTCAACAAAATAACACATAAGTTTTAATAATTGACCATTTGTCAAAATGTGTCATAGTAGTATGATTTCTGCTGACAAAATTTACAACACATGTTATGTTCAAGCAGGCTCTTATATTATGGTGAATTATGCAAAAGCAACTCACTCTAGAAAATCACAAACTCAATGGTAATTTAGGCCAACACTGCAACCATCTTGTGACAGTAACAGTGATTTTTCATAGTGCAGCATGCCTTTGAAAATCTGAGTTCCATGTAGCATGTGTAAATAAAATGTGTCACGTTTTGTTCTATAATTCGGATTTGGTAAAAAAAACTGATAATGTCCCAAATTCTTCTGTGGTCACCCACAAATCATGTATCACTGGAAACCTTATCCATTTCCCTACAACATGATGTATGCCTTAGTTTGAGCTGACCACTTCTGTAGCAGGTTTTGTGAGGGAGGGGGTAGATTTTACCACTAGACACCCAGTCGTACTCTTGACCAGATACGTATACCTGAACAGCGCAGTATGTGTTTCTTTCCCATATCACTATTTCTGAATTTTTTGTTTTCTCACCAGTGCATTGTGCCCTCTAATGTTGGTCCACTGCTCAATGGGTTCTTGGACAGCCTGCCAATGAACAATGTGGCATTCAATAGATGCAGAATGGCTGTATTTTTAATTTACTTAAAGATGTTTTATTTCAATTGTGTAGGTTTGATGCATTGCATAAGAATTAACATGGAAGGCATAGCTGACCTCGAGGCTGAGAGGTGCCCCATTAAAACAAAGTTTAAAATTAAAGCTGCACAGAAAAAAAATTGATTATTAAAATGTAGCTATGAGCACCAGCAGCAGTACCCAAACTGATGATTCAGTTAGAATAGACTCTTTCTGAAGATTCTTTCCTCAATTAAATTACCACAATACTTATACTTGTGAGTACCCCAACAGGCCTCGCGGCATATGGTGTACCCAGAACTTGTCATGAAATTATGCTATTTAACCCTTATCATTCGGAATACACCACTGTGTGAAATAAGTTTGACTAAAACTATTCAAGGGTAGTGCCAGATTCTGGCACCACCCTTGAACTAAAGCCATTGGTCTATATCCTTATCTGTCAGTAAAATAATGTAGCTTGCATGGCAGTGTACAAATTTGAAGCTTTTATTTTAGCCTCAGTATGATATGGGTTAAAGTATAAACAACGTATGCAAAACCAAAGGAGTACAGCAAGGGAGCCCAAGCGAGCCTCACGGCAGTGGGTCTACCTTTAGAATAATAAAAATTAATATTGCTTTGGTCTGCAATTCTGTGATTAGCCCCTTGGCTGTCTGCAGTGCATTTTGTCATGACGATTCCTGCAGGAATCATTGCGTCAAAAAGTGCCATTGACAAGATACGACCAAAGGGTAAAAGTATCCTAATTCCTATACAAAGATCATTAGATGTTTAGAAACAATTTTTTAACCCAAGATTTAACATTAATAATGCTTGACATCATGATCGACCATGTACAATTTTGGCGTCACCTCAACAACGGAGGAGGATTTGAAGTATTCTAGAAGTGTTGTCTTCCCGCTACCAATGTTGCCTTCCACTGCAACCTGCGGTGAAAACAGAGCAATGTCATCAGTACATTCCTGATTGAAGCATACTGTATGGTACACTTATTGTCTGTTACGTGGTGGAGTCGTAGTCGTAGTATGATAAACACACCAGACGCATGCACGTAAGGTTCTTTTAAATAAACTTCATTCAGCTGCAACCCGTCACACGTGGCTTAAGGATGTAGACAATACTGGAGTAACAGTTCCAACAAATATTTTAATTCAGCGATGCGATCTGCACACAATGCATTTCCAAATGCGCCTACACTGATACAATGTCTTCTCTTCTGCAAATGTCAACACTGGCGACACAAAGTTCCTCACACAACATACACCATCTTTACGCTGCGTCTCTCACAATGTACACCCTATACAGGCCACGTACCTACGATAAACTGTGTGTCCCTACAACTGACAATGCCTGACAATGTACACACATGGCTTACTAGCAACAACTTTTATAGTAAAACTACTTTCCAGAAAAATTGAATGAATTTACACAACGCCACCAATCAGAACGGAACACGTTACTGAAACTCATAAATATTAATTAAAAAAATGAACTTTCTAGAATAACTAAACTGGTCTACAAAATTTGACTGCTCATTTCAGCCCCAAATCCCAATATGTAATGATATCACACAAAAATATAACAAACTGTTTACGACTTTTCACAACACACAAAGAACGGCTGCTAATTTGACGCGCACAGTAAACAACTATGACTAGCAACTTTGCTACTGTGTTACAAAAATGTTCCTTACTCTTTTGACGTCACATGACAGCACGACCCTGATTCGAACGTTCTGGTTCATTCTCAGCTAATCGACGCAAAACAAAAATCGACCGCTCTTCTCCGTGCGATTTTCTAGAAGCTTCCGGACTAAAATTAGCGTATCATAACAAAGCCAAATCCGCTATCATGCACAAACGATAAAGAATCTCACTGAAAAGGTACATGATATGATAGCTCAAATAAATATCGGATCGTTTCCTACGATTAACACCATACATAAATTTATGCTCTCACAGTCACAGGACAACACAACCACAATCGTAACATTGTCAGATTGTCTCACAGTCACAGTTTTAGTCAACTAAACACACAATTTCTCATTCAAGCGTCTGATAGTGATAGTGATATTAGTGATACTTAAAGTCAGCTAAAACTAAAAAGTATTTAACCTTTCAATTGTGTCAAAACTGTCAACGTGTCACATCAAACTCAAACCACTTCCCCAAAGCCAACATACATTATTAAATTTAATCATTTCTGTCTTAAGCCAAGGATTCACATGAGCCATTAAAGTAGCAAAGTTTACAAGCATAAGCACCTCTTGCTCAATCAGCTCCAGCTCTTAACACATTCACGGTATGTTGCGTGTATTTAAGCTATCATTCAGAGTAAGCATGCGACTGGTATTACAGTATGGGAGTGCTCAACCGAAAAATTTAAACTGTAGGGTTCAAGCAATTTTACTTCAATTGAAACTTGTGATAAAATTAAAAGAAAGTAAAGACATGTATACCGTGATCGCATTCTTGTCCCCAAAGGACCCTGAGCTGATCAAGGTCCCCGAGTTTTGATCTGAAAAGTAAAACAAAATTGTGCCAAAATAATTAAAATCCTTCTTGAATCTTAGTGCATTCACTCTCACAGTGTATGCGGCTCAGGAGAAAAAATAGAGTTGTCGTAACTCAGAACCCTGACCAGACCTTCCCCTGCAGCCACTGTGGTCGAACCTGCCTGTTCCGGATTGGCCTCCGCAGCCACGAACATGCCTGCAGACGACATGGGCAAGCCCTATAGAATCTTCCGCGTTCGCTTAGTCAAGCCAAGAGAGAATCAGTATGCAATGCTCATCCATAAAATGAATGCTAAATAAGTAAATTACATCAGTATTGTTGTAACTTGGCTGTGAGAACATAAAACAGTAACAACTGAATAGTCATTAACGCTGTTTAATAAACAATAGCAATGCAACTGTAATGGAGACACAGACTGCATTCACTATATAACTTGTAATGTAACCATGTATCATGTGGCAGGAGGCTTTACCAAGCTTTTTTTTTTTTTTAATAGACTGCGTTCCAGAATTAACATAGTCACAAGGCAATCTTACCTCTGATTGTCAGTTCCTTGATATTCCTTGATCCCAACATTTTTGCAGAGTTTGGATGCATCGACGAGGTAGGTCCGTTACCTCTGAGACTCCTGCTTTTTGGCAGTCCAGAAAAAAAATTTGGGCACAAAGAAGGAATGATTCGTAGCGCCAGTCGAATGTTCCGCCTTTTCTGCATCTAGTAAAGCGCGGGACCTCATTGGTTGCCACAGAAATTAGGCCAAACTCTGGGTACCATATTCTTACCGAATTGGGTTAAGATTAGCGCCCTCTCTCCGCGACGGGCGAGCAGAGGCCGCCTCGACTATTAATATGGTGTACGCTGGCAGCCTAGAAGTCTTACCGTGTCATTGTTTACGATAGTTTAGAGCCAGATACAATATCCATATTCTAGTTACCGTTTGGTGCCTTCACATTATCCTAATCTGAATTTTGTGAACGTTCAGCGGGCAGGTACGTGCACACACATCCGGCCTCATCGGCGTGTTGTTGTTGGACTATGTGAACGTAGGATGGCCCTGAAGACAACAGCCAGATCTTAGCAGCCACTGAAACCGGAAGCGTCAAATAGTAGTATGGCTACCTGCTTATGCCAAAACCGCGCCGTTAACAGCTCGTCACATGCACTCTCAGCATTCAGATTCAGTGGGACAGACATTAGAGGGCACAAGGCATAGTTTTGCCATAAGACAGTATTGTCTGAAGACCCCATACACTGTCTGAGAAGCTGCTTGGAGGCCAGTAGTTACGGCCATATTTGGTCTCTTAACCTATGACGGATGGTATAAGGCCATATAAAACAGTTATGAATGTGTTCCGGATGCATTTCTATATTCATAAATGATAGGCATTAGAGGGCACAACGCATAGTTTTGCCATAAGACAGTATTGTCTGAAGCCCCCATACACTGTCCGAGAAGCAGATTGGAAGCCAGTCCGTACGCCATTTTTGGTCCCTTAACCTATGACGGACGGCATAGGGACATATAAAACAGTTATGAATGTGTTCCGGATGCATTTCTATATTCATAAATGATAGGCATTAGAGGGCACAAAGCATAGTTTTGCCATAAGACAGTATTGTCTGAAGCCCCGCGACACTGTCTGAGAAGCAGCTTGGAGTCCAGTCCGTACGCCATTTTTGGTCTCTAAATCTATGACGGACGGCATAGTGCCACATAAAACAGCTATGAATGTGTTTAGAAAGCATTTCCATATTTATAAATGATAGGCATTAGAGGGCACAACGCATAGTTTTGATAGTTTTGCCATAAGACAGTATTGTCTGAAGCCCCATTACAATGTCCGAGAAGCAGATTGGAGGCCAGTCCGTACGCCATATTTGGTCTCTTAACCTGTGACGGACGGCATAGGGCCATATAAAACAGTTATGAATGTGTTCCGGATGCATTTCTATATTCATAAATGATATGCATTACAAGGCACAACGCATAGTTTTGCCATAAGACAGTATTCTCTAAAGCCCGCTACACTGTCTGAGAAGCAGATTGGAGTCCAGACCATACGCCATTTTTGGTCTTTAAATATATGATGGACGGCATAGCGCCATATAAATCCGATACAAATGTGTTCAGGAAGCATTTCCATATTCATTAAAGATAGGCATTAGAGGGCACGACGCGTAGTTTTGCCACAAGATAATATTGTCTGAAGCCTCTTACACTGTCTGAGAAGCAACTTGGAGGCCAGTTAGTACGCCATTTTTGGTCTCTAAATGTATGATAGACGGCATAGCGCCATATAAAACCGATACAAATGTGTTCAGGAAGCATTTCCATATTCATAAATGATAGGCATTAGAGGGCACAACGCATAGTTTTGCCATAAGACAGTTTGAATGAAGCCCCCCTACACTGTATAAGAAGCAGCTTGGAGGCCAGTCTTTACGCCATATTTGGTCTCTTAACCTATGACGGACGGCATAGGTCCACATAAAACAGTTATAATTGTGTTTAGAAAGCATTTCCATATTCATAAATGATAGGCATTAGAGGGCACAACGCATAGTTTTGCCATAAGACTGTATTGTCTGAAGCCCCCCTACACTGTCTGAGAAGCAGCTTGGAGGCCACTCCGTACGCCATTTTTGCTTTCTTAACCTATGACGGACGGCATAGGGACATATAAAACAGTTATGAATGTGTTCCGGATGCATTTCTATATTTATAAATGATAGGCATTAGTGGGCACAAAGCATAGTTATGCCATAAGACAGTATTGTCTGAAACCCTACTACCTTGTCTGAGAAGCAGCTTGGAGGCCAGTCTGAAACTTCATTTTTGGTATCTAAATCTATGATGGACAGCATAGCGCCATATAAAACCGATACACTTATGTTCAGGAAGCATTTCCATATTCAAAAATGATAAGCATTAGAGAGCACAACGCATAGTTTTGCCATAAGACAGCATTGTCTGAAGCCCCCCTACACTGTCTGAGAAGCACATTGAGGCCAGTTCGTACGCCATTTGTGGTCTCTAAATCTATGACAGATGGCATAGGGCCACATAAAACAGTTATGAATGTGTTTAGAAAGCATTTCCATAATTATAAATGATAGGCATTAGAGGGCACAACGCATAGTTTTGCCATAAGACAGTATTGTCTGAAGGCCCTCTGCACTGTCTGAGAAGTAGCTTGGAGGCCAGTTGTACGCCATTTTTGGTCTCTAAATGTATGATGGACGGCATAGTGCCATATTAAACCGATACAAATGTGTTCAGGAATCATTTCCTTATTTATAAATGATAGGCATTAGAGGGCACAACGCATAGTTTTGCCATAAGACAGTATTGTCTGAAGCCCTCCTACACTGTTTGAGAAGCAGCTTGGAGACCAGTCTTTTCGCCATTTTTGGTCTCTTAACCTATAACGGACGGGATAAGGCCATATAAAACAGTATTGAATGTGTTTCGGATACATTTGTATATTCATAAATGATAAGCACTAGAGGGCACAACGCAAAGTTTCGCCATAAGACAGTATTGTCTGAAGCCCCACTATACTGTCTGAGAAGCAGGTTGGAGTCCAACCTGAACGCCATGTTTGGTCTCTAAATGTATGATGGACGGCATAGCGCCATATAAAACCGATACAAATGTGTTCAGGAAGCATTTCCATATTCATAAATGATACTCACAAACCAGATAGGTGAGGCTAGCGCTGGCAGAATTGTCAGTACTCAAACCAAGGGGAATCACAGCGCTGGACAGACAACAGTTAGATCCCCTGCCCCCGCCTATCAGGCACCCAATCGCCAGCCCACAGAGAAATACGCAGGTATAGAATAAGACAATCATTTCCATTCCTTATAAGAATGGATCAGGTCTCTTATATAACCCATGTCTTTCTCCGGAACTTAGTATAAGAATGGATCAGGTCTCTTATATAACCCATGTCTTTCTCCGGAACTTAAATGATAGACATTAGAGGGCACATCGCATAGTTTTGCCATAAGACAGTATTGTCTGAAGCCCCCATACACTGTCTGAGAAGCAGCTTGGAGGTCTGTCCGTTCGCCATTTTTGGTCTCTTAAGCTATGACGGACGGCATAGGGCCATAAAAAACAGTTATGAATGTGTTCCGGGTACATTTCTATAGTTATAAATAATAGGCATTAGAGGACACAATGCATAGTTTTGCCATAATACTGTATTGTCTGAAGCCCCCCTACACTCTCTGAGAAGCAGCTTGGAGGCCAGTTTGTACACCATTTCTGGTCTTTAAATCTTTGACGGACGGCATAGGGCCACATAAAACAGTTATAAATGTGTTTAGAAAGCATTTCCATGTTTATAAATAATAGGTATTAGAGGGCACAACGCATAGTTTTGCCATAAGACAGTATTGTCTGAAGCCCCACGACACTGTCTGAGAAGCAGCTTGGAGTCCAGTCCGAACGCCATCTTTGTGCCCTCTAATGCCTATCATTTATGAATATAGAAATGCATCCGGAACACATTCATAGCTGTTTTATTTGGCCCTATGCCGTCCGTCATAGGTTAAGAGACCAAAAATAGAGTAAAGACTGGCCTCCAAGCTGCTTCTCAGACAGTGTCAAGGGCTTCAGACAATACTGTTTTATGGCAAAACTATGCGTTGTGCCCTCTAATGCCTCTAATGCCTATCATTTATGAATATAGAAATGCATCCGGAACATATTCATAACTGTTTTATTTGGCCCTTTGCCGTCCGTCATAGGTTAAGAGACCAAAAATGGCGTAAGGACTGACCTCCAAGCTACTTCTCAGACAGTGTCAAGGGCTTCAGACAATACTGTCTTATGGCAAAACTATGAGTATTGCACTCTAATGCCTATCATTTATGAATATGGAAATTCTTCCCAATCACATTTGTATCGGTTTTATATGGCGCTATGCCGTCCATTATACATTTAGAGACCAAAAATGGCGAACGAACTGGCCTCCAAGATGCTTCTCAAAAAGTGTAGGGGGGCTTCAGTCAATATTGTCTTATGGCAAACCTATGCGTTTTGCCCTCTAATGCCTATCATTTTTTAATATAGAAATGCATCCGGAACACATTCATAACTGTTTTCTGTGGCCCTATGCCGTCCGTCATAGATTTAGAGACCAAAAATGGCGTTCGGAATGGACTCCAAGCTGCTTCTCAGACAGCGTAGGAGGCTTCAGACAATACTGTCTTATGGCAAAACTATGCGTTGTGCCCTCTAATGCATATCATTTATGAATATAGAAATGCACCAGGAACACATTCATAACTGTTTTATATGGCCCTATGCCGTCCGTCATAGCTTAAGAGACCAAAAATGGCGTATGTACTGGCCTCCAAGCTGCTTCTCGGACAGTGTAGGGGGGCTTCAGACAATACTGTCTTATGGCAAAACTATGCGTTGTGCCCTCTAATACCTATCATTTATAAATATGGAATTGATTTCTAAACACATTCATAACTGTTTTATGTGGCCCTATGCGGTCCGCCATAGATTTAGAGACCAAAGATGGCGTTCGGACTGGACTCCAAGCTGCTTCTCAGACAGTGTCGCGGGGCTTCAGACAATACTGTCTTATGGCAAAACTATGCGTTGTGCCATATAATGCCTATCATTTATGAATATAGAAATGCATCCGGAACACATTCATAACTGTTTTATATGTCCCTATGCCGTCAGTCAGAGATTTAGAGACCAAAAATGGGGTCCGGACTGGACTCTAAGCTGCTTCTCAGACAATACTGTCTTATGGCAAAACTATGCGTTGTGCCCTCTAATGCCTATCATTTATGAATATAGAAATGAATCCGTACCACATTCATAACTGTTTTATATGGCCCTATGCCGTGCGTCATAGGTTAAGAGACCAAAAATTGCGTAAGGATTGGCCTCCAATCTGCTTCTCGGACAGTGTAAGTGGGCTTCAGACAATACTGTCTTATGGCAAAACTATGCGTTGTGGGCTCTAATACCTATCATTTATATATATGAAAATGCTTTCTAAACACATTCATAACTGTTTTATGTGGCCCTATGCCGTCCGTCATAGATTTAGAGACCAAAAATGGCGTACGGACTGGACTCAAAGGATCTTCTCATACAGTGTAGGGGGTTTCAGACAATACTGTCTTATGGCAAAACTATGCGTTGTGTCCTCTAATGCCTATCATTTATAAATATGAAATTGCTTTCTAAACACATTTATAACTGTCTTATGTGGCCCTATGCCGTCCGTCATAGATTTAGAGACCAAAAATGGTGTACGGATTGGACTCCAAGCTGCTTCTCAGTCAGTGTAAGGGGCTTCAGACAATACTGTCTTACGGCAAAACTATGCTTCGTGCCCTTTAATGCCTATCATTTATAAATATAGAAATGCATCTGGAACACATTCATACCTGTTTTATATGTCCCTATGCCGTCCGTCAAAGGTTAAGAAAGCAAAAATGGCGTACGGACTGGCCTCCAAACTGCTTCTCAGACAGTGTAGGAGGGCTTCAGACAATACTGTCTTATGGCAAAACTATGCGTTGTGCCCCCTAATGTCTATCATTTATGAATATAGAAATGCATGCGGAACACATTCATAACTGTTTTATTTGGCACTATGCCGTCCGTCATAGGTTAAGAGACCAAACATAGCGTAAGGACTGTCCTCCAAGCTGCTTCTCAGACAGTGTCAAAGGCTTCAGACAATACTGTCATATGGCAAAACTATGCGTTGTGCCCTCTAATGCCTATCATTTGTGAATATGGAAATGCTTCCTGAACACATTTGTATAGGTTTAATATGGTGCTATGCCGACCATTTTACATTTAGAGACAACAATGATGTACAAACTGGCCTCCAAGCTGCTTCTCAGACAGTGTAGGGGGGCTTCAGATAATAATGTCTTATGGTAAAACTATTCGTTGTGCCTTCTAATGCATATAATTTATGAATATAGAAATGCATCCGGAACACATTCATAACTGTTTTATATGGCCTTATGCCGTCCGTCATAGGTTTAGAGACCAAAAATGGCGTAAAGACTGACCTCCACGCTGCTTCTCAGACAGTGTAGGGGGGGGGGGGGCTTCAGACAATACTGTCTTATGGCAAAACTATGCATTGTGCCCTCTAATGCCTATCATTTATGAATATAGAAATGCTTCATGAACACATTTGTATCGTTTTTATATGGCGCTATGCCGTCCTTCATAAGTTAAGAGAACACAAATGGCGTATGGACTGGCCTCCAATCTGCTTCTCGGACAGTGTAGTTGGGCTTCAGACAATACTGTCTTATGGCAAAACTATGCGTTGTGCCCTCTAATGTCTATCATTTATGAATATGGAAATGCTTCATGAACACATTTGTATCGGTTTAATATGGAGCTATGCCGTCCATCTTACATTTAGAGACCAAAAATTGCGTAAAGACTGCCCTGCAAGATGCTTCTCAGACATTTTGGGGGGGGGGGGGGGGGGGGGGCTTTAGACAATACTGTCTTATGGCAGAACTATGCGTTGTGCCCTCTAATGCCTATCATTTATGAATATGGAAATGTTTCCTGAACACATCTGTATCGGTTTTCTATTGCACTATTCCGTCCGTCATAGGTTAAGAGACCAAAAATATCGTACGGACTGGCCTCCAAACTGCTTTTAAGACAGTGTAGGGGGGCTTCAGACAATACTGTCTTATGGCAAAACTATGCGTTGTGCCCTCTAATGCCTATCATTTATAAATATGGAACTGCTTTCTAAACACATTCATAACTGTTTTATGTGGCCCTATGCCGTCCGTCATAGATTTAGAGACCCAAATAGGCGTACAGACTGACCTTCATGCTGCTTCTCAGACAATGTAGGGTGCTTCAGACAATACAGTCTTATGGCAAAACTATGCGTTGTGCCCTCTAATGCCTATCATTTATGAATATGGAAATGCTTCCTGAGCACATTTGTATCGGTTTTATATGGCGCTATGTTATAGGTTAAGAGACCAAAAATGGCGTACGGACTGGCCTCCAAGCTGCTTCTAAGACAGTGTAGGGGGGCTTCTGACAATACTGTCTTATGGGAAAACTATGCGTTGTGCCCTCTAATGCCTATCATTTATAAATATGGAAATGCTTTCTAAACATATTCATAACTGTTTTATGTGGCCCTATGCCGTCTGTCATACATTTAGAGACCAAAAATGGCGTAAAGACTGGCCTCCAAGCTGTTTCTCAGACAATGTAGGGGGGCTTCAGACAATACTGTCTATGGCAAAACTATGCGTTGTGCCTTCTAATGCCTATCATTTATGAATATGGATATGCTTCCTAAAGACAGTTGTATCTGTTGTATATGGCCGTATGCCGTCCATCATAGGTTTAGAGACCAAAAATGGCGTACATACTGGCCTCCAAGGTGCTTCTCAGACAGTGTATTGGGGGGGGGGGGGGGAGGTCTTTAGACAATACTGTTTAACGGCAAAACTATGCGTTGTGCCCTTTAATGGCTATCATTTATGAATATGTAAATGCTTTCTAATCACATTTATAACTGTTTTTATATGGCCTTATGCCGTCCGTCATAGTTTAAGAGACCAAAAATGTCGATAAGATTGGCTTCAAATCGGATTCTCAGACAGTGTAGGGTGTTGAAGCAAATACAGTCTGATGGGAAAACGATGCGTTGTGCCCTCTACTGCCCATCGTTTTTCAATATAGAAATGCATCCGGAACACATTCATAACTGTTTTATATGGTCCTATGCCGTCCATCTTAGTTTTAGAGACCAAAAATATTGTAAAGACTGTCCACCAAATGTCTCTCCGACAGTGTGTTGGGGGGGGGGGGGGGGGGGGGGACTTCAGCTGTTTGCGTCTTATGGCAAAACTATGCGTTGTGTCCTCTAGTGCCTACCAATTATGAATATGGAAATGCTTCCTGTACACATTCGTAACTGTTTTTTTGTGGCTCTGTGCCGTCCATCATAGTTTAAGAGGCCAAACTTTTTCCACTTACTCAGGAAGTATTGGCTGCTATGCGGCTTCTCAGTGTAGGCGTGCTTCAGCCAATACTGTGTGATGGTAAAACGATGCCTTGTGCCCTCTAATCCCTGTCATTTTTTAATATGGACATGCTTCCTGACTACATTAATAACTGTTTTATATGGCCCTATACCGTCCGTCATAGTTTAAAAGACCAAAAATGTCGTAAAGACCTTCCACCAAGCGGATTAGCAGTCAGTGTAGGTTACTTCAGCCAATACCGTCTTATGGCAAAACTATGCGTTGTGCCCTCTAATGGGTATTATTTATGAATTTGGAAATGCTTTCTGAACACATTCGTAACTGTTTTATGTGGCCCTGATCCGTTCATCATATTTTAAGAGACCAAAAATGTTCCACGTACTAAGGACGTTTTGGCCGCCTTGCGGCTTCTCACTGTAGGGGTGCTTCAGCCAATACTGTGTGATGGTAAAACGATGCGTTGTGCCCTCTAATCCCTATCAATTTTGAATATTGAAATGCTTCCTGAACACATTCATACTGTTTTATATGGCCCTATGCCGTCCATCATAGTTTAAAAGACCAAAAATGTTTTAAAGACTGGCCGTCAAGCGGATTAGCAGACAGTGAAGGGTACTTCAGCCAATACCGTCTTATGGCAAAACTATGGTTGTGCCCTCTAATGCCTATCATTTATAAATATGGAAATGCTTTCTATACACATTTGAAACTGTTTTATATGGCCCTATGTCGTCCATCACTTTTCTCGGTGTCCCGGGATTACGTCCCTTGGCGAATTGCCTATTTTTGGTATTTTGTCATGATCGGTATATCATACTGTGGCTGCTAAGATTGTTGGCTGCTCTCTGCTGGCTGCTAAGATAGTTGGCTGCCCTCTGCTGGTCCATGAACGTAGGACCTAAATTTACATCATATTTGTGCTCCGTCATATAAAAGAACGACAACTCGCATATTAGCAGAAATGTACTGTCAATGCGGCGGAGTTGAACCTTATAATAGAAGACGAACTTGCATCAGCATGCCACTCGAAAATCTAGTCAGCCCCATTTAAAACCTCATCAGCTTACCATAGAACTGAGAATTCCCACACCCAAACAAACAGTGCAGGGGAGGATGGAGGGGGGGGGGGGGGGGGGGGGGGGGTCCTAATCTCAATCGCAGATAAAAGGTTCTCAATGGACGATTCTCAACGAATATTCATGAGGTGAAGGTCGCATCGAAAGCGAGGCTATATGGGGAACATGTGGGAGGGGCAGACAGTACTTTCATGGCGATAGAGAAGGAGCAGTCGAAGCGCAGATCGAAACACCATTGCGTTGTTCCTGTGTGCACATCAAATAGAGCACAGAATATTGAAAACGCGAAACTTTGATTTCATACTTTTCCAAAAGCAACCGAAACTCAACGGAGGAAGGAGTGCTTGATCCGAATTCATCTCCTCGTGTGTGGGTGCATGTCAGTGCAGTGTGTTGGGTGTGAGAGAAACTTGCATGTATAGACTTTATGGTCTACAGCAGAAACTGTTTTGAGCGACCATCCTTACAGCAGATCCCCTGTCTTTACAGACCAACATTTGGGTGGCTGCAGCCCGGGTGACACTGTTTGCCCTTCAAGACCTCTCTTGAGAGAGCATGAGATGTTTAAGGACACTTTCTTCTAGCAAAAATGGTGATTGCCAGAACAGGTTCTGCTGTGTTAACATTTATTTTTGTTGTTGTAAAATTTAAGTTAGGTGCCTGTTCTCACGTGTGTATGTGTGCGTGTTTTGCTATAGAATGTCATTGTATTAAAGTTTTGGCTTACAATCTTGATTCCAAGAAAACAGGGGATCAGCTGTGATAGCTTAAGGGTATTGTCTGATCAGCTTAACACATGAAAATACCATGGCACTACCCTTCAAATGTCATAGTTGATCCCTTTAGATGATTGAGTAGTGCTGCCACACTCACACACACACACACACACACACACACACACACACTCACACACACACACACACACACACACACACACTCACACATACACACACACACTTACACACACACACACACACACAGAGTGATGAATGTCATATATTTAATTCTGCTGCAGAAATCTGACTTCGACAATTTTAACCCTTTAGCTGTCAGCAGCGATTTGGTTGAAATCATGCCTGTGAAAAACACTTCTGAAATTGCTACCAACTGCGAAATGGTTAAGAGAGGACAAACACTTGTACATAGTGTTAACCCGCTAGCTTATTTATCTTCCTGACGCACACCCACACATGCTTGAATTCACCAAACTGGAAACTGACATTGAGAGGGGGGGGGGGGGGGGGGGGGGCAGCATGGGACAACACCAAGTAGGTCCGCAACCGATAATTGAATTCAAACTGTGTTGTTTTTCGCTGGCTAAATTCACAAAATATAACCGAGTTGACCCCTCCAACAATGTTAATGTGCTGTCAAATGTTTTGGGGAAAAAAGTGTGCACTCAGTGTGTTACAAGTTCCGTGTAAGCTTTGACAAAACACTCATATATCTCAAATGTGTAGAAGAAAATCCTGAGTAAAACCACAATCTTCTGAATGCTCAATCTGCTGACCAGTTTCTTCGAACACAATTCAATCAAGCTTCAGTGCAAATGGCTGTGATTGGTTTACAGGGGAGTGATTTTTATATGTGGTCAGATATTTGCTAATGCTCAAAATACGGTATAATTCTAAGGCCTCGACGTTCTGCCCTTTCACTCGCCATGTTGCTGTCGCGCGTCTAGCCCCAGATAGCCTCGTTTTCGCGCACGCGACCTTTTGACCCCAAGCTCATTAAGAATCGTCCATGGCCGAGACTGAATCACATGACGGCAATGCACAAATGAGTCATACACATGATCCCACTCAGGGCAAAGTTTGTTCTAATTATTTATGTAAGAAGTTTCATATCCTTCCAAATTTTCATGTATATATATATATATATATATATATATATATATATATATATATATATATATATATATATATATATATATATATATATATATATATATATATATATATATATATATGTGTGACTTGACCGGGTACGACCCGGCTCTCATAACCCATCTGATGTAATTTCGTTTGTTGCATCGCGACTTGGTTTGCAAAAGTGGTGTGTATTATTGTTCAGTGGTTTTCCTTCAATGTAAGGCCTCGCAAGGTATTGCTTTTCATTGATGCCTGTGTTAGTCCGACCCCTCTGGCTTACTTCTAGACCGCTAGGTATTCAGTGTCTATTCAGGGGACGTAACCGCGTCGGCCGCCTTGTGGCTTTGTTCTAGCATCCGGTGCTTAGTATGGCGATGATAGCTTGTGTTTCTGACTAGGCATTCTAAGTTGAATATCTCCTCAATGCCTGTACCGATTGTTTTAAACCAAGATCCATAAGATTCAGCATGATAGTCTCTTTCATTTTGTAATCTATTTCTAGTCCGATCGATTGTGGGTTAAACATTATTTTGGGAGTTTGCACCTTTTACACCGACCAGGTCGATGGAGAAAAGTCGTTTAAAAATTCATAGTTAATTTTAGCTGTCTGTAATCAAATCAATATCTGATACTAGTGAAACTACAATTGCGGATCTTTCATTAGTATCAAACCGCAAGGTTCTAGGTTCAGTAGTATCAGAGCTATGGTCAGAGAACCTAGTCCACTTTAGCACAAATTTCAGCTTCCCGGCTCCAAAAGCACCAAATTCTGGAAGCACGCGAGTGGTGCTTTCTTTGCGGCCCACGCCTGCTGTATATAAAGCCCCTTCCGTAGCGCGCTTGCGGTCAGTACCACACAGCCGTTACTAGTTGCCACAGACCACTCGTGCCGCTACGAAGATACAACTAGGAAGAACTACAATGTCGACTCCCTCTTAGCTCTGTAAGTAGCTCATGTATTGTATTTTTGGTCTTGAACTTTGTTGATTGATGAACTTTGATGCCTGATGTATATCGGTGCCTTGATGCATGTTTTGCCCTAGAGTTAGGAGTAAACTGAAGACTCATGTAATTGCTGAGAGTGCCTTCACGGCAACTTTGTAGCCATTTTTGGCAGCCGGAACTTTGTGTAACTTTGTTGCGATAGTGGATTTCAGTGATTTCTAGTGTTGTCACTTCTCGTACTGTAGCATTTGTCTTCCGATGGAGATCGGAATTTTGTGACAGAATTATTTTGGGGCAAAACAGCATGAAGGTAATGTGTACTCTGATTTAATGCTTCTGCCTTTGGATAGCTTTTCTTGTACAATGAAAGTTATTGCCATTTGCTCCAGTGATGCTAAATTATTTTGGCATCGTTGTAGGAAATGTTGCCTTGTCTGACAGAGATTGTTTTGATTAGGCTTTCATGTTCCTTGCTATCCTCCTCACGTTGCTTTTATGATTATACTATAGCGATAATTTGATTGTGTAGGATTGATCATGTAGGCTTTCATGTCCCTCCTATTTTCCTCACTTTTCCATGCATAGCTTTTAGCCGAATAGTGCGTACCGCATGGGCTGGGACGCTGTTAGCGTGACGTCACACTTATATTTAGTATGCGCAGCCATTTTGTTTCTGCTTGGCGTCTGCTTCCGGTTGGCTTGTTTACATTTGGAAGTCACTCCCCCACACTCCCCTCTTCCTTTTAATTGTGTTTTCTTATCGGCAGGACCTGCCCCTGCTCTAAATAAGTTACCCCTTTACATTTTTCAGCGTTTAGTGAGAGGAATAGGTACTTTACAAATTTTTCCTTTACACACTGTTGACATCGTTGATAAGGGGAGCAGTTTCCCACTCATTTTGCCCTAGGCCTGTGGAAGCGGCTTTTTGACGTAAGGACATTCTATAAGTACTTAGATTCTTTTAGAAGCCAACCGACAGCAATGCCAAATAGAGGCAATTATATTATCTTTTATGAACTTTTGTCATGCTTATGACATGTCTATGCTCTTCCTCTTTTCTGCCCCCTCCACTGTTCGTGCTGGTCTATGACTCTGCATTTGGCGACCTAGAGTTGTCGGTCCAGAATCGCAGATTGACACGTTAGCTTGACTTTGACATTCAAGATGATATTGCTTGGTATAGATAGTTAGACTGCTGATATAATGCCATGGTTGATTCAAGACATTCTTTGATGTTATATATGGGAGTTATTATGATTTCTAATGTTGCGCCATTGTTTCATTTGTAGGCGCTGTTTCTTCAGTTTCTTCAGTTTCCTACACCTAAATAAAGACATGTCACAGCGACCCCTGTCTTCGACGTTGTTGCCTCCCTCATTTCTTGACCTGATCCGCTAACCCGGTTACAAGTTATATATATATATGCATGTCACAGTACTATATGCTCCCGTCCATTTGAATCAAGTTGCTCCTGGCCGGGTAGGATAAAAAAAAAAAGTTTTGTTTTCTTACTTGACTTGTCCGGCAGTCTCCGGGTACAGGCAAAACGACGGCCGGGCTTGCCGCCGGTTCAGGCGGCGGCCAGATGGCCGGCAAAGTGTCCGTTCAGTAGAAGTCCGGCCTGGTAATCGAGGCCGCGGTGGCCGCGCGGCCGCACAGTAGAGCGGCCAAATCAGTTGATCAGTGTAGTACGTCAGTTCAGGCCGTATAGTCAGTTCCACTAGGCCCATCATGTCCCCCACTAAACCCGCTCGTTCAGTATTTCAGTAGGGTCGACCATTGAATTATCCCAGAACCGTAAATGGTGACCAACTTGACCGCTCAAGTCGAGTGAGCGGCCGCCAGGGTTTTCATTTACTGACCCTCGGCACTGGCACTAAGCCGGTGCGGCGGACTAAAATGTCACACAAAGAGAATTTTTATATATATTTTTTATTTTATTGAGTAAGGTCCATCACTGAGTAAACACTAGGTTAGTGACACATAGTCTTGATAAAATAAAACAAAACCAAAAAGTGTCACTGTCAGTCACTGCCGGACCGTCAGTCGGCCAATCAGTAATAGGAAACTCAGTGCCGGACTGAAAGATAGCACTGTTATGGGAGATAACTGTGCATTAACGACCACTGAATGATCATAGATCGATCTAGTTGGTCAAAGCAAATAGGGCCAATATAGAAAGAGAATGGGGAAGTTACATAATGGTGACTCAAGGGAATTCAGTTTGCAGTGCCGATCGAATGCCTCTGCCGCCCCCCCCCCCCCCCCCCCCCCATGCCCCCCCCCCTCCCCCCCCCCCCCTCCGCCGACGAAACTGGCAGTTACCTTTTTGGTTTCAAGTTTCGTTTACTACTCAGTATTACCAAAGACAATACCGGCTGTCTTTGGTATTACTACAATTTCAACCGACTCCGGCGGTGCATACCCTTTCCTCTTTTTCGTCAGTGGCTCACTGATTAACTTAGAGATGCATGGGCATTTAGCTGTAAAGTAGGTGGAGGCGGCATTGTATATATATATATATATATATATATATATATATATATATATATATATATATATATATATATATATATATATATATATATATATATATATATATATATATATATATATATATATATACAAGTGCAGCGGAAACCACAGTAAAATGTGGTTTTACTTTCAGGTACTATGCAGCAGTTCCATTCGCAGGCTCGTCCGGGCCATCATTGACGCCCATGTTGTGTCGGCTAAGTGAGGTCGCTAACCCGACTCGAACTGAACAGCCTTGTCCACACCGGCAGTTGCAATCTCAGTGGCCGATCCCCACTAACTGAGGAGACTTAGATCTAAATTTCCGAGTCCATGCATCAAACGGCTCATTGGAAACGATCCAGGTCAGCAGTGAATGTGCAGGTGCTTATCGCATGTTTTGAAATGGAAAAAGGGTAGATATGTTTTAGTTCACGCGGCAAGGCAACTTTGACAACCCGTCAAGTTGTATCGGCGAAAGTTAGCAATACTAAAGGCCGCCATGGACAGGGGGGGGGGGGGGGGGGGGGGGGGGGGGAATCCAGAGGGTGTCTCGACACGGCCAACAGCCCTACCTTCCCCCTCCCCCTCCCCCCGTTTTCCAAACCGCTGTGTCATACGAAAACAAAACAAAACCAAAACAAACAAACAAAAACCAAAAAAAAAAAAAAAAACTTGAAGAAATCCAGACCAAAACAGTGACTATCAGGCGAGCATAAAATCATAACAAAGCAAGAAACGGGGCTTAAAAAGAACAGTTACAAATAAGTTGTGTTGAAATTATTTAGTCTTTCTTGGTGCTTTTCTTTTTGGGATTTTCTATAAAATTGTACTATCGTGTTGTCACCATTCTCTCTACGGGTGTTTCTTTTATTTTTTTTATTGGGGTTTTCGCAGACATAATTATAGTTCTCGCTTTCTGATCACAGTGCGCGTGTCCATAAACCTAGATGCTTACCACATATGAGGATGCAATATGAATGGTATCGCACGGAAAGAGGTAATGCTTTTCATGCGCCCCTGTGACTGAAGGCGCACATGAAACTCTATGCCTGGCTGAGGGACTGAGTTGAGCCCCAGTTTAGCAATGGACACATTCCCACCGCTGAGGTTGACCAGCAGTCAGCGGCTTATTGCTAGATGGCTGCCTCAGTCTGAGGATGCAATGAGGATTGCATCGCACAGCAAGAGGCACTTACCTACATGAGCCCCTGTGAGTGCAGTGACACATGGCACTCTATGTCTGGGTGAAGTACTGTGACGGGTGCAGGTCAGCAGTGCCACATGAGGATATTTGACTATAGGCACATGAACACACTAGGCCCAAACGTGAGATAATTGTGAAATACACCGTTCAAGAAAAGAACATCCATCGAATAGTAAAACCCAATAACCATTAAAAAAAAGAGAAAATTGTTGGTCAGGGCTGACCCCTTTAGTTTTGATCAGGGCTGGCCCGGGCCCCCTAGCTCCCCCCCCCCCCCAGGATCCGCCACTGATGGAGCAGCTCGTCGCTTAAGCATCTCACTCAGTGACTCAGTGTTAGAAGCACACTTTATCATCAGTGTAGGAATCACTAGGCGACGAAACTTGTGAGCGATACCGTGGCCGACAAGGGTTAACATACCGTACGAGCCCGCGGCTGCAACTGTTTGAACAGCGGCTTACACCCAATCTCACGCCGGGCGGGCACACGGCAAACGGCACACACACATACACACACACACACACACACACACACACACACACACACACACACACACACACACACACACACACACACACACAGGGAGACGCAACCATCAGAGTGGGTTACCTAGCATTTCATGTGAAAATGGGTTCCCATATTTCTATTTATTCTAGGGCTCTGGAATTGATGCCAATGTTTAGAACTCACATTATAACTAAGCTCTATAACTTAAAATAAAATAGACATTTTCTAGAAACAGAGCCACTAGATGCCGAAAAAATGGGTTTCTGCCAATAAAGTGGGTGGGTGTCTCTCTCACACAAATGAAACTGGCATTACAGTCAAAATGGGTGTCTTCACAACAGTAGGCGTCTGTAATAAGGTCAAGTTCATGGAATACTTCTTTTTCACATTAATTTTTTTCCCAACTTAAATGTGTATGTGTGCTTTAACATTCTTTACATAGTATGGTGCAAAATTCAATAAACACTGGCCCGAAACCTTTCGATTATGATTTTTACAGAGGAAATCGTTTAAACATTGCTGCGTTTTGTCCTTTTGAAGCAAAACAGTTTATCATGGCATTGATGTGAGAATCAACATAATGTATTCTGGAAATTAAAGGACTTTTGTGTGTTTTGGGGTACTCTGGAGTTTCAGACAAACAGCAACAGAGCATTTTGAATATTAACCCTTATCATTCGGAATACACCAGTGTGTGCAACTAGTGTAACTGAAATAGTCCAAGGGTTAGTGCCAGAATAGCTTGGTGCCTCTAGGCGCCAAGCTATTGTGGCACCACCCTTGAACTAAAGCCATTGGTCTATGTCCTCATCTGTAAGTACTGTAATGTAGCTTGCATAGAATTATGGCAGTGAACAGATTTGAAGCTATTAGCCTCAGTATGACTATGATGCGGGTCAAAAAGTGTGGAAAAATATCAAAGATAGAAAAAGACCCAGACGAAGAAACGAACACTTAACTTATTCTACCCCAGCAAAATTTAAGATCCACCACGATAGTTCAAGGGTGATGCCAGAATAGCTTGGCGCCTATGGGCACCAAGCTATTCTGGCATCACCCTTGAACTATCGTGGTGGATCTGTGTCCTGCACTGCAACGCAGTCTTCTGAAGACGACTTCAACATTTGGGCTTAACTTATTCTACCCCAGCAAAATAAAGATCCACCATGATAGTTCAAGGGTGATGCCAGAATAGCTTGGTGCCTATGGGCGCCAAGCTATTCTGGCATCACCCTTGAACCATCATGGTGGATCCGTGTCCTGCACTGCAACGCAGTCTTCTGAAGACGACTTCAACATTGGGCTCAACTTATTCTACCCCAGACACACCACAGCAAAATAAAGATCCACCATGATAGTTCAAGGGTGATGCCAGAATAGCTTGGCGCCTATGGGCGCCAAGCTATTCTGGCATCACCCTTGAACTATCATGGTGGATCTGTGTCCTGCACTGCAACGCAGTCTTCTGAAGACGACGTCAACATTTGGGGATTCCGATCTTGGGGTAGAACGAGTTAAAATGACAGAACAGAACACTGACATTAATTAATTAACTGACAACATAAGAAATCACTTGAAACTTCAGCCTTTATTTAACGTCTTTCGTCTCCAACAAACAACCAGCCATTCTTTCATTTGCAAAATGGTATGGCAGTACAACCAACCATTCTTTCATTTGCAGAGTTTTTTTAAAATGGCATGCAGTATATGACAAAATGATCCGCCCCCCCCCCCCCCTCTAACACTCTTGTAATCAATTTTTACATTGTCAATGGTTTTCTTATCTTATTATATTGTCTTTTGTCCCCAGCCGGCTGTTTCGTTTTGCAAATCCAAAGGTTATACAGTATACAAAATGTGACTCTTTCTCACGAAACCAGTCTTAACTCGCAGCGAGCCAATCAGCACTACACGCAATAATATGTGGTGGGGGGTCAATCTGGGGCATTTTCACTTTTTGGGAGAAATGTATTCTACATACACCAAAGTATCGTATGGTTAAAATCTTTATCATGAAAAATGCCATTAAATAGGTAAAAAATGATTTTAAAAGTCTGCCCTTGGCCCCAATTATGCTGCACACAGAAACTTCACAGGCTGTTTTCTCAAAATGGCCGCCGGAGGCTTTAACAACTTTAAACACTTAAGAACAGCTTTTACAATTTTTGCACTACAGCATACAGTCATATATCACAGTAATCAGCAAACACTGTAGTTTTCATAAATGCATATATGTCAAAACATCCAAAATGCGAGTTCTTAAGACTGATTTTGTGAGAGAGAGGGTCACAAATGATCCAGGCGTCCATCAGATAAAAAAAAAGAAAAAAAAAAAGCAGGCTATACATGCTGAAACCACCCCAATAATAACACTGATGTAATAAATCTGTATGAAATCGAAAATGCCGCGAGTGGCGGCTCAATTCATTTCTTTTGTAACTTTTTCAGTCTGTTGCGGACGTAATCCTTAATGTTTGTCCAGCGCCTATGTCTAAGTGCAGGTTCCAGCGCCATTGCATACTGTATCTCGGCCTTTCCAGGAAGTTTGTTCATGACGAGGTGTCTTGAAACGAGTTTGAACAGCTTTCTCTTCAGCTTCCCCCCATGGTTTCCTTGTAAATCTAGCTTTCTTTCGAACAGGAGCTGACGCAGTACTGTCATCATCAAAACTATCTAGATTGTCATCAGGCTCTGGACGTCTTTTCTCCGTCATGCTCATCGATTCCTGTGTTGCTGACTTGCTACTTGCTTCATTCACAGGTGCTGTTCCCCCCGAGACCTCTCTGCCAGTTTCTGATGCGTCTTCATTGTCAAAGTCAATCTCTTCATCATCGCCCAGCTCAGCTCTAATGCAACTCTCAAAATCTGTCATCCCATTGTTAACTGACAGAAGAATCTTCAGTTGCCACTTTTGCCTTTTGAAGGACGTCTTGAGGTTGGCGGTAGATATGGCGATGTATCCGAATATCATGGCCAAGGAAATCTGCCAGCTGATCCTGGTCTAACTCCGAGATGGCCATTGACTGAGCCAAAGTTGCAACCTGCTTCCGCAACTGAGTAAATGTGAACATGGCTGGGTATGACACCCCTGCTTCTAGGGCATGGGCCTTCAGAACATCATGGCCTCTGTAAGGCCTCTGACCAGAAGGTGTGGCAAAGATGTACTGGGAATCAGCGAGAGCTGGCACCGATTGCCTCATTTGAAGGATTCTGTCCACAGTTGTCATCATCTTCTTCGTCAGCAAAACGGGAACACTCCTATTAAACTTGCCTCTGATTTCCACTCGCTGAAAATGATTCACCATTTTCTTCTCAACCTCTGTGAGACCTTTCAAGATATCTTGATTGGTGATCGATCCAATCTTAGCATTCTGGAAGTCTGACACCTTCATTCTCTGAACTTCTCCCCCTCGTTTTCGGTTGAAAAGTGATACAGCACAAAGAGTTGCTTTAACCACTGTCGGATAATCTTCCGAAACCATCCTTGTCTCAAGAAGCTGTTGGACCTTCCTCACATCTTCACATGATGGGATCAGCTTGGGTTTGTTCATGGTCATTTTCCCGACCGACTGGGCTGCTGTAGCGGACACACAATCATACCAGTCCCCGTTGAAGACAGAGTCAAACCGCTGCGCCTCAGAGAGCTCCTGTCGCCACCTGTCGTCTGAACCCTGTCCAAGCTGTTTGGATGCCTGTGACTGTTTGATCTGTGAACACTTTTTCAAAGCATGGCCTATGCGCATTGCGAGATTGCCTTTTTTGAACTGATGTGTGTCCTCATCAAAATCTGCTAGCTCTTTTACAGCCAGGACAACATGATCAAAGCTAGCTGAATTGATCACAGCATTTAAACTTGCGATTTTCATTTCTGACCTCACTCTGATAATCTTTAACAGTCTCCCTAACTCCCGCATCCTGGAGCTGATTTGTCCAGCCGTGTGTTCTTCAATGTCCCTGCGGTCAAATAATCTCTTTCCATACTCAAGAAGCAAGGGGTCAGTTCTGATGAGACGGCTTATCTCATCATCTCTCTGGGTAGCCAAGACCTTGTGGTAGAAGGAAAATTCAACGTCTAAGGGTATTGGAAGCATGAGCCGACCACGGCGAGCGGCGTCCCCTCGCCGAGTGATCTGAAACCCTCCTGGCTTCTGACAGCAACGTTTTGAGTGTACAGAGATCAGCTTTTTTTGATAGAGCCCTTTGCAATGGCTACAGGCGAGAAGGTCGTCTACCTTACTAGTTTTGGTGCGATACTTAGGAATCAAACATCCGGATTTGTTTTCAAGAACAGCAACGTTATGCATGTAATCACCCTCATCTTGTAGTCTGATCCATGCTCGACGTCTCTGCTTGGTCCCTTTTTTCATCGACAAAATTTTAGCAACGTCTGCCTCATCTGCATGGACATCTTGTAAGTGCGTGCTCATTTTCAAGACAAGCTTGCCACACAATTTGCATGCATGTTTCTTGTCCCATTTGTACTTTCCTTTCCCTCTCTGCGACACGTGCACACCTGTTTCTTCTGTGAGTGCTCTTTCCCCACTCTTTCCAGCATCATGTTCCTCCTGCCTATCCACATTCTCATTGCCACCCCCTAACGCACACTGCACCTTGCTGGTACTAGCGTCACCAACACCTGGCCACCCCAAACCTGCCACTTTGATGAAATCTAACATAGTCGATACAATACTGTCTATGTCCGAGATCCCAGCAATTGATGCCGACACACCCTCTGAATCCGGTGAGCTCGAGCCAGGAACAAACTCCTCGTCATCACTGCCCTCGTATTGCGATGCGCTGGCACTGCTCTCAGTCTCGGGTCCATCCCAGGCGCCATTTGCCAACTGGAGAAAGAAAGAAAGAAAGATTAAAACCAAAGCTGCATTAGAAACAGAAACAGCCCAATTTTGGTTTAAAGGGGCCTTGCACAAGAATAAAAAGAGTAATCCCGTGTATGACCGATTTACATATGTGTGACCTCGGTGACGAGGGCTGGCTTCTGCAGCAGTCAAAATCCACGTTTTCTGAAAATGCAAGCAGTTTTCACACATTTGTCAACCCTGCGTGACCCTTTGAGAGAGGTCACTCAAATTGGCATGTTTAAAAAGGTCTTGCCACAAAGTATCCTTGGGCCAAGCTTGAAGAATGTGGCTTGAATAGTCTCCGAGAAAATGCCACCGTTAACTCATTCTACCCCCAGACACACCACAGCAGGATAACAGGGGTGGGATTCTAGTAAGAAAGAAAACGCGGAAAATCAAACGACATTGATGGGGGGGGGGGGGGGGGGGGGGGGTTGTTCATGTCCTTCATTTTCAGCGGCCGAAAAATCAAATGACAGGGGGGGGGGGGGGGGGGGGGGGATAGGCACGCGTGTCCACCGTTCGCCAAAGTATCCAAAAACCGACAGGGGGAGCGAGACCAAACACACCCGAAAATGGACTTTGTTATGACACTCCTGATCTGCAGTATAAAAATGGAATGTGCGTACCAGTTTATGTTCAGATGCACACTAAACGGCACTCTGTCTTGGACAATATCCTTTATCACCGCCATTTTCCACTGCGACCTAAAGCTACCGGAAGTGTCGGGCGATAGTGAACCAAACTACATACAAATCCAACCCATTTGAGATTTTTTTTGCCATTTAAGAAGATTTTTTTTTTTTCTCGTCTTTTTCGTTGTTATTAGACGCGGAAAATAAATATGCTTCAGCGGAATTGTGAAAGAATTTCCACGGAAATCCGCGGAAACGCGGAAGAATCCCACCCTGGGATAAGGATCGACCATGATAGTTCAAAGGTGATGCCAGAACAGCTTGGCGCCTACGGGCGCCAAGCTATTCTGGCATCACCCTTGAGCTATCATGGTCGATCTGTGTCCTGCGCTGCAATGCGGTCTTGAGAGGACAGGGGCAAAATTTAAGGATTTTGGTGTTGGGGTAGAATGAGTTAAAGTTTACCATGGACGACGGACGGACGACCAGTGGCCCAGAACATAAACTCACTTTTGCTTCGCACGCACGCCAGCCAATAAAATGAAGATGATCATAGAATCACTTTACTTACCAGTTTGTAATTGGGAGCATTCCGCTGCCGTCCATGCACCCTCTACCAGACGCACCCTCTGTGGCAGAGGCTGGGGGGGCCATGATTCTGCAGCATAGATCCCGATGGGTTTGGACATCCTGCTGCCGTCCGGCGCTGGGTGTGTGCCAGAAAGTCCTGAGCCGGTGTGACCAAAATGGTGTTGCTGAGAACATGTCCAATACAACCATGTAAACCAACTGACATTTTGAATCAGATTGATTGTACATTGCTTAACGTCCCGACAGCCACTAGGCTTTCTCAGGACGTGCCTGCACTGCTTGTGAAAAAAACCCACCTAAACAGAACATTGCCATGTATGTCGCCTGCCGGTCAAATACGTTAACTCATTCTACCCCAACACCAAAATCCTTAAATTTTGCCCCTGTCCTCTCAAGACTGCATTGCAGTGCAGGGCACAGATCGACCATGATAGTTCAAGGGAGATGCCAGAATAGCTTGGCGCCCATAGGCGCCAAGCTATTCTGGCATCACCCTTGAACTATCATGGTGGATCCTTATCCTGCCGTGGTGTGTCTGGGGTAGAATGAGTTAAATAAACCTAACACATGGGGCCAAGACATAAATCTAAGACCATTTAGCAACACACATCCAATATCAAGAGCTACAGGCAGTGCAGACAGTAGGGAGAGTTTTAAAAAGGCAAATTTATACAGGTGAATGGACAAAGGGTAGACAGAAACACATGCATGCCCAGAATTGAGAGAAAAACCCACCCTGTGGGGCTGACCAGGGTGACCCTGAGAACTAAAAACTGGCAATACAGTAAAAAGCGATACTTCAGTTGCACATTCCTAAAGACCTGTTTGTGGACGTTCGTTCTTCGAATCGCGAGGCAGTTTTGCGAACGAGGATTGAAATCTGGCGCCATTTTTGTTTTTAAAAAAAAAAGTCAACTGATACTGTGCATGCATGTGGCAAATTAACACGTCAGAAAAAAAAAGAAAGAAGAAACAAAATCGCGTGGCAGATTGACCTTGTAATGGGGTTATTGAACGAATTCCTTTCATTGAAGAAGAAAGCTTTTGTTAAAATCGTGGGGTTCTATTATCATTTACTACAAGACTCAATGGTCAGGCCCGGAGCGGCCGAAGACACGTTTGAAAGCAGACGCCTTATTTTTCTGGGCCAAACGGGTACGGGGATTGGAGGCATCTCTCAGTTAAATAACTGCACTGAACAAGTACATTTGGGCGTGCTCTTAACTAAGAAATATTGCATAAAGTACCTCTGCAAATGCGAGAGAATGACCGGTGCGTCCGTTGGAGACGAAAGACGTTTAAGCAAGGGAAGCAACTCCGTTCATCGGTGTTGGACCAATCAAATTGATTTGAAAACACTCCGGCCGCTTCCGTGTCCACACACAGGCCCAGGGCATCCCTGAAACACAACGATGAAGTAAATCTGTTAAAATGGGCACATCGTATTTTGATATTTTTTTCTGAATTTTGAATGAAAGATAATACAGAAACAACCCTCAGAAAAAATGGGTGTCTGATCTGGCCACCCAGAATTTTACACAGACCCAGATTGCATAAGGATGGTAAAGAAAGTAACCCATTTTAGTCATTTGGTGTACGCACACACACACGGCACACACACACACACACACACACACACACACACACACACACACACACACACACACACACACACACACACACACAGCGGAGAAAGAGGAGAGAGAACTGCCAAACTAACTTGAAGTCACAGCTGACAACAACAAACCGTCTTTCACAAATTGGATTTGACGGCCACGCATAAAAATCCCCGGGCCCTAGGTCAACACGATTAATTCATTCCAGCCGGCTGACGCGGCACTACTCGACAGAACTGAAATGGATCGACTATGAAACTTCAAGGGCCGGTGCTGCCAAATTGTTCTCAGTGGCTCCACCCTTTAATTATCATGGTCGATCTGTACTGAACAGTACTATTTACTAATACCCGTGATGTTAGGAGCAATGACGCAATGACCATCCCGCGCCAGTGATCCACATAGTATTCAGAGACTGAACAACTCGGCCGCAATTCGACCTTAGACCGGCTTAATGTACATGTATTAGCCCCTTGGCTGTCAGCCAAGGTTAACATTTTTAGTCGACACAACTCAGGGTCTCGGGCAGGCATATGCCGTAACTCCGTGATCGAGATCAAGATAGTTCAATTTCAGTCACCTGGCGACCTGCGTAGACACATGGAAATGAGTTAGTCAGTGTTTCTCATAGATATATAATTATATATTATTATTGTCGTCGTGGTACATATATTATTAGTATAGTTCTCTTGGCCCTGTTTTCGTGCGCGGACCGCCACTGTGTCCGACATGGGTGCGATGGCTTTTTGTTTACAGAGTCAGTGGCGTAGAAAAATATTTTTTTCGGGGGGTGGGGGGGTGGGGGGGTGGTTGGAGGCTGAGGCAGGATCGAAGAGGGTTGGGGGTTGGATGGGTGGCAGCGTGCCTTACACTATGATGTTACCAGCCTTCCACCCCCCCCCCCCCCCTATTAAAAAAAAAATCCTCCCCAAAACACGTTTTTGTCCCAAATAACAAATAATAATACCTGTACATAATGCTAATTTTTTTTACTCCAATAATATCACACACACACACACACACACAAACACACATACACAAATAAATAAATAAATAAAATTACATATATAATTAAAAATGTCCAAGAATATTAAACGGGCGGGGGGGGAGGGGGGGGGATCTGGAGATACTCTGTCCTCCCTCGCCTACTTTTTCATGTCCCAACCCCCGACCAGACCTCGGCCGGTTTCTGCGTCACTGAGGGTATTCTGTCATGTTAGAAACTAATAAGGATGGCGTGGACACAGTGCAAACATTTGAAAAGCCAGCCAGTTTGGAGTACGCCGATGGCTTTGAACGTTTATCCTCTTTTCTAGGTTCAGCTCGAGTTTGAGGGGCGGAATGTTGTCGTCAGGCGGTAGAAGCAGATATGTCTTGTTTTACAAATCTTTCTTGGATAGCGTCCTGACTTTTTCGTTCAGTTGCTGATTCCCAAGTCTTAGTGTTAAAAACAAAAACGGTATTCGGAGAATTGTTCATCTCAGTTCCAAGATCATTGGGGAAGAACAGAGAAGTTTAGTCGTGTTCTGCGATCGTCGGATTGGGGTGGGGGTGGGTGGGGGGTGCTGCTTCCGTCCTGGCTGGTGATGCTCACGTGATGAAAGACCTCTTTGAATTGCTCCCGTCTGGCCGCCGACAAAGACAACCATCATGTAAAACCAACCGCAGGAAACTGTCTTTCATCCGGCCCTGTTGCCGTCCGACTGTTGAATATTTTGTAAATCTACACAGCTGTTAAAAGTGCGTGTGCGTGTGTGTGTGTGTGTGTGTGTGTGTGTGTGTGTGTGTGTGTGTGTGTGTGTGTGTGTGTGTGTGTGTGTTTATACGGCTGTTTCATCGCGGGGGTGTCGCTGGCCTGGATGGACGGTTGTGGAGGGTGTGGGTGGAGGGTAAGTAAGACGTTAGTGTGTTCGCTGATAATGTCGTTAATAATGCTCTTTAAGTTTTAAATAATTTTTAGTAATTGTATTAGTTTAGAGTTTTAATATCAGTATGATAAGTCTTACAGATTTAGCATATTAATATCAGGTACAAATGGGATATTAGAATGTCCTGATATTAATTAATGTTTATTGAATGACTTTTATTTGATTGTTTCCCCCGTCCACACAAATGTAATTGCCCTTCAAGGGATAAATAAAGTTATTTGAATTTGAATTTGAAATGAAAGAGTCAGTACAAAGTTTGACACCGCCTGTACTGACTGGAATCTAAGATCGTCCACTTTACTCAGTCCGCAGAAGCTAATCGGGCCAACGTCGGCCCTATGACCGTTTGTGCAATGGGTAGTGGTTCACACCCAGCGCAAACACTTTAAAGTCGCACCGCCGTAATTAAATCAGTGACGACAAGCATCAAACGTTGTTCACAAAGACAGCTCCTGTGCAAAGTTGTTCATCACTGTCCCCAGTTCAGCTGCAAGAAGTTAAATCCGCTTTTATTGGACAGCCGCCCATAACTTGACTCATTGACGAATTCGTTAAAACTGACATAATACTGAAACAAGTTGTGACGAACGCCTCTTGCAGGCAGATATATCAACCCCTTTTACTTTTTCAGACGCAGGATGTTTTTTTGAGTTAACTCATTCAGCCCGACGGCCGTATATCCCAAATTTTTGGAGGCGTCACCTAACCATAGGGACTATGCACCTGTTGCAGGAGATGGATCGACCATGATAATTCAAGGGTAGTGCCATATTACCTTGGCGCAGACAGGCGCCAAGCTAATCTGGCACTATCCTTGAATTCTCATGGTCGATCCATTTCCTTCTGTAGTGCGTCAGGGCTGAATGGGTTAAAACTTTTCATCGCTGAAGTTAAACTTGAAATTAATTATCCAAACGTGTCAGTGGAACATCCACTTACTCGGGGACAGCCCAGTGCACAAAAAGGCATCAGGCCGCCTGCTATTGCAGCACTATAACGCCATCACGCTCCCCACCCTAAGCTGCCGGACTGTCGTAATGTATTTGTGGTCTCTCTCTCTCTCTTGGCTTGACTTCGCGAACGAAGATTTTATAGGAGTTGCCCACGACGTCTGCAGGCTTGTTCGTGGCTGCGGAGGCCAATCCGAGACAGGCAGGTTCGACCGCAGTGGTTGCAGGGGAAGGTATGGCCAGGGTTCTGAGCTGCGGCATCTCTGTTTTTTCTCCTGAGCCGCTTGTCCTTAAGGCTAGCTCTGTGAGAGTCCTCAAAGGAGACAGCTGCCTTGTAAATGGTGGAGCGCCAGGTGTCACGGTCCGCAGCAAGCGAAGACCACTGGTGGTGGTCGATTTGGCAGGCACTAAGTGACTTCTTGAGACAGTCTTTGTATCTCTACTTTGGTGCCCCTCTGTCACGGTGTCCAGTAGCAAGCTCGCCGAACAGGGTGATCTTTGGTAGGCGATGATCCTCCATCCTGGAGACATGCCCCGCCCAGCGGAGCTGTGTCCGCAGCAGCAAAGCCTCGATGCTCACAGTTTCTGCCTGTTCAAGGACCTCGACGTTGGTGACATAGTCACTCCAGTGAATGCCCAGGATGGTACGCAGGCAGCGCTGGTGGAAGCGTTCGAGGAGTCGTAGTTGGCTGCGGTAGAGGGCCCAGGACTCGGAACCATACAGCAGGGTGGTGAGGACCACAGCTCTGTACACGCTGATCTTGGTGCCTGTTTTCAGCTGTTGATTGTGCCACACCCGCTTGAAAAGTCGCCCGAAAGCGCTGTTTGCTTTTGCCAGCCTGCTGTCAAGCTCCTTGTCCAGCTTGGCGTCCGACGTGATAATGCAGCCAAGGTAAGTAAACTGGTGCACTGACTTTAGTTCAGACTCGCCAATGGTGATGTGAGGAGGGCGATACACTGTCTTGGGTGCCGGCTGATGGAGGACCTCTGTCTTTTTCAGACTGACCTCGAGTCCAAAGAAAACTGGGCAGCATCTGCGAAGCAAGACGTGATGCGCTGCAGGGCTCTCTCTGTGTGTGCAACGAGGGCAGCATCATCAGCAAAAAGCAGCTCACGAATCAGTTGGTCTAGGGTTTTCGTGTGGGCCTGCAGTCGTCTGAGGTTGAACAGGCTGCCATCGAGACGATACCTGATGTACACTGCATCGTCATCATCGAGGTCCACTGTGGCCTGCTTCAACATCATGCTAAAAAAGATGGTGAAGAGGGTCGGTGCCAGCACGCAGCCCTGCTTTACGCCGTTGAGAATAGGGAATGGTTCCGAGAGGTCATTGTTGAGTCTGACCTGGCCTTGCTGGTCCTCGTGTAGCTGGACAATCATGTTGAGGAACTTTGGGGGACAGCCAAGTCGCTCCAGGATCTGCCACATGCCTTGCCTGCTCACAGTGTCGAACGCTTTTGTTAGGTCGACAAATGTTACGTACAGACCTTTGTTCTGCTCGCGGCACTTCTCCTGTAGCTGTCTCAGCACAAAGACCATATCGGTGGTGCTCCTGTTTTTGTATTTGTGGTACGTGAGTCACTATTGTCAAGGTGCGCATGCGTGCGCGAGTTGTGAGTGCGCGCTTAGAGTTATAATTATTATAAGATCAGCGCATTATAAATACCGTAATTATTATTATTATTATTTTATCTGCAGCTGACGTCATGCCATTTTGCGCATTGAGGGCCAGTTGCATGGGTACGCCAACCACTAAGACAGGTGCTCCGCTATCCTCTATAGGGCCACGAGTACTGGGACCTCAGCAGAGAACTCCTCAAAATGTGGTGTTTGCTGCAGCAGGCCGGTTACTTTTTACACATAAAGCGACCTTCTCCTGGCCATGATAAAGATTAACGCCTGCATTGCCACCGTGCGCACATGTTTATTTCTGAAATCTTTGTTCAATCAAAGACCAAAAGCCAAATCTATCCAAGAAACATGGATACATATTGGTATCAACAAGAGACATACAGATCCTCATGAGCCCCACGCAGTTGCGGGGGCTCATGAGGATCTATGTCTCTTGCAATCGGATCGCTTTTTCTCGGCAGTGAAGGGGTTAATGATTTGCAATGCATGTATCTCCTTTATGCATGCTCTTAGCCGGTACTTAACAAAAAAAATGCTGCCCTAATGTGGACTATATACAGTTTGAATGTCGTAAGAATGTGGGAAATACCTGCCAAGTAAGAGAGAGCAATATTGACGCCTTTGTTACGTGTACTCACTCACATAGCTGGTGAAAAGATGGGTAGGAAAGTTTTTTCATTAATTCAAATCGGAGAACCCGTTTTATTGGCGAATTTTAACACTCAGAGCATTGCCTAGAGAAGGCAAGAAAACGGGATCCAGGATCTTTGAACCTACGCCTTTTCATGGCCCCATTTACGGCCGCGTTCGGAATTCGGTGGTATTGGTGGTGGAGCAGTGGGTGCGTGTTGGGGGTGGGGGGCAAACTGACGTTCACACTTTGTGACACTTTGGTGATATACTTACCCATCGGAGAGTGGGAAACACGAGCAGGTGTACCCACTCGTTGACTGATTTCAGACACCCTTCTCCACCCGAGGAAGAGAGAGATTAACGTGGAGTATGTGCGTAGACATCGACTGCACTCTGTATCTATGGTAAAGGTCAGGTTCAACCTACCTAGGATGTCACCACAGCTTAATTAGACGTGTGGCCGCAGCAGCTAAGGAAAAGCCAGTCTCCGGTTCAGCCAACCTCATTCTATCTGCAAAGAGCATACATTATCGTGAGCCCCTGCGGCCTCAGGCGTTCATAAGAAGTTATGCCGTTTGCTTCAAGTTTCTCGAATCATTTCCATCCTTAGACTGAGGATGACAATCTGGCAAAAGGTCCACAAATGGGAAAACTGTATAAACATAGTGGCTTCCGTTAATCCTTTTCAAACACACCTACATCACTCATTTGTGCGCGTGTGATGTGCACGGTGAAAGGAAGAGCTGAGCTTTTCTTTCGACGTCAAGACTTCAGCTGTACTGCATCCATAGTGTTTTCTTTACAACAGATAGTTGCTTGTTTACATTTCTTAGCTAAACAGTCCCACACGGACACCAGAACGGGAGGACTGCGTATGTAGATGCTTTTAAATGCTTCATTTCGGATGGTTATATAAGACTGAAAAGGTCTGCTTTAAGGAAACAGTACAGTGTTATCAACGATTTTTCACGAGGCTTGGCATTTAGGTTTTCCGTATATGTCATCCAACCAGGAATGCATACTGACTTTATGAAAGACAGTTGACTTCAAAGTACGGGGAAAGTGTGCGCTGGACAAACACCTGTCTGATTATTGTACCTATGGACGATGAAATAAAAGTTAATGCTGGACTTCAAATGGTCTAGCTGTTTTCGTCATTGCCGCTTGAAGACGGACTTTGTGTGAGTGTATGCAAAACTGGTTGTACCCGACGGTCAACATTTTTGTACAACTATATGAACAATGGGACTCTGGCCTTTGACGTCCGCTGCCCTGTTGCTGCAGCTGGTACAGGTATCATCAAGTAAGTCAGTGAATGGGGTGGAAGGATGCATTTCGGTGGAATTACCACAACTAAAATATACTAAGCATCACATCTCCCGCCCGCTATACAATCAAACCTCAACGGAAGAAAGATTGAAAAGCAGTTGATTGCGAGCACGAGGCTCAAATTTACAGTAAAGCTGCGGTCAATATCGACCAATTGTGCGGTAGTTTTGGGCCCAAAAACATACCTGGCACTACCCTTGAACTATAATGATCGATCCAATTCAGTTCTGCGGTATCAGTTATTTCGTCATTTAATGACCTGAAATGATCAGCTGTAGTATACTAACAGTGGAATAAAACCGTCGGCCAGATCTACGCCAATAGGCTACGACTTCTTGCTTAGACTAGGCCGACGGTCTCAACTTACTGTCATACATACCGCTCCTCGTGTGAAAAGTCCCTGATATACTTAGTATCACTGTGTCCAAAGAATCCGACATCTGCCTGATGAACGAAGAGTGCCTCGTGAAAGACCATGCGAGTGGCGCCACAACGTCCCGCCTGGTGGGTAATACTGTGGACAACACCACGTACTGCTGCCACGACCGCGACGACTACATTGACATGACGCTAGAAGGCCCCGGCAACGTGTCGTGTCACTGTACCACCGCTGTGCAGGCGGCTGCGGCGTACGCTGACCGCACCATGGGAGAAGGTAACGTCGTTTTGCCCCAAATAGTTTTGCAGTACTACATCAAACTTTGATCTACCAAGATAGTTGAAGGGTGGTGCCAGAATAGCTTGGCGCCCACAGGCGCCAAGCTATTCTCGCACCACCCTTCAGCTCTCATGGTCATTCTATTCGTGAACTGTCAAGTTATGAAGGCTTCTTCGGAAAGCTCCCGAATTTAGGAATTTTGACCTGTGAAGGTTCATGTTATGACATGCTTTATATTATTCCGTTGAGGCGCAAACAAATTATAGATGGCTCTTCAGCAAAGGCGCCTAGTGACGAGCTCAATGAGTGTTGAGATGCGAAGAGTCAGCACGCTCGAGCGCACGCAGTCCAATGCTCTCTTTTGTAGATGTTATCAACACGCTCTGCCGGAACTCGTCAGGCGCCTTTGAGGCACAGTTTCTCATGATCGGGCCCTGATTTGGGTCCGAGAGGTCAGTTGATGGCACTAGAAATACATTTTGATGTGAAACGTGAATACACGTAGGTCACTTGAATGTTCATTGGGTCACTTTATTGGGTTCGATTTAAGCATGTTCTTAATTAAACGAACTTTAGTTCGCGAACTCTGACGAACTACAGTTTACGATCTCGGACGAACCAGGTTGGTTCTTAACTGGACGATCTAAAGATACGGCGAACCTAGTTCGAAGTAGTTCACGAACCTCGGCAAACTATAGTTTGCTGTCAGAAAAGGTTCGCTCAGCGTGTTGAGCAAACAAAGGCGAACCTTTTCTCTGATTGGTCAAAACTGTTACCCTCTTCTGCGTTGGAGATAAGAAGACAGTCACCGATACAAACAAATATGGCGCCGGACGGTGATATTTCACTCGTGCGAAGAACAAGACCTATTTTTTTTTTTTTTTTTTTTTTTTTTTATTGATTTGTGGGAGGCGCAACGCTGTTTGTGGGGTCGCTACTGCAAGGAGTACAAAAACAAACATCGTTCAAATCGCGAAGCGGCATAGCGGCAGCCATTTTGAACACCTTCGCAGACAGTAAGTACGCCGAATCAAGCACTTCAGTTAAGAAAGAGAACCATGGCAAACCTGGTTTGCTGAAATTCGCCTAGGTTCGTTCAACCTCAATTAAGAAACAAACCAAAAGATCGCCTATCTTCTCCGATCTAGGTTTGCCGATCCAAAGTTCGTCCAATTAAGAACAGCTCTTATGGAGAGATGTGCAGTCATGAGACGTTTTAACAATAATTTACTGCCACTGCAAACACTCTGCAAACACTTTAAACAAAGTTTTAATCTTTTCCGCAGGTCGTGCCTGTCACTGGGGAGCTGACTGCAAGGGGACTGAGGAAACAATCCGCCTCAACGACACTACCTCTTTCTGTTGCCTCAGTAACGGTCATCAGTACACAAGAACCACACATTTTGGAGCCAAGGAGGTAGTGTGCCGGTGTTATGGTAGCAAGATGCCAGCTACGCAGCCTGACAAGTATCGCGTACCTGAGACGAACAACGCAACTAGCTCAGGCGAGAATGCCCATATTTGATCATATTTTGCAGAAGGAGGATCGCTCAACGATACTTCAAAAGTATATTGTTTGATTAGCTTAGCGCCTTCATAAGCGCCAAGCTAATCAGACGCTATACTTGAAGTATACTGACGAGTAAAAGAAATGCAACATTTTTGGAATCATCGGAAACAGTAAAATGTTTCAGATGTCTCAAGAAAGTCGCATTTCCCTTGCTCGTCAGTATATCTTGTTCGAGCCGTGTCCTAAGACCGTTAACTATTTGTATGATGACATAATTGTATACACTTCCTACGTCGTACAACTAGAAACTTTCTAATGCTAATGATATTTAAACTAAATCCGGACGTGGTCATTCTCCCATTTGAAAATGAAAATGGACATAAGTAAAACAAGATGAGGATTTTATCCCAAAGTCTACCGTATTGTTTCAGCTCACATGCGGTTTTTTTTTTAAGGAACATTCAGAGTTGTTCATATTTTTAAGCGTAACCCTCTGATCCATTTACCTCCTCTCTAAACCAATCTCTGATCAACACACATGCCGGTTCACACAAATAAAGACTGACACACGGCGCTTCCCGCCATTTGTACGCTCTGTGGGCTCGTGTAGCGACAGGAATTCAGAAGAATAATAGCAGGATCAGCAAAATGACCTCACTATAAGCTTGACGTCATGGCATCGCTAGTCTCACGACCCTGTGTAGACAGTGACGCATTTGATGTTTCGCGTCACTCATCGAAACACGCAGCCTGCTGACTGTTTTCTTTCCCACAGCCTCTGACAAGGCTGACTGTTTGATGGGAGTATATACTGGATCCAAAACTTGCAAAAATGAATTAATTATTATTCAGAAAGTTGAAGAGGTACTGACAACGCTGGATTACGAACTCATCCAATGTCTATTTCAAAGCTAGCTATCCAAAATTCTAAGTGAATAGAACGAAAATTTCAGTCAGATGTGGGACAACCGACTTTCTATAAGCGATCTTCCTAAATCAAACTGTGTGAGAGAGAGAGAGAGAGAGAGAGAGAGAGAGAGAGAGAGAGAGAGAGAGAGAGAGAGAGAGAGAGAGAGAGAGAGAGAGAGAGAGAGAGAGAGAGAGACTATTCATGTACAACAATGACGTGACTGGTGCTTTGCGTCAGTTCAGCAACAATGTATAACAATAGCAACAATGTATAATGTGGCTAGCGCTTTTACGTCACCGTCACTGTCTGAAGTCGAGAATTTTTCGTTCCGACATTTTTTTCTGCGATGCCTTATTTTTTACGAGAACATTGGATAGATACAAAGCTGGTTAACAAACTCATCCAATATCTTTCTCGAAGCTAGCTGTATTGAAAATTTCAAACGAATATAACACAAATTACGGACTCAAATGCGGGTCAACCGACTTTGTATAAACGGCCATTTCAGTTTCTTTTTAATGAGTCATCCAATCTAAAAATGCCGCTGAAAAGCAGTCCGAGATACATCTTGAAGAAAGCATTTCCTAAATTTTCAGACCTGTACGTACACAGGATAAACTCGTGTCTGCCACACACACACACACACACACACACACACACACACACACACACACACACACACACCCGGCGAACAGCGTGGTTCGGCGTAGCTAGGCATGACGTAATTTTTATCGTGTTACTTCACTGTCAGTCTGATGTGTGCCGGCCTATGTTCCTCATTTGCATGCTACGGAACGTGCTCCGACCAGCCCCATATCAAAGTCTAGCGTATTTTCAATACGGTAGACAAAAAAAAAAGAAAGATTGTAGCTGCTTTTGCGTTGCGGTACACAACTGGGGTATTGCAAACATAAATCAGTGATTAGTTTCTAAGCTGATATTTCACACTTATTCAGGCGAAAGTTGTTCCTACAACCATGACTGTGCCGACTGGCCTAGCACACTGTGCTTGGCGGAGCGAGCCACCTTCTGTTGCTACGGCAGCCGGGGATTGGAGACGGACAACGACCCAGTTAACAACATTACTCGTTGCACATGCACTAACGACTTTACCGGCATGCAGTGTGCTGAGGACCCTTACCCCTTGGACCCGGGAGCTGAAGGTATAATCGCCAATAACCCCCATGTGCTTGCAGCCACTGGCCGTACAAGTACCGGTGGTTGCATGTAAAAAAGGTTACTAATCAATAATGGTTGTACAGTCCATGATGGGCTAGCCTGTTGCATCTACTAAAGGCATAGATTCTCATGGGTCACTGCATTGCAGGGGCTGATGAGAATCTATGAATGTAGCTGAAAGGGCTCGTCGATACTCCCTAGGACCCAGACGCTAACTTTCGAGATCGGTTTTATGGTCGTTGTCCTTCTATCTGCAAGAGGCATATATTCTCAGGACTGATATCAGTGATTGCAGGGAATGTCTGTATGCCTCATATCCTATGACAGGTTTTTGTCTTCTTGCGCTGATATATTTATTTTCAGATAGAGGGAGTTATTACGTGATTTCAGATTTTTCTTACTTTTGTTTTTTGCCACCAGGAATATGAAAAGCTACACATGCTTTAGGCACAACATAATCAAGAACTGTCTGCATTATTCGACTTCCTTTAGACTTTAATTTTATTTTGTGTGATTTACACTGTTTTTTCTCTTCAAAGAAGCTGAGTGTCGAAGCGGGAATGCTTGTCGAGAGACCGACGCCCGATTCACCTGCTCTCACGGTGACGTCACCTTCTGCTGTCCCCAGCAGGGTGTCAATCTGACAATATTGGACGACGTCATCGCAAGCTGTACTTGCGTCTCAGCCGGTCACCTGTGTAACGTGACGTCAACAACGTCAGGGTCACCCAGCGTCGAAATGTCCTGGCCAGGAACGTGTGCCGTGGGCGTATTGATTCTTCTTGTGTTCAGAACATGGTGTACGTGACTGTATCGAGGCATATGAAGCAAAGGCGCCTGTCATGTGTGCATGTGTGTTTACTAATAAAATATTGCGGTTTCTTCAAGTGGACTCTAGCGCATCCAGTACAATTTCACTCTGGTTCCATACGAACGTCCTTTAGAATCTCGTCCTTCAGAAGCTCGTACGCGAGTGAGCTCATCGTGTTAAAACGGAGCCGCCACTTCTTCATTCGACGAAGGAGTGACAACCCCTGTATTACAGGATGGCGAGCTTCGCATGACAATTCTGTTATTTATAACACGGCAGTCACTCCCTCGTAATGACTACGAAGGAATGGTCACCTTGTTTAAACAAGATGCCCTCTTTGCATCTCCGGACCTAAAACGTGTTGGGGATATATTCAGACCGGTTCAATAGACGTTAATCAGACCAGGTAGGTCAACATTGCACGTGTTTCGACGAAGACAGTGGATTAAAAGCCCGGACAAACATGCTATATCGCATGTTTGTCCGGGCTTTCAATTCACTGTTACTGACACCAGAAGACAAGCACATTTTGACTCAGATTTCTGTCTTACTCTCTATTCTATCCCAAACGCTGACGTTTGACTTTAGGTTATAATTGAGCTTGACCTCTTAAGCATACAGTAAGATTTTCATGAAGTTCACTTCCGTTGATGTATGCGCAAACTAGTGTTTTAATCGCATGTTCAGATCGTATTTTTGAATTGTTTGTTTATTATGGAAATGACCTTTCGTGGGTTTGTTTTGAAACGTCTGTCCAAAAGAGCTTGCTAGAAACAAGTAAAGGATTTGAAATGGTTGGGAACTGTCCTTGTCTTTTTGTGACACACTCACACAAAATGATGTGTGTGTGTGTGTATGTTTGTGTGTGCGCGCGCGTGTGTGTATGTGTGTGTGTGTGTGTGTGTGTGTGTGTGTGTGTGTGTGTGTGTGTGTGTGTGTGTGTGTGTGTGTGTGTGGCGAGCGGTGTACCTACTTAAAAGGACTGTGAAAAGAAGGGCGAAAAGTCTGAACTGAGGCAAGACACCCGTTGTATTTGGGAATTTTAGTTTGCAAAGCCCGTCCGCCCTGAAGAAGGCAACAACAACTTACCACTAGAGATAGTGGAAGAGGCTCTTATTTCCCACTACTTCTGGGGTAGAGCATAATCATACTTTTAAGTCCCTTCTATTTATAGAAGGGACTTTTTAGGACTTGTCGCGGTGGTGCGAATTTAATAGCATGTCCATGATGTCAAAGGAGGGCAGGCCTTAATCCTCTGACAACTGAAGTAACAAGATAAAAATTACGTTAATTCCGCCAACCTCGCTGCTGAAGGTCACGGTATACATTTAAATTGGGAAGTTCAGGCAGTAAGAGGTCCCGTGTTTTTAAAAATAATTTTTGCCTTGTTTGAAAATTTGCAGTTGGGCTGAATGTGGGAATTTGCTGGAAATTTGTGGTTAGCTGAGAGGAGACATGTTTGGTGCTTTGATTCATACCATCCTGAGCTTATCCAGTGGACATTTGTGGGCCTATGTTGAGTTGCCTTTGGCGTAGTGATTTGAGGGGCACGCTGATTTCAGCTGTGCTTGGGTGTGGGGTTGGTAAGGAACCAGTTTCATAGCCAAGAAATGAGACGGGTCATGTGCTGTTTTTTTTGGTATTTTATGCATGGCAAATGTGCAGCTGGTGGGCGGTAGTGCTTTTTAGGGAATTGAACAATTAGGGGATGACTGGGATTGACTAAGGCTAAGAGACTGGACAGTACGGAAACACCACTGTGGTCCGTGGCCTGTCAGGTGCACCACATGCCATATGTGACATAGACCGGAAACTGGTTTAGTGTAACCAGATCAATGAGTTTGGATGGTTGCAGTTGGAAAAGTAAAAAAATCATGAAAAATTTGAAATTTTGCCAAAAAATCGCTGTGCATGCAGTTTTATAGGCGTTTTGGCATGTTTTGCATGGCAACACCCTGTTTACCTGCACTGTGAGCTAGGTTTAGTGTGTTTGCTCATTTATTTTTTGTCTTACAGGTAGTCATGAGTCTTTCCTTCGACCATGAGCTGTGACCTTTGACCTTGACCTTGAAAGGGGTGGGGTTTGGGGTGTTCAGTTTGATAAATGGGTAAAAAAAAATTCACTCTTTCAGTTTTTGAAGTTGTGTGGGGTGGGTGTAGGGTGGGGTGGGCAGGGGTTTGGGTTGGAGGCCGGGAGGGGGGGGGGGGGGGGGGGAGGGGAGGGGGGGGGGGCTTAAGGTCAAAGGTTAAGATAAAAACTACAATGAAACAGTGTTAGCATGTGCATTTCATCAGACAGCTGACCTCAGAGTGAAATAAGCGGCCAAAATAATGTGACCTGCAGAAGTGTTATTTTGCATGGTACTGCTACACTGGTTGCATCTGAGGTGTCATTCTGCTGTAATTGTCATGAGGGATGTCTCTGGTGTCTATTCTAAGCCAAACACAAGCACTTGTACACTGAGTAAAGCTCATTTGAGTGCATTGTTATGGGACCAGCAGTTGCAGGCACCAGTACAGGGTTTTACAGGAGTGTTGACAAGTTTGGCACACACATGCCTACTACATCTGCAAGATGAGCTGAGGTGTTTTGAGACTCTGACAAGTGTGTTTTATATAAAAATGAACTGTACATAACCATTTTTCTATGCTACCTCCTAAATCAGCAGTCCAGACACTAATTAGTGTATGCGGCGTGTCCCGCGTAGCATAGTTTTGGTTGTTTTGTGTAGTCTTTTTCCTGTGGGATAGCTCAGTAGACTTAATGTTTAAATTGCAGAGCTGTTTCATGACCCCTTTTGCCTAGGGAAAGATTGCCAGCAGCACATAGGGCATGGCAGCTGGTTACAGGCCTCTTCCAGCTTGTTGTCACCAGACAACAGGGTCAATGAGGATGCCTGGGTGTTGTCTTTTGGGCTGCCCTAAGATACACAAGGAAATGGCCTTGGGTCTGAAAGCTCATTTTTCATCAGTGTCAGTGTCATGGTAACTGTTTTAAGTTGTCCAGCCCACCAGAAGTCAGTTTGACTGTATTGCATGCGTGTGTAAACTTGGAAAAACAGAAAAAGTAGGGGGGTAGGCAATGGAAAAATATGAAAAAAAACACTTTCATGTGCCTGTGTCTCAAATGCAACATTTCTGAAAATCAGATATATTACTTGATGTACATGCCAATTTTGGAGGCATTCTGACCATATCTAGGCTGTTTTTCATGGCATCAGATATGCATGATCCAACACGTCAGCAGCGTTGTGAACGCCACATCAAGGCACTTCACATAATGGGCCATAACTTAAAGATGCAGCAACGTTCAAGGGTGTCACTTTGGATTTGACTTAGCTATTGTCTAAGGGTTGCACTGATAGCAGATTGAATGGTGTTCAGGTGGGACAAGTGTCTCTGACAGGTCACGGTATACATTTAAATTGGGAAGTTCAGGCAGTAAGAGGTCCCGTGTTTTTAAAAATAATTTTTGCCTTGTTTGAAAATTTGCAGTTGGGCTGAATGTGGGAATTTGCTGGAAATTTGTGGTTAGCTGAGAGGAGACATGTTTGGTGCTTTGATTCATACCATCCTGAGCTTATCCAGTGGACATTTGTGGGCCTATGTTGAGTTGCCTTTGGCGTAGTGATTTGAGGGGCACGCTGATTTCAGCTGTGCTTGGGTGTGGGGTTGGTAAGGAACCAGTTTCATAGCCAAGAAATGAGACGGGTCATGTGCTGTTTTTTTTGGTATTTTATGCATGGCAAATGTGCAGCTGGTGGGCGGTAGTGCTTTTTAGGGAATTGAACAATTAGGGGATGACTGGGATTGACTAAGGCTAAGAGACTGGACAGTACGGAAACACCACTGTGGTCCGTGGCCTGAACATAGCCCTTTCCCATTTGTAATAAGGAAGTTAAGCACGAGTATCCTCCCTTTGCTACACCGAGTTCCGGCAAGTTGGAAGCAGACATAGAACGCATGAACGTGAAACAATTAAAAGATTTTCTTCGAAAACATGGACAACTTGTCATGGAAAAAAGAAGAATTAGTGCGCAGAGCAAGAGGCACATTTCTGCTGCGAAAAGATGGTGAGGATGCTGTCGATGATGCTGTGGAAAGAAATGATGCAGGTCAGTAAACAGTTGACTCCACTGACCACTGCCATATGATATATTATAAATATTTCATATTTGTCAGCATGTGCTTCTTGTGCTTTGGACTCTGTTTATAAATTACATTATTGTCATATGTGTGTGTGTGTGTGTAAAATTTGATCTGCGAGTTAGTAGTTTTGTAATATAAGTAAAATCAATTATCCCTGATTTCTGATATAAATAAAGTATTCTACATGGCATAAAGTACATGAAATTGTTAATATTAAAAAAAAATTCATAAACTTTATGAAAAAAAATCAATGTCTGTTTACTTGAGTACCTATGCATTTTTGTAGCGCTATCAAACGTACTTCGAGCAGTCCCCTTTATTATTATTTAATTTATTTTTTTTGTTTTTTACAAAATGCTGAGTGCTAACTACTAGCATCTATTTCATTGTCATAGTCAGAGTTCCTTTCAAATAATGAGTATGAAGTTGAAAATGATGTAACATGAGATGATATGATTTTTTAAAAAAAATGTATAAAAAATGTATACACAGACACTTTTAGCACAGAGTACAATGACATTTGTCGGGTCCTCATTTTAGGTTTTTTAGCTCTCAGTCTCAGGGATCAGTTCACTTTAAAATTATCCACTCAAGTGTATCTGCATGTATTGTTCTTGTAAAATTTAGTAATATCTGCAAAAAAAACAATAAAACGTTAATGTGTTTGTTTTAATATAGTGCATTTTTGTTTTCGTCTATAAACTTATGGGATGGTTGGTTGGCATCAGGGTCGGACCCAGGGAAGTCCTGTTGCCCAGAACACCCCCCCTCCCACCCCTACCCAGCTGACCATATACCTCTTTCTATGATTATATACCCCCCCTCTCCACTTATGATGTTTTTTTGCTTTTAGAACTCATCAATAAATTACTAATACTCCCAGAATGTGCCAGATCACACAAATTTAAATCTAGGTTTCAACAATTTTCCATCTTCCCCCCCCCCCCCCCCCCCCCCCCCCCCATGACAAAAGTCTGGCTATGCCACTGCATCCGTATCAAGCAAACAAGTGGATATTTGACCGTGTTATAATCTTGTCGGATCAAACGTAAGCGCTGCTCCCAAGCTCTTTTAAGTTGCTTGTTTGCTGGACAGCTATGTAGCTTGACAACTCTTCCGTCAATAATTTTTCCTCGGTGGTTATGGCAAATAACACAGTAATGTTTTCCACCTCCACATACTTTTGCCGATCTAGCCTTTAATGCTGACGCTATTGTCGAAACAGCAGCCGGAACTCAGTGAGCGTTCTCCTACGCTAAAGAGCAGCGAAAGATAACCCGTACTTGATGAGAAGTGAGACCGGCCTGTCCTATACATTTGGCGCGAAGCGCCGTCCCCATGTGCGTATATATGTGCGTGTGTGTGTGTGTGTGTGTGTGTGTGTGTGTGTGTGTGTGTGTGTGTGTGTGTGTGTGTGTGTGTGTAAACACGAGAATCTCCGATATTCCTGTACGCACGAGCTTGAAACTTGGCGAAATACTTTCTTCAAGGTGTTGCTAAGAGGGGCTCCGAGCATATTGTAACGGGATGTCTCCGGCCTTGAAGACATAAAAGACAGTTTATAGAAAGTCGGTTGACCCGATTTCAGTCCGTAATTTGTGTCACATTTACTTGAAATTTTGTATATAGCTAGTTTGCAGAAAGACATTGGATGAGTTCGTTAGCCAGAGCTGCACCTCTTAAACATTTTGAATACTTTTGGATTTACTACATACTCCCATCAAACAGTCAGTCCTGGAAGAGGCTGTGTCAGTGGAACAAAACAGTCAGCCCTGAAAGAGGCTGCGTGCCTTTCGGATGAGTGACGTGAAACATCAGTTTCGTCACTGTGTACACGGTGAGACTAGCGATGTCATGACGTCAAGCTTACAGTGACGTCATTTTGCTGCTCGTGCTATTCTTCTTCAGAATTACTGTCGCTACTCCAGCCCACAGCGCGTACTAATGGCGGGAGGCGCTGTGTGTCCGTCTTTATTTGTGTGTGCCGGCGTGTGTGTTGATCAGAGTTTGGCCGCTTAGAGAGGATGGAAATGGATAAGGATAAACTTAAAAATATGAACAACTCTGAATGTTCCTAAAAGAAAGACGCATGTGAGCTCCAAACAATTTGGGATAAAATCATCATCTTGTTCAATAGGAGATATTTCAACATCAGGATCAGGTCAAAGACAAAAGGTAGAGACCCTTGACAGCGAGGACAGCTCTCATATAGAAGGGACTTTGTGTGTTATGGTTCGTCCCATCTTGTTAAATATTAAATGCAGTCTACTTTGCTTACAACAAGGGCGGATATAATTAAAGTCTGATATAAGACCACTTTTTCAGAGGTCATGACAACACTATTCCTGTGTAAATTACTTTGCTTATAACAAACGTCAGATATAGTTGGGTCGCCTTTACTGTTGTTTAAAAAAAAACGAATAGGCATGAAAAGAAAAGGTGAGACTGCAGGGCCGGATCCAGGGGAGGGGGCGGGGGGGGGGGGCCATGCCCCCCCTTCCCCCATAAAACTACAACATAAAACTTTGATACACTGAAGGATGATCTTTGCTCACCTTGGTGAAAAAACAAAATAAAGCCATACTCAAAACAGTCAAAACTCTGCTTTAGGAGTCTGTTTCAGTGCTTAATTTCTCCAAAAGATTTTTTTGCCCCCCCCCCCCCCTAAAAACCCAACAACAACATGTAAGTGATCCGGCCCTGGACTGCCAGTTCAGGAAGATTACAAAGTAAAGTACGTAAAAGCACTGTCAGGGGAGAGAAGTGTGCATGATCGACCAGTGATCATAGATCTACTTGGTCAAAGCACCAAAATAATGAAAAAAAAAAAAAAAAAGATAGGAAAGAGGGGGTGCGCTAAGAAAGTGACTGAAAGCAATGCATATGGAAGCCCCTCCCCCCCCCCCCCGAAGGGGGCTTATCACATATCCACTGTTCCAGCCACTCAGTGCATGGAAATTTAAATCTAGGTCCCCCAAGGGGGGTCCAGATATTTAGCCGGTGTGGACAGCTGTTTCGGTCTTGGCGACCTCGTCAGCACACCATTCGGCATACTGGTGGAAGGCAGGAACTGTTGCCTACATGCAAAGACAGCCACATTTTACTGTGGTGTCTGCAGGGGCATACATTCTATGCCTCCACCTAGAGCTAAATTCCCATGCACCCTAAGAGAGAACCTACTAAAAGGGGGGAAGGGGTCGCAGTCGATATTGTTGTAATAAATGAAAAGGGGAGACTGCCAGTGCTAATCACTGGTCGATCATGCACACTTCTCTCCCCTGACAGTGCTTTTACCTACTTTACTTTGTAATCTTCCTAACTATTAGCACTGGCAGTCTCCCCTTTTCGTTTCATTTATTACTACAATATCGACGGGGATTCCATATGCATTGCTTTCAGTCACTTTCTTAGCGCACCCCCTCTTTTGTATCTTTTTTTTTTTTTTTTGGTGCTTTGACCAAGTAGATCTATGATCACTGGTCGATCATGCACACTTCTCTCCCCTGACAGTGCTTTTACGTACTTTACTTTGTAATCTTCCTAAAATATTAGCACTGGCAGTCTCCCCTTTTCTTTTCATTTATTACTACAATATCGACTGCGACCCCTTCCCCCCTTTTAGTAGGTTCTCTCTTAGGTAAGACTCGCAATCCAGGGGGAAAAGACGGGCTTGTTCAATAGCATGTCCGTTGAAAGGTCCTGGTAAATCAAAGTGGCACAGTTGGAGTGCGCCTGAGTTTATCAGTGCTCAAGGTTGTACTCTATAGGTAATAGATTTCCCTGTCCCCCATAACCCGCTCGTCAGGGCCGTCCATTATCACTTCGGTGCCGTGGATGTTAAACCCGAACTAACCAACCAACCAGTTCAGGTTACCTGAAGAGCCCTCCCTTGGGGCGAAACCGGTGTTAGGCGGCAAAAACAAAAATCTACCCAGCAGGTCCAAGATCTGTTTGGGAATATTTATGGACTACTCCCCCATTGGGGGAAGGTCAGGATATTCTCCAGCGGACTGCGGGGCGCCTGGGGTAGTCCCTAATGCTATGCAGTAGGTGTTCAGTGGAAGGCTAAAAAAGATAGGTCTGTCATTCCTTCTTCCCCACTACCCTCTCTTTCTAGATCTCGTGACCGATGCAGTCACAAAAAGGGCAGCTGATGTCCTGATGACACAATGCAAGCTTGCCAGCCTGGAATTTCATGGCATTAGCACAGCAAGAGCATTCTCAGAATTGAAATGAAAATGAATATATATATGTACGTTCTTATATATATATATATATATATATATATATATATATATATATATATATATATATATATATATATATATATATATATATATATATATATATATATATATATATATATTGATAATAAGAAACAAATCAATTTCAACCACGTAATTTTTGGAGTTGCGTTTTTATTTTCTAAAAAATTTGCCCTCTCAGCGAGGGCTTCATCAGGTGAATGCCCAGATAACAGGTAACTAGGTAACAAAACAGGTACAATACTATATAATATATATATAGTAAACGGCAAACATAAATCTACACAATAGCAGGTCCAATGTCTATTGTGAGTATATTCATACCCTCCCCGGAAATGGGGAGCCCTGGATATAGTCAAGTGGGCAGTCCAATGTCTATTGTGAGTATATTCATACCCTCCCCGGAAATGGGGAGCCCTGGATATAGTCAAGTGGGCAGCGGGGCTCCTTGGTGTAGTCCCTATTGCTTTTTGCCATAGGTGTTTCAACGGAAGGCTCAAAATGACAGGCATGTCATTCCTTCTCTCCCATCCCACTTCTTTTCTAGATCTAGTGAGCCTTGCAGTTACAAAACGGGCAGCTGATGTCCTGATGACGCAATGCAAGCTTACCAGCCATGGCATTAGCACTGCAGAACACTCGCATATATATGTATATTATGTATATATGCGCCATCGAGGACAATAGGCGTTGTCTCGGTTGTCCATACTTGTGTTGGAGTATACCACCAATGGAGTTCCTTCCGCAAAGTCATTTGAAATATTGGAGTCGACTAGCAGCAAAACAGTACTGAAAGTCTGTTAGCATTCATTTTATTACGGACCTAAATTTTAAGAAAAAGTGTTATGTTCTATTACATCGCCTTCATTTGCGTCTGGTTGACCTTTATCGGAGGATACGGTGAGAACTCTGATACAAATACACACACAAAAAAACAACAACCAACGTGCCATCCGAATATGATGTTTTTAGATGTTTTGGGGCTGTTTTTATTCTTTTTTAATATTGTCTGCGGGGGAAAAAAAAAGGGTCTAGCTCCACGTGGAGGTTAAAGTTTCATACCGATTATATAAACCTCACTGATAATGATAATTATGACGAGAAAGTATCTATAGATACGAGAAACGTTATTTCGTAACAAAGTACACGAATAGAGAGGTTCACGCTTACTAGCGCTGTGCACTTCACAACGTGCCCATTTTATACGCTTGTAACAAAATAAATGATGGTTCAATCCACTCACGGATATATATATTGTTGGTAGACAAATACTTAGTGTCTGACCGTGAAAAATAATGTTGTGGATATGTTTTCTTTATTTTACGTTTGTGAATCCGGCGATTGCGTGATCATGATGTTTCGAATTTAGCCGCAAAACGCCGTGGCCGCGTTTTTTACGTCGTGAGCGGCTCGCTGTGTCCCAGCCGTGAAACGGTTTTTTTCACGGCATTTTCAATTCACTCGTGCCGTCCGAGTTTTTCACATACAGCGAAACCGAAAACAATCTGCGTGAGCTCCTTAGTATTTGTACGATAATCCCCACTCCGAATTTCGAAGAAAACATACACTATTGACAGTGGAAAGTTTTCAATGTATTGGGCACCAAATTTTGCTAAGCAAAAATCAAGAGGGATGGGGGGGGGGGGGGAGGGGGATCCTCCTAGGTTTGAAGAGGCACGCCTCAGCTTATTAAAGTCACTAAATATGTCAGTGATTACTTCAAAATTGTAGCGGCACGACTGAGTCTGAAGACAGACCCACCCTCCGCTTATTTGAGCGTCCGCCATCGCCTGGCCACACATGTTTCGGCAGCCTGACTGCTCACAGCGCGGTTGTTACCTATTCTTTCCACTCGCTTCCATTTAAATCATTTGACTTTAAGTGAAAGTGCTTTATACGGCGATCGATTTAATCTCATTCCCTTCCCAAATATGCTATTGGTTTTGTTAGGTCTGCTTTTTGTCATTGCACACGTATTTTCAACTTTTCACACAGTACCACACTTTGTTGGGGTTTACCGCTAAATTGAGATAGCTTTCTGTAACTCGGAAACATTAAAACGACATGTAGTTTTCCAAATCTAGATCTAGATCAAAACTCTGTGCAAGTTGTAGGCCTATGTATCTGATGGAGTGTACGACAGCGTTCTAAAATCCCTGGCTGTACGTCGTCTGACTCATTAGCATATAAAAGCGGTTCTATGTAATGAGTTTACCACAGTGACAATTACTTACCGGTAAATCGACTTCAGTGTTGTTCTTGTTGGGTTGTTTTTTGGTTAAAAAAAAATTAAATAACGAAGTAACACTTGCGATAAATCGTAGCGACCAGCAAAGTACGGATTGTTTCAAATATATAAAACCGTGGGAATTGACACAGCAGTCCGGCGTGAGACTCAAGGGCAGATTTCGGGTGAGTATTGGGAGGAGTGGGGGGGGGGGGGGGTACTGGATCCTACTCCCCCCCCTCCCCACCTACGGACCCAGGTGGCCCAAATATGCTAAAATAATTTTTTCACTTTTGGGGAGTTCGGAAACCACCATCCTCCTCAGAGAAGAGAGTGGAATCCATCCACCTCCACAATGTCTCCTCCCCTCAACCCCCCCCCCTAACTTTATATATCCTCCGACTTTTTAATTTTTGTCCAGTGGAAAGGTCATCTTTCTCTCTCTCTCTCTCTCTCTCTCTCTCTCTCTCTCTCTCTCTCTCTCTCTATCTCTCTCTCTCTATCTCTCTCTCTTTCTCTCTCTCTCTCTCTCTCTCTCTCTCTCTCTATCTCTCTCTCTCTCTCTATCTCTCTCTCTCTCTCTATCTCTCTCTCTCTCTCTCTCTCTCTCTCTCTCTCTTTCTCTCTCTCTCTCTCTCTCTCTCTCTCTCTCTCTCTCTCTCTCTCTCTCTCTCTCTCCCCCCCACCCCCCAACACACACACACACACCCTTCAGTAATTTGATATTTTGAGAGCATGAGGAGCAAAGTCTAGTTGCTACACCCTTAATCTTAAATAGTTAATCTTTATCAGTTTCCTTTTTGTGAATAACACTTCCTTACAACCAAAGCTGTCATCCGTTTCAGTTTGAACCATATCGGTCCCATGCTTTCTGATATATTACTGAATAATACATGCATGTACGTACAGTGTGTTTATGACGTTCAAACAATCTTAGATGTCACAGTACCAACTTTCAAGCTCGTGTCATAATTCATTCATGCTTGACACAAATTCTTTGTACATATACACCAAGCACATTTATCAAGAGGACCATTATAAAAAGGCAAAACGCAAATACATGCATGGCGGCCATTTCCTTGACCCCGTATGTGGCAAACGTGATTCGTATTCTTAAAACTTCTTTCCACTGAGGACTACTGTCAGGTAAAGTTTCACGTAGATCAGTCCAATGGTTTCAGAGGCGTTGCGGCCGCGGCCTTGACCTTCTAAATTGTGATCTAATACTTGCATCATGCAACCGCGCTCTTTTGTTCATTTCTGTCAACTTTTTAAATCTGAAGTAATTCAGACCAGTGGTTTTGGACATCTCACGTAAAACAAACCATATTCCAATATGTCAGTTATGACCTTGACCTTGGTGATAATCATTTTTTTCTTCTTCAATACACACGTTTTACTAAGGTCTATAATCAGCTCAGTGTTAAGCGAAACCGGCTGAATGGGTGTAGAGATAGTGTCTGTACAAAATACATCAATAAAAACAACAACAACAAAAACCCCATGGCTGCCACGGCCTTCACCTAAAAGGTAGTGACGAAATTCTTATGCGAAATACTTACTTACTTACGCCTGTCACCCCTACCCGGGTATAGGCCGTCGACGAGAGACCTCCAGCAACTCCTGTCCTGTGCTTCTCCTTCGATTCTACTCCAGGTGGTTCCCAGTCTCTTGATGTCTGCTTGGAGGTCTCGACGCCAGGAGTTTCTCGGCCTACCTCTTTTCCTCTTTCCCTGGGGGTTCCATGACAATGCCTGCCTAGTGATACTGGAAGCTGGCTTTCTCAGACTGTGACCGATCCATCCCCATCTTCTTCGCCCAATTTCATTCTCTGCTGTTATCTGCTCTGTTCTCTCCCAGAGTCAGACGTTGCTGATCTTCTCTGGCCAGTGGATTTTCAAAATTCTTCTAAGGCAACTGTTCATGAAGGTCTGTACTCTGTTGACTGTGGTTTTTGTCAATCTCTATATCTCTGCTCCATATAGGAGAACTGCTTTTACATTGGAGTTGAAAATCCGGACTTTGGTGTGTTGTGACAGCTCTCTGGAACTCCACACTTTTTTCAACTGGAGAAAGGCTGCTCTGGCTTTACCGATTCGTGCTCTGACATCTGCATCAGTGCCGCCTTTTTTGTCTATGATGCTCCCGAGATAGGTGAAGGACTCCACCTCCTCCAACGGGGTGCCAGCAAGCAAGACTGGTTCTTCCCTGGTTGCGTTCAGCCTCATTGTCTTTGTTTTCTGTTTGTGAATGGTGAGGCCCACTTGGGACGAGATGTCAGCAAGCCTCGTGGTCTTGTCCTGCATTTGTTGATGAGTGTGGGACAGTAATGCCAAGTCGTCTGCAAAATCGAGGTCGTCAAGCTGTGTCCACAGTGTCCACTGTATTCCACTTCGCCTGTGCTCTGTGGTTATGCGAAATACATTCTTCCATTAATATCTATGAAAACACCAAATTTCAAGCACATTAACTCATTAGTTTCAGAGATCTCCTATGAACAGACCAAAAACAAATGTCCCCTCTATAACTTGACCTTGGACCCAGTGAATTGATTCTTGTTCACAGCACACCTGTCATAAGCACTATCATTTTTTCAAGTCCCAGACAAATCAGTCAGACGGTGTCACAGATATTGCCCGCAAAAGAATATGCGACAATAAACTAAACATGGCCGCTATGGCCATGGCCTTTAGGTTAGCAATCTAATTCTTGCAGTAAGCACTGATTTCGATACTCTCTATCAACACGCCGATTTTCAAGCAATTTCATCTGGTAGTTTCGGAGATCCTGTATATGTAGACAAAACATGGCCGCCATAACCTTGACATTGGAGTTAGTGACTTTTTTCTTGTTTACGACACACCATTTCACTGCGGATTGTCATCAGTTCAAGTTTGAGTCAGTCAATCCATTGTTGTTACAAAGAAACTGAGGGTTCACTGACAAATAAGCTGATCAAGCGAAACTGCAATTTCATCAAAGTTTGAGCACATATAGTGCTACATGTATAGCACACAAATACAAATACATTCTCTGATATCTCGTATAAATTGCCGACCATGCCATAGCGTTCTTGAAAACGCGTCTTTATTCAATATGATCACCTGTGCGCGTGAGCCTCTCTAACATGTATGACGCCACCATGAACACACTTGTTTCGGACAGGAAATAACAATTCCGGTGTTACGATAAAATCAGCTGAGTAGTTTCTCTTTACAGCTGCAGCTGACATCCATGACAAGCTTGCTCACTACGAGATTCTTCAATCAACACACGTATCCAGAAAACGCAGAAGTGCAGACGGAGGATCAAATTTCATTCATGATATCAGCTTCCACGCTTTTCATCGGTATATATGTCAGACTAAGTACTGCGTAGCCTACATACAGACTACGTAGGCCTAGCACATGTGTCAGACTTTTACTATTTAATGTAAAACAGGCATGGGTTTGATTTATTGAAATGAGTGTATATATGTTCATTCGGCGCAGCTGTGCTGTGAAAGGTAGTTGTGTGATTTTGTTTATCTTAACATCTTTACTGCCGCGGAAAACTGAACAATCCAACTGCGAGAGACACAGAACCCCATGAGACCCCGCAACTGCGGGGGCTCAGTCATGAGGATCTATGCCTTTTGCTGAAACCACTTCACTTGTATCCTATCCAGCTCTTTGGCGTTGAATTAACCCATTCAGCCCTGACGCTCTACAGCAGGTGATGGGTCGACCATGATAATTCAAAGGGTAGTGCCAGATTAGCGTGACGCCTGTCGGCGCCAAGCTAATCTGGCACTACCCTTGAATTATCATGGTCGATCCATCTCCTGCAACAGGTGCATAGTCGTTAGATGATGCCTCCAAATTTGGGAAATACGTGCGTCGGGCTGAATGAGTTAACAAAGATTTCATAACACATTGTGCCCGCGTACACTGGCAGCGAAGGGGTTAAATTTATCCCATGATCTGCAGCGATTTCAAGCTGGTGTTGCAGTCTGGATCAGCCGCACTGGCACCGAATTTCCGTGCCAAAACTGTTCGAGGGGATGGGACTGAAGAGACGTTTCAGCCTGACGTAAACAATATTTTCACAGGGTATTTAGCAGGTACACACGTCACATTTATCTGCTTAGACAGCGTGTTGATCAGAGTTTAAAAAGCACCAGCTTCGTGTACAATTTTGAAATATATATTAAGCACAGTTTCGCGACCTTCAAATTGTAAAATTGTCAGTACTAGCCTCACCTATCTGGTTTGTGAGTAAATTGTAAAATTGTGCATACAAGCTGGAATTTACTTCTTTTTTTTTTCTTTAAGTACCTAATACGATTAGCAGTAATGATGCAAGATCCGTGATTAAAATCAAGACAAAAAAGATGACTGCCGAGACTGTGAAATGCATTGAAAATCCCAACAAAGAAAGAAACACGCTTAGAAAGGGCATTACTACACGAGTGTGTCGTAATTGTCCTTCCAAGCGTGTTTCCTTAACTTTCATGGTTGACATTGTTTTGTGACTTTGGTTCCGAATGATTATTTTAGTGATGGTAAATGTAGTCCCTGCGGCAACCGGCAGTTAACATGTGCGTCACAAGTTGAACGCCAGAGCGGAAGATGGATCAGCCTTGATACTTCGAAGGTAGTGCTAGATTAGCTTGGCATCATTGAAGTCGCTGAGCAAATCATAAGCCACAGCCGGTACCTCGGCATAGTCTACACATACGCCTTCCAAAGTTGTGAAAGACAGTACATGCATTAGGTTTGAAGGAATAAAGTGTCGCCACCAATCTGCATCTAAAAGTCAGCCTCAGTATACGCGGCCCAGTGTACCTCGTTAGTTGACTAACGCGGCACGGGGCTCGGGCTCCCACTGAGATGCCTGGTGACCAAAGGGTCCTCGCTCCGATGTCATCCTTAGCTGGCCCACGCACAGCTGTGCGCGGGCCTGCCAAGGCTGGCGTAATCCCGAGGCCCTTTTTGCTACCGAGTGCTTTTTCTTCACAAAATAATGTAAATTCAGCAGCGCAATAACGCGATGACGAATAAAGCTTTCTAATTTTATGGCTTCCGTGTACCTTGAAATATTAACTGAGGCTGACGTGTAGATATGTCTGACAGTGTTGATATACTTCTGTGCAGACGACCACTCTATCCCTGTGGACGCAAACCTGGAAGATGGGATTCTCTCTTGCACAATCTGGTTTCCAAACGAAACCTATGTGGTTGAAGTGAGCCGTACTCTTGCTGTATCTTTTCATCAAGGGCCAGTTAACTCAGTAGTGTTCTGTACCTGCGTGCCTAAACAAATCACTGCATAAGTGTAAAAGATGCATGAAATAAGTCGTCCATTACAGAACACGGGTGGTGTGATGAACTTGACGCTTGGAGACGAAGGTCGATCTAATCGATTAAAAGCGCAGGACTACATGACATGAAATACATGTAGTAATGTGCAGTAAACTGCGATGACATTCGCTGAATATATCGGTATTTCATAGAGCATACGTAAATTTACATTTTGAAAAGTCAGTTTAATACATCGGGTTTGTCACAATGTTTTGCAATGTTCGGTGAAAAGATATGAAAACGACAACACGGATCAGTATAATGCGACTCAAAATTAAACGTCATTCTAATCAAATAAATCGCCCAAATAACATTTGAACTGATGTTTTCTGTAATAACATTTGAACTCATGTTCGTTGTGCGATTTATTATCTTTACTTCATACCAGCAAATCATCCATTACTAACACAGACCGGTCAGCTGCAAAACTTGATTAAATTTGTTTCAGCCAGCTTGGAGGCATGAACCTTCATTCAAAAACGGAAGTATGATTGTGTACCGGGAGTCGGATATCAAATGGGAGAATGCAAGGTTATTAATTGGCTCACATGCAAAGCAAAAGTGAGTCTTTGTTCTGTGCCAGTGGTCGTCCGTCCGTCGTCTGTCCGCCGTCGTCAGTGGTAAACTTTAACGTTGGCATTTTCTCGGAGACTATTCTTCACAGTCTTCAAACTTGGCCCATAGATACTTTGTGGCAAGACCTTTCTAAACATACCAATTTCAGTGACCTCTCACAAAGGTCAAGGCCACAGGGCATCAGGAAATTGGTCAAATATAACCATATTTTGACAAAATTTATTTTTTCTCAAATACTATTCACACCAGTAAACCCGAACTCGGTACAAAGATACCCGAACCTTTCTATGCATACTATTTTGGTTGACCCCCGAGAAAGGCCAAGGATCACAAGAGATCAGGAAATAGGTGAAAAACAGCCATATTTTGACAAAAATGATTTTTGTCAAATACTATTCACAACTTCAAACCCAAATTTGGTACAGAGATACCTGATGGTAAGACCTATCTAGGCATACTAATTTGGATGGCTCCTCGGAGAGGTCAAGGGTCACAAGAGGTCGGCAAAATGCCTATTTTTAATAGAATTGTAGTTATTATCAACATTTTTGCAAACTTTTCAATCAAATTTGGCACAAAGGTAGCTGATGATAAGACCTTCCTATGCATACTAATTTAGTCGATTCATCGCAAAGGTGAGGGTCACGGGGGTTGACACATTTTGAGAAAACATGGATTTTGCTGGTGCAGAAGCCAGCCCTTTACTTATTGTCACAAAGGCTCACACATACGCAAATCAGTCATACACGTGAACCATAAGTGCTTTAAATTAAACCATAAATAACTCTTCACATGTTCAGTTTTGTTGGTTTGTTAGTGTACAATTTTGTTCATATTTTTGCTTAAGCTCAAAGTCACACCGAATTACTATGACGATAATGAACACGGTCACTGTGAATTTAGGTGCGGCTTTACCCTTAACCTGTCGGTAGCGCTTCCTGTCCTGGTGATTCCGGTAGGTATCACCAGGACAAAAAGCGCTGCCGACAGCCGAAGGTGAAATCCCGCCAAAAATCATTTTTGTAATAAGCGATTAAACAAAAATGATGTAAGTTGTCGATTACGGGCTTTGAACTTGATGATTGTGTTCAGTTGCGCAGGCGGAGTTCGGAGAGAGGATGAGGACAAGGTCGCAAATGACCACGTAAACAGCAGGAACACATCAACTTTTAATTTAAGTCACTACGGTTAGTATACTTTAAAGGGATTGTTTGTGCGAGTTTATAGCATCGTCTTGTGCGATAACGATACTCTAGTGCCATTTGTCGCGGGATCTCTCTCTCTCTCTCTCTCTCTCTCTCTCTCTCTCTCTCTCTCTCTCTCTCTCTATGACACACACACACACACACACACACACACACACACACACACACACACACACACACACACACACACACACACACACACACACACACACACGGCACACACACACACACACACACACACACACACACACACACACACACACACACACACACAGATGGAGAGATAATCTCAGTGTTGAATTGTGTTGTCGAATTCTAGTTGAAAATCAAATCGTATTGACAGATTATGTTCATTGTGTCATTGTCTTGTTCATATCCGCACAATCTCTTCCACGGTACCCTACATCACCACCAGAGATGAGCACAGCACTGTGAGCAAGAAAGCCCTGACACTGGCCATGCTCGAAGAAAAGTATCCCCAGGAAGCATGGATACGGGCATACACCGATGGATCAGCCACAGATGCAGTTCAGGATGGAGGGGCTGGGGTGTACATTCAGTACCCAAACGGAAAATGGCAGGCAGAGGCAGTATCAACAGGCCTTCACTGCACAAATTACAGAGCTGAGGTGGAAGCCCTAGTCCGCGCAGCTAACACCCTTAGTGGCACTGCAGACCCTGATGCCCAGATTGTTTTCCTTACTGATGCCATGTCTGTCCTTGAGGCAGCAACAGCAAGCAAACTGCCACGTCTACAAGAGGCACTGCAAAACATCAAGTGCACCAGACTGGTGCTGCAGTGGATCCCTTCACACTGTGGCATCTACGGCAATGAAGAAGCTGACAGAATGGCAAAAGTGGGCGCAGAGAAAGAACAAGATGAAAATGGAGTCAGCTTCACAGAGATGAAGACCATCATTAAGTCTGTGTACAGACCACCACAACGGCCCCTAGACAGTTACCATCAGCTGTCCAGACAAGAGCAGGTGACCATCTTTCGTCTGAGGACCGGGCACAACCGACTCAATTTCCACCTGCACAGACGCTTCCACCTCGTGCCATCTCCCCTGTGCCCTTGTGGAGAAGCAGAGCAGACCGCAGAGCACATCCTCCAGGACTGTGGGAACCACCAGCCGCTGAGGGAGGAGATATGGCCGAAGCCCGCCACTCTACAAGAGAAACTGTACGGGCCTGTGGAGGCGCTACAGAAGACCACAGATTTCATTTTGAGAGCCAAACTCCAAGTGTGACGGCGTTCGAGAAGAAGAAGATATCCGCACGGATTTTTCTAGTATACAGTTCTGTGCGGCGCTTTGTGCTTAATGTATGCGCTTTCCCTTTTGGCTCACGTGCGATAGCAAAAATGAGTCTTTGTAATACTCAGTATTAGTAATAGGCAGTTGGTCTGTTGTAAATTTTATCGTTGGCATTTTCTCGCTGACTAATCAAGACACGGACTTCAAACTTGGCCAAATATAAATTGTGACAAGACCTTTCCAAACCTACCAATGTTAGTGACCTTTCTCTAAGGTCAAGGTCACAAGGGGTCCAGAAATAGATAAAATTAGCCATATTTTGACCAAAAGATGTTTTTTTTCTCAAATGCCATTTTTAAATGCAAACCCAAACTTCGTACAGAGATACCTGATGGTATGACCTTTGTATGCATACTAATTAGGATGACCCCTTCGATAGGTCAAGGGTCACAAGAGGCCGGCAAATGTGTGAAAACGGCTAATTTTGGATAGAATTGTAGTTTTAATTAAAAATTTTGCAAACTTTTAATCACATTTGGCATAATGGTTGCTGATGACAAGAGCTTTCTTTGCATAATAATTTAGATAACCCATCACACAGGTTTACCGTGGGTTAACGAATTTGTGAAAAATGCATACATTTTCTTATTACACTTGCTCATTTCTCTGACATGTCAGAAGGTCAAGGTCACACATGTGGATCGGTGATACACGTGACCCACAAGATTTTGCTTATGTGCGAAGCAAAAGTGAGTCTATGTTCTGGGCCAGTAGTCCGTCCGCCGTGGTAAACTTTAACATTGTCATTTTCTCGGAGATCATTCAATCCACAGTCTTCAACCCACAGTCTTAATGTGGCCCAATGATACTTTGTGGCAAGAACTTTCTAAACATACCAATTTCATTGACCTCTCAAAGGTCAAGGCCACAGGAGATCAGCAAATAGGTCCAAAATAGCCATACTTCGACAACATTTATGTTTTGTCAATTACTATTCACGACTTCAAACCCACACTTGGTACAAACATACCTGGGACCGCATGCACAGCGATGTAGTAAGGCCTTCCATTCGAAGTTATGAGCTCTTTTGAAAGTAAACGCTTAATTTTCTAAAGCATTGGGCAGAAGTACTGCTTACTTGCGGGGTTAGCGAGGAAGTAAATCCGGCGGAATTTACTACAGCGGGCGTCCACGAGTAAACGTGCTTACGTCGGTACTTAACGTGTGTAAAGATGTGTTTAGTGGTTTTGCACGGGTATTTTATGGTGTTATTGTTATTGTATCACAAACAGCGCTCGTGCGGTTCAGTTTTCTTATGTTTGGGACTTGCTTTAGCTTGCTTAAAAAAATACTGTTTAGGTTGTTCTGCAACTTTAACAGAAGCGGTCTGCTCAGTCTCGTGTTTCAGTGAGCAAAACAGCGACTTCACTTTCAGTAAAGGCGGCAGAGGGGACCATAGTCAAAGATACTATGGCCAGCCTAGCCTGTGGCACCTTGACCCAGTTCTTTTCCTGCTTAAGCGGCCACTCTGGCAGTTAGAATGCAAACGCACGCATGCGCAAAAGTAGGATTGACCCCAAATAAAACGTCTTTGGCCCTCTAGTTCACTAGTCACTACTACAGAGCCAGTTTCACTCTGTGCATAGTAGGCAACCTGCCTCTAAACTTGTGAAGTAATGACTTTCAAAGTAGGCGTTTACTTTCGAAGCTATGGTCTACATCGCTGTGCATGCGGCCCCTGGTGATAAGACCTTTGTATGCATACTAATTTTGGTTGACCCCTCGGAAAGGTCAAGGGTCACAAAAAATCAGGAAATAGATTTAAAAAAAAAAGAAGCCATATTTGACAAAAGATGTCCCCCACCCCCTCAAATACTATTCACAACTTCAAACCCAAACATGATCGTAAGACCTTCCTATGCATACTAATTTGGATGACCCCTCGGAAAGGTCAAAGGTCACAAGAGATCAGGAAATAGTCCACAAACAGCCATTTTTTTTTTACCATAATGTTTTTTTCCCCCAGAAATGCTGTTTAGAACGTCAATCTCAAACCTATGCCTGATGGTGAGACCTTTCTATTTATGCTAATTTGGACGACCCCTCGGAAAGGTGAAGGGTCACAAGAGATGTATATTTTTGTGTGTAGAATTTTAGTTTTTTTTCAGGGTTTTGCAAAACTTTTCAACCAAATGCAGCAGAAAGGTAGCTGATAATAAGATCTTTCTATGCATACTAATTCAGTTCACTACTCACACAGGTCAAGGGTCATAGGAGGTTGACAAAAGTGAAAATTGCGTACATATTGAGAAAACATTGATTTCCCAGGTCAAAAGCCAACATTTTCCTTATGTAGAACACGTGCTTATTTCAGTGACATGTGGGAAAGGTCAAGGTCACAACGGCTAGGTTAAGTAAGTATGTTGATCGGTCACGCACGCTGGTTGGTTAGTTCGGGATTTAACGTCCACGGCACCGAAGTGATAATGGTGCAGGGGAATCTATTGCCTATGGAGTACGACCTGAACACTGATAAATTCAGGCGCAATGCAACTGTGCCACGTTGATTTACCAGGACCTTTCAACGGACATGCTATGAAACAAGCCCGTATTTTTCCCTGGATTGCGAGTCCAGCTACCTGAGATTCCATTCACTCTCTTGCTCCGATGCTTAACCGCCTGAGCTATTTCGGACTCGAGCCTGAAGGACTTTACCATTCTTGTTTTTATATGCGATGTGATTCGGTAAATGGTCAGAAATTTCTTCGACTTCTCCCCTTTATTATTGATGTGTGGGATTATCAGCTTTTAGGGTTTTCATCGTATGCTTCAAGACCTTTTCTCACTGTTTAAAAGGAAAGATCAAAGTAAACGACAGCGCGGTTTTAGCAGACTCTCTAAGTTGTTGAAACTCGGCAACGCGTGTCTAAAAATGAAATAAAGTCTCTGAGTGTAACTGTATAAAATAAACAGACCAATCAATCATATAAACAAAACTAAACAAATGATACACAAAATAATTCTAATGATATGGCATAACATATTCTGAACCTGATTTAAAGTATAACGCGGCTTGCATAACACTCTTTCAAAACATGTGCTCTGATTTGCCAGTACTGAGGAGCAAATAATTATAATTATATTCAAAATATGTATACGTACCGACAATTTTGTATGCCTCGAAATCAACACATGTGTTTTGTTCTCATATTCATTTGGGTAAAAAAAGAAGAAACTGCCATTAACTTTGTGCTGTGGCGTTATCCTCTTCGATTTTTCTTTCATTGTGTGACTGGCGCCGACGAACATATTAAAAAAAAAAAAAAAAAAAGACATACAAATTGTTCACTTTCTGTGCACAAATTGCTGCTTATATCAAAATTGTTGTGTCTGATTCAGGCTCACAGCGTAGAAAAAGGACACCCGCAGCCAAGCGTTTCTGTGGTCTGCTGGTAGTGGTTGATTATCTCTTTTTCAAGGAAGTAGGATTTAGCAGTCGGGAGGCAGTAGTCTCGATCATGGTAAGTTAACACCCAGCCGGAGAGTAAATGTTTGCTGATTGAGACTTGCAGCGCAAACCCGTCTAAGGGTTTGTTAGCTATTTTTTTAAAGCCTACATTCTTTTTTTGTTTGACTTTCCTGTCCACGCTAAACCAGTTTTAATTATTTATGTTTGTAAATCCTAGATGGGTCTTGTAGCACTGTCTAAACAACATGAAGGTGACAAGGAAGATCCAAGGATATGTATACAGTTATTTAAACATTCTGACTTTGTTGAAGATGCTTTTCTGCTGGGGCGCTTAAGAAAATGTGTGCGTAGGAGAGTCTGAGATGTATGACTTTGCTGACTGTACTTTATTTGCGTTCTTCAGGTAGCTCGTTTACAAGTGGTAAACAGATGGTACAAAGCGACAGTCTTTAACAAGGAAGCGGGCCTGTATGACATGGGCGTCATCCTCGAAGAGGTAACTTCCATCGGTTCTGCTGCAAAGGTGACATCGCCATGTTTTAACCAATGCAGCTCTGTAGCACAGTCCCATCAGAAATATATGGATCGACCATGTTAGTTCAATGGTGTTGCCAGAAAAGCTATTCTGGCACCACCCTTGATCTATCATGGTCGATCTGAGTGTTGAGCTGTAACCATTGAGAGGACAGCTACACAATAGACCGACCAATTTTTGGCGTGAAATGTCAATCAAATTCTCCTCTAGACCAATCAAAACGCTGTAGACCATATTAGCAACGGATGTTTATGCTTGCAGGGCATGGAAGAGCGTCGATTTTCCCATTACTTTAGCCAATTTCGGCGGTATTGGAGATGCCTGGAAAGCACTGTTGTAATAGGGAGTGTAAATCAGATTCCTGATACCCAAATCCATATTCAGGTGTAGAATTGTTCCATTCCCGAAGCCTTTATCACGACTGGAAGACATGAAAGAATGGAAAAAAAGCTTGCGGTCGGCCACATGGTCAACTGAGCCCTGAGAGAATCACAAGACATCATTACGTATACTCGAAAGTAAAATTTCTACTTGTCCACCATAGTATTCACAGACTGACTCGATCGCTTGTACTTACATTTGGTCTGCTAACTTGGGTCGTAGATCTGTCAGTTGTGTGTGAAGCATTCGTGCTAATTGGATCGTAGATATGTCAATCGTGTGTGAAGCTTTCGTGCATGTACGCTGACCCCGTATGGCTGTGAGAATGAGTGAGAGACGCCTCAGACTAGCACTAGCAGAAGTTCTCAAGGGAGGGGGGGGGGGGGGGGGGAGAAAAAGAGACGTTTTAAGACAGACGTCAGAAAAGTGTACTGATGATTGCCAGCGCGAGAATTTCTTTTAGAGATTCAGTAGCGGGATATGCCCACATGTAGGATCACCCATAATTTCAGAATGTAAACACGTACAAACTGATATTATCATCAGAAAGAGCGCATGAAAATGTGTAGGCGTGCACAATTTCAAAGCTCTTCGTATTATAGTTTATAAAAAATCACAACTTGAATTGGCAAAAATGAGACGATTTGCGCATTTCATAAAATGCTAAGTTTAGGATCGCATAACTACATAATCTTTTAACTGACAATATCCCCACTTGTTGTACTTATTAAACCCAACACCTAGTTTGTACTCATTATTTTACAGCTCCAATAATGGTATACTTTAGAAGATATGCCATCCTAAAAATGTTTTTTTTAAAAATCAAGGTCGAATAGCGCGCTTTACTATGCTAGCAGTCTATACTCGCGCTGTTTCCGTGAAGCACGCGCAGCACGTTTGCCGGACCCCCGACTAAAGGGGCGGAGCAAAATAAAAAGTGGGTCGGTTTATTGCGAATGTCGACTATAGGCTTCAGTGTGTTGTAAGATGTTCATCACACCAGTACTTACTATAGGCCATTGCACGTAAATGCCCGGACAAGTAGTGCTGGGACATTTGACATGCCCTAGCGCTGCTTGTCGAGGCATTTTCGTACTGTGCCTATCTAATGACCTACTCCAAGTGCTGTTGTCCAAGTGTTAATAATAATAATAATAATAATAATAATAATAATAATAATAAAAAAATAATAATAATAATTAATATAATAATAATGTGTATTTATATAGCGCTTATTCCAATTGGTTCTAAGCGCTTTGCGATTTAAACATATGCAGCAAACATATATAAATTAAAACATAGTTCACAACTATATACATTGGGCCGTACATACTAGACACCAATGCATCTCACATCACATAATCCACAATCACAAAAAAGAAGCAAAAATCCACCGTGCATTCATACAAGGTAAGGAGTTATAATGACAAATTAGAAACAGTATAGTCATAATACTGTCTTTTACCACTGCACTACTGTTCAGTGGCAAAAGACTACAGAAACAGGCAGGTTTTCAGGGCCTGTTTGAAACCCGGCAGAAGCAGATTTGTTGTATCTGATTTCAAAGGGGACGGTGTTCCATAAGACAGGAGCTTCGTAGGCAAAGCTACGCTGGCCAAAGGTTTTTGTATGGACAGATGGAATTCGTAGCTTCCTTGTACAAGGTGCAGAGCGAAGCTCTCGAGGATTGCATATACGTGTAACATATCAGTCAAATACTCTGGGCTCGTGCCTAACAGGCAGTTACAGCAGATGGTCAGGAGCTTGTACTGAATAATAATACATGGTATTTATATGGTATATATTTATATGAATGCGGGCTGAGACTGGCAACCAGTGTAGTGACTCAAGAATAGGAGTTATATGTTATCGTAATAACTACAAAGGTCAACTCTGATGTCAACTTGGCACACTGTCTTGGCAGCTTTTGTCAAGACACGTTAAAGGTGTCTTTTTCAGGCAGCGCTTTGGGTGCTAAAACTCGACAATAAAACGGCTTCATAATGTTTTCTTCACTTAATGATACTTTCCTACTCGCTTTTTCACAAGCCAAGTGAATAGGCACTCGTTATAAACTTTCGTTGCTGCCCCTAGCCCTGTGGATGTCGAAAGCGCATCATTTAAAATTTTTTAAATTTTTTGTGGCGATGATTCCTGCAGGAGTCACCACAACAAAAAGCGCTAACGACAGCCAGTGAGTTAAAGTACCATTACGCATAATTCTGAAGACACATTGCAGCACCAGTTGTGTTTGTTGTGCCTTGTCGACACACCTAATGAACTTTGACAGCAGTTTGGACACGCAGCAAAAGCACACGGGTAATCGCATTTATTTATTCTGCTCTGCCGTTAGCGTGTGAATCTATTTTTAGCTGTTTCTCGCACTGATAGCGTTGTATACATCGGAGTGGTCATTGTCAGGTTACTTGATATGAAGACGACGTGTGCTGAACTGGATTGTCCTGTGTACGTGTCTAAATGAACCATAGCTAGACCTGTATGTAGCGTTTCGCAACCGTCTGTTACAGAAGTGTATCTTTTAACAGTTACAGCCGCGGTAGTGGGCCTTTAAGCCCATCGCGGAACTGTCCACGTAGCAAATCCAGAGAAGAGGAGTAGATAAATATTCCAATTTACAGATCAAACTTCATCGTTTAAGTGAGTTAGTCCCTTGTTGCAGCAATATCACAAGGCAACAAAAAATACTTATGAACTCACAAACCAGATAGGTGAGGCTAGCGCTGGCAGAAGTGTATCTTTAACTCACTGGCTGTCGTTAGCGCTTTTTGTCGTGGTGACTCCTGCAGGAATCATCGCCACAAAAAAATTAAAAAAAATTAAAATGATTCCCCTTGGTTTGTATACAATACTTATGAACGAAATATCAGTTCAGTTCGAACTGCGCTTTAACATTTATATCACATTTCAGCGAGTCTATACATCTGCCATACCATGAGCCATGAAGACCTTGTCGCTCTTTTTTGCAAAGTATTTGTGTACGTGTCAGCCGTTTGGCATTTGGTATTTTCAATGGTATTTCAGATTATGATTCACTCCGAATTCACACCCACAAAGGGGCACTACAATTCAGACTATGACTGGCGCTCAGCCAGCTCCAAGTTACAGGTAAGTATAGGCTCTGATACCAACGAAAAGCGGAGATGATAAATAATAATAATAATAATAATAATAATAATAATAATAATAATGATTTATATGGCGCCTAACCTCAGGTAGAGCTATAGGCGCCTTACAAATTTCAAAAATACACAATTATTACACGGACATAAACACACACACACACACACACACACACACACACACACACACACACACACACACACACACACACACACACACACACACACACACACACACATTCCAGGCACCACAGCAAAACTACAAATCGTGTAGATGATCGTATATTACCACGAGTCCCTTTGGCTCACGAGAATCTACGCCGCTTCGCGCTGACGGAAATTGTTTAGCTGAAAGACTGTTTCTTCCCCCTTTAAATTCAAAAAGCTGTTCAAAAATAGAACACGATGAGGATTTCATTCTATTGTTTTGAGCTCACATGCGTTCTGCTTTCAGAAACATTCAGATTTGTTCCTGTTTTTTAGCTTCCTCCTGATTCATCTCTATCCATCTTAACTCAACAAAGCCCCCGCCCCCACCCCAACCCCCTCCCGATCCGCACGGCAATGGCACACATAAACATTGACAGACAAACGGCGCTTCATACCAGTTATACGTTGTGTGGGCTGGCGTAGCCACAGTCATTCTGAAGAAGAACACGATGGGATGACCCATGCCCACAAAGCCTCTTCTATGTGAGCCGGCATGCATTTTCCACCATTTTCACAATACTTTTGCAGACATCATAACAAAAATAGAGAGACGGTCTTCCCAAATCAAATCAGAGAGGGGGGGGGGGGGGAATTGCGTCAGCTTATACACACGTAAAACACTGATAGTCTAGCAGATTTCGCAATTTCTGCAGAGGGCAGTTCGTCAAAAGAGTAACAATAGTTTGCAGGTACGAAACGAAAGTACTAATGTCATATGATTTACGCATAACAACAATATTAATTTTGTCCTTAGGATGGAGACATTTTTTTAGAAGTGTTTTTCGAACGCTATTTGTTCGCTGTGCCGGAACCAATTTTCGTACACGGCCCAGACAAGGTGCAAGTCATTTTTTTGTGAATAACATTGCAAATTTAAATCATATACGTTACAAGTTTATTCCAGTGCTCAAATTAAAATCATGAGCAAGTAAACATGTATACATATTTACAATAACATAATATAAAAAGTAATATTTTTAATGCCGTAAGCATACTCGCGTCGCTAGTTTCAAAATGGCGGTCAGCGACATGCCTTCGAAAGAAGTCAATCAGACACTCACGGTGGATGCAGGGTTACTTTGCTCCTGAAATGAGACAGGGATTATTTTGTATTTGAACTTTGAAGTACATCATATACGTTATTTTTCCTGGTCTTGAAAGCAGCCTTCCCCATAGAACTCAGTCTTTTGCGGGAGGAAAGCACATCGAAAGTAAACTCGATCACTTCGTGCATGTTTTACATTATGTCGGCCGACCATATTCAACATTCTGAAGACTTTTTGTCCAGATACAACATCCAGATACAACACGCATGTTGCTCACGTGTTTTCCAGCCTAACGGCTCTTTGTGTAGGCCTGCTCTTTTTTATTAGTGGAGATGGGATTAACTGGTCAAACTCAGTGACACGGTCTTATCCGTCTCATTAGGCACAAGCCAGGCAGACTGAAATCCATCTCCGAACCGTTTCCAACTATATCACCATGTTCAGCTGAACACCTAAATATAGGTATTTTGTTTTTGCAACCCATTCAACCAGTCCGCACTCAGGTACTCACAAGAACTCTTATGATCAAGCTTTATCATGACTACATGAGACACAATACAGATAGTAGGTCTGTAAACAGCACCTTTGTAAACAGTACCATTGGCCAAATGCACACAGACACCATGGATGATGCCACCACTGACCACTTTAAACGACATGCTGCCAAATACACATTTGATCAGTGATACCGTGAACTAGCCTGCACATGCAGCCATCAGTTCTTTAAATAGTACTGGTGGCCACATGCACAGGGGCACCAAACTTAAAGATGAGGCCACAACTGCCACCTCAAACAAAACGCTACCTACACACACACATAACGATACAGTCAACCTTCGTGTGCGTTACGCGAAACAGGCTTAAAGTATGCGACTGTAAATCTTACTCAGTAAAATGTCAAAGCTAGTAAGAAAATAAGATAACAGCAGCAAGTATGTATATGGTAAATCACCAAAATAAAACACGAGAACTCATTGAGCCCAATGCTGTTATGAGTGGGAGCTGGAAACACAGAAAGAAATAGAAATAGTGTGTGAAAGAAATAGTACATGACTGTACATTACGCAGTACGTGCCTCCTCCTCTGCCCCCCCCCCCCCCCCCCCGCCCCTGCTGTAAAACTAGCTGTACATCATAAAACATATATCACTTATTGACCATTTGAATGACTGATTTATTAAATCATCTTAGTGTCACCTTTCTCCGTTTTCTTTCTCGTTTTTATCCCAATATATATATATATATATATATATATATATATATATATATTATATATATATATATATATATATATATATATATATATATATATCAGTGCTAATGCCAGCTGCTAAGAATCCTTGCAGCGAAATTCAAATGGCAATATGCAGGCAAACTGCAAATAAAGCAGCAGAAAAATAGTAAATACAGTACGTTCCTCTTTTGTGCAACTAGGCTACTGCTATTGCGAGGTATGGTTCAATTTAAATGAAGCATTGCATTAACTTCCAAACGTGTTCCTTCAATGTGTAGTGTACTGTACCATCAGTGATTACTGAGACTGCATTGGCAGTGGTCACACATCACAACATAGCTTACCAGTGCAACTGACTGAATTAAATGTTACACTTACAGTAATATATTATATAATAAATCAAGTTCGAAAACTTTGTTCAGCCACGACAGTTAAAGCCAAGTGGTGTGGCACTTTTTCCTTTACAGCATGCAGCATGTTGCACTTCGGACATTGGTTGCGAAGATAGCGTTTGCTTTTGTGGGTTACGTTTTGTTTTGGTGCTGTGGTGTCGAAATGAAATGGGCAAAGCGATGGTAAAGTGAATGGAAATAAACGTGACAAACCTTCAATAAGACTTAAAAATACACAGGGCGACTTTGCACGTTCGCTTTTCTTGGGAAAAAACAAGCTTATATAGAACAAATCGAAAGAACTCGTCGGCACACCGAAATTCACGGCAACGAGGCCGCGTGCATCTTGTATCATGTCACGATCACGTGATTTGGGATACCTTATTCAGTGTTGAGTAACGATAGCTGAGCTCAAGGCATGCTTTTTCGTAATTTTTTCTTCTCTTAATATAATTAAGTGTGGAAATATACTTACAAAATTAAAGTGAACTCGTTTTAAATAACATACAGTGCATAGTACGATTGAATACAGGAACAATGAGACCCGTGTAAATTATTGATCCTCAGAAAACATGGCTGCGACAGTCCTGGTTTGTTACTGAAACAAAATGTGCTACAGAAAAATGTCTCCATCCTCCGGTGTCATAAAATGAGTGCGTACTGCTTTTATTCATACTAGACTTCATTTTGACATACCCAAACCTTTGTTACTCTGAAGAAAATCACTATCTCGTAAACGGCTGATCGTCTATGAAGGGCATCTGCTAGACTATGAAGTGCGGGTGCTTTATGTCAATTATGAACATTGTATAACACTGACACGTTTGGTGATTTTACGTCACCGTCACTGTCTGATTCATCTCCTTAAGTCGAGGATTTTTACATTTGTCGTTTATTTTTCTGAAATGAATTTTTATTTTAGAAAAAGTTGAAGAGGTACAAAGCTGGCTAACGAACTCATCCAATGTCTTTCTCCAAACTAGCTATATCCACATTTTCAAGTGCATATACGCAAAATTACGGACCCTAATGTGGGTCAACCCGACATTGCACAAGCGGTAATTTAACTCTTCAATGAGACATCAAATTCCAATATGCTCGAAGGCTCTCTAAGACACCCCTTAAAATAAAACGGCATTTTCTATATCTTCAAGCTTGTACGTACGCAAACTTCTGAGATTTTGGTGTTTACACCCCCCCCCCCCTCCCAAACACACACACACACATACATTCGCACATACGGCGCTTCGGGCCAAAAGTACTTTCAGCAGCGAGGTTAGCATAACTATACATGACGTCATTTTTATCTTGTTACTTCTTTGCCAGAATATGAGGCCCGCCCGCCTGATATTATGTGCATGCTACTGATCGGGCTCCGACCAGCTTCATCTCAAAGTCTACCGTATTTTCAATACGGTAAATAAACAAGATGAGGATTTCATCCCAAAGTGTACCGTATTGTTTGGAGCGCACACGCGTTTTTCTTTTAGGAACATTCAGAGTTGTTCATATTTTAAAGCTTATCTTTCTCATCCATTTCCCTCCTGTCTAACCCAACCTCTGATCAACGCACACCGACGCACACAAATACTAGTCTAGCAGATTACGCAATTTCTGCAGAGGTACGTAGTTCGTCAAAAGAGTAACATTGGTTTGCAGGTACGAAACGAAAGTATTAATATCATATGGTTATGCATAACAACAATATTTGTCTTTAGGATGGAGACATTTTTTTTAGAAGTGTTTTTCGAACGCTGTTTGTTCGCTGAGGGGGAACCAGTCCTCGTATACGGCCCGGATAAGTTTATTCCAGTGATCAAAGTAAAATCACGATCAAGTAAACATATATACATATTTACTATAAAATAATTTAAAAAGTAATATTTTTAATGCCGTAAGCATACTTGCGTCGCTGGTTTCAAAATGGAGGTCAGCGAGATGCCTTCGAACGGTTGATACAGGTTTACTTTGCTCCTGAAGTGAGAGAGAGATTGTTTTGGGTTTGAACTTTGAAGTACATCTTATCAGCGTCATATACGTTATTTTTCCTGGTTTTGAAAGCAGCCTTTCCCATAGAACTCAGTCTTTTGGGGGGGGGGGGGGAGGGGGAAGGGGGAGGGGGAAGCATATTGAAAGTAAACTCACTTCGTGCATGTTTTGCATTGTGTCTGCCGACCATCTTCAACATTCTGAAGACTTCAGTTTTGTCCAGATACAACATGCATGTTGTTCGTCTGTTTTCCAGCCTACCGGCTCTATGTGTAGGCCTGCTCTTTTTTTTTTTTTTTTTTTGATTAGTGGAGATGGGATTTTTAACTGGTCAAGCACGGTCTTAACCGCCTTGTCGTTGGCACAAACCAGGCAGACTGAAATTCATCGCCGAACCGTTTCCATCTAAATCACTATGTTCAGCTGAACACCTAAATGTTGGAATTTTTGTTATTGCAACCCATTCAACCAATCCACTATCAAGTACTCGCAAGAACTCTTATGATCAAGCTTTTTCAGGACAGCGTGAGACACAATACAGATAGTAGCCCTCTCCATTATATTACATGTTTTATTTATTAATTTTGTATTCGTTTATGTATTCACTTACATATTTATTTATTATTTATCATTTTGATTATGGATGGAAGGAATTCCTTGATGCACACGATAACTAATGGTATGATGGTAGACACCAAGGAGAGGGAATGGAGAAATATTTAAATACGCATACATCTGTGGATGTTCATATCTGTCCCTTTAGCATGTATACTCATATGTCCCAGGTATCTCTGAGTTATTTTATTTATTTGTTTATTTATTATTTAAATTTATTGTTTGCTTATATATTTATTTTTGTTTACCCTTTTATATAGAAACAAGGAACAACGTTTCGGATTAAAAGTTTTTTTTTCATAATCTTCTGTTTTTCTTTCACATGAAACCCTAGCGGCAACAGTTTTACTACATTTATTTTTGTTTGTTTGTGATGTAGGTTTGTACATACACATCTGCATACAAGATGAGAACATATATGTACACGTGCACAGCTCAGATCATGGGTACCTTGGGCTCTTTGAGTAAAGGAAAGTATATTTCTGCATAACAAATCAACCCAACAAAGATTTGCCAGTGCAAAATTGTTCACAAAAGATGTAGGGAGCAAACTGAAGCAAATATAGAACAATCACTGAATTGTTTAATGGTTTTGTGAGCGCCTAAATTTCGAAAACGCACGAAAACGTGCAACCATTTTGTTACATGGCCACAATCTCCGCTTTCTACGAATAACTATCTTTCCTGATTCACCATATGAGTTGTTTGGTGTTTTGAATCTACAGACCATAGCCTCTTTTGTATATCTGTACCTCCATTTAGGCTGTCCATGTACTTACAATGCAATAGTGACGTCATTAATTTTCCCTTCTGCTCATAACGCATCGTGTCACTCAGTGACATCCATTATTAGACGACAGGTTGCAGTCTCATCAACAAAGCACTAATCCACACAACGTGCTTTGTACTGACAGAAGAGGATACTTCCTACAATAATTATTGTGTTTTTGTAAATACACACGTTTGGTTATGGTTAACCTAGGGACTTGGCTCCGCCAACGGAGTTTCGCGTACCGTTCGTGATGAGCGGAAGACCGATCTTTTCCGACTTCAATTGTTAGTCACGCGTGACGGTCAAAATGCGCCACGGGGGATACAACAAACACACACAACTGTGACGTCGGCAGTTAATAAACGAAAAGTCACGTGATAAAATGACAGTTATGGACTTTTCGATAGCCGTGGCAGACATTTCTTTACACAATGAAAAGACAGTTCAGAGCCTTTCGGATAGCCGTGACAGACATTTATTTCCACAATTAAATGACAGTTGTGAGCTTTTCGATAGCCACGGTGGACATTTCTTTCCACAATACAATTCATAAATTAATAATAATAATAATATAATAATAATAATAATAATAATAATAATAATAATAATAATAATAATAATAATAAAGGAGATTTGTTAAGCGCTGATTCTAAAAGTAGCTCTAAGCGCTGATAACATGATTGAAAGGGCTATCAGCTAACATGCACACACACACACACTCAACATACGCACACACACACACACACACACACACACACACACACACACACACACACACACACACACACACACACACACACACACATACACACACACAACATATGCACACACAACATACGCACACACACAAACGTCAGTGACAGTGGTGATGAATTGTGCATGGCTGGGGAAATGAACTAGTAAAAGGCAGCGTTGTAGAGGTGGGTTTTGAGAAGTGATTTGAATGATGGGAGCGTCTGGCGGTTACGGACAATGGCGGGGAGGCTGTTCCAAGTGGCGGGGCCAAGATGGGAGAAGGCACGACCGCCACTTGTTTTACATTTGAAATTGGGAAGGCGAAATTTACGTGTGTCAGAGGAAGAGCGGAGGGTGTGAGATGGAGTATACAGATGGAGTAAGTCAGAGATATAGGCAGGGGAAGTCAGGCTGAGAGAGTTAAAGTTTGTCCCAAATATCAAATTGACAGGCTTCAAAAAGTTCAGAGTTCTGCTGCGAGGCTCGTCACCAAAAAGCACAAAACTGATCATATTACACCTGTAATTAAATCCCCCCACTGGCTCCCTGTGGCTGCAAGAATTCAGTATAAACTTTCTTTTGTCTACTTCAGCTGCATTTCCACATCAAGCCCCCCTTACCTGTCCTCTCTCTTGCAGCTGTACACTCCCTCAAGACAACTCAGATCCTCTGCTCTCAGCCGCATTTTGCGTGTACCTTTTGTCCGTACCAAGTCTTTTGGCCAGCGGTCTTTTCATATCCTGGGCCGCTTTACTGGAACGAACTCCCCTCCTATGTCCGCCACAGTGCTTCAAAAGACGTTTTTAAATCTGCGCTAAAAACACACCTTTAGTCCAACTCCATTACCCCACCAGTAATCATTGACTGCTGAGGATTCTGTTGTAGTTTTGCTGTGGTGCCTGGAAATTGTGTGTGTATGTGTGTGTGTGTGTGTGTGTGTGTGTGTGTGTGTGTGTGTGTGTGTGTGTGTCTGTCTGTGCGTGCGTGCGTGTGCGTGTAATATTGTGTACAATAATGAAAAGAAAAGGGGCGACTGCCAGTGCTAATATTTTAATTACTACAGTATCGACTGCAACTCCTTCCCCCATTTTAGTAGGTTCTCTCTTAGGGTGCATGGAAATTTAGCTCTAGGTGGAGGCATGGAATGTATGCCCCTGCAGACACCACAGTAAAATGTGGCTGTCTTTGCAGGTAGGCAAAAATTCCTGCCACCGAATGGTGTGCTGACGAGGTCGCCAAGACCGAAAGGGCTTTCCACACCGGCTAAATATCTGGACCCCCTTGGGGACCTAGATTTAAATTTCCATGCACCGAGTGGCTGGAACAGTGGGATATGTGATACGCCCCCCTTCGGGAGTGGGGGAGGGGAGGGGGGCTTCCATATGCATTGCTTCCAGTCACTTTCTTAGCGCACCCCCTCTTTCCTATCTTTTTTTTTGTGCTTTGACCAAAGTAGATCTATGATCACTGGTCGATCATGCACACTTCTCTCCCCTGACAATGTTTTTACCTACTTTACTTTGTAATCTTCCTAAAATATTGTGTACAGTTTTTGTAATTGTATTTTTGAAATTTGTAAGGCGCCTAGAGCTCTACCTGAGGTTAGGCGCCATAGAAATTATTATTATTATTATTATTATTATTATTATATTATTAAAGCACATGCAGGACAATTTATACAGAATGCGTTTTTGTACGGGAGCCAGTGGCCGAGTTTCGTAAGGGCGGGGCGGATATTGTCACGCTTATGCACGCGCAGAAATAAACGGGCAGCACTGTTTTGCACTTTCTGCGGTTTATCTAGCTGGGTTTTAGGCAGGCCGGAAAGGAGGGAGTTACAGTAGTCTAGCCGTGATAAAACAAAGGAGGAGACAAGCCGGGGTGGCAGTTGCTTCGGGCGTGAGATACTGTCTAACACTGCTAATGCGCCGACGTTCAATAAAAGCAGATCTGCACATAAGACTAATATACTTATGACAGTTCTGAGCTTTTCGATAGCTGTGGCAGATATTTCTTTACACAATAAAATGACAGTTGTGAACTTTGATCTGAGGTGTCTCATTCTTCTCATGTCTTGGTTATGCGCAGAAGATGGTACACCTTTTAACACTTTTTGTGTGCATCCACCCATCAGATGACTATAAAATAATAACTGTAAATGTATTATAATAGGCCTTGAAGTATCATGTATGAATTACATTTTATTGCCCCTGGTGTGATTACTTTGCAAAACTTCAAAACTACTATCTTCTGCGTATAACGGTGTCCCTACATTTTGTTTAATGTTTCAAACCCACCTTTTCCGCTCAATAACAGATAGAAACAGTATTTCTGATGAATCCTTAGTGGTTTTGGGCCTGTACATCAAATTCTGTGATCTTGGACACCAAGTTATGCGCAGAAGATATCCAACACCAGTTCTCATTCACCTTCTTTAAAGTCATTTTTTAACGTTCTTGCTCCGTAATGCAAATTTTCAGAAAATACAGACACTAAATTATATATTGCTATCTTCAAAATGTTTGTCAGTCAATTTTGATTTTGGTATGGTTGTGTAACACAGCTGGCACCCATGATCTGAGCTGTGCACACTGTACGGTATATATGGCTGTTGGCATCCTTCTGTCTCGGAAGACAATGGAGTATATGCGCTTGCTGGGTCAGTCCGTTTTTTAAGATTTGCAGTGCCTGCTGTGACTAATCAGTCCAATGCGAGAGCGGCAGTGTCTGTTGCATTTGCTACAGGTAAAGCCTGTGACTGTTGCTGTGGGCACTGGCTCTTCTTTTTTTCGTCTGCGCTACCTCTTCTCCTCCCACTGGCTTTCTCTCCTTCCCTCGCTCAGCTTTATGCTGGTCTTCACTGCGAGCCGCCAGCTGGCACGATCTGCGGTGGTGGCTTCTAAGTCTGCGGGATTCAGGCTTCCAGGTTTCAGATCACGCTTGCAGACATCTTTGTATTTAAGCGCTGGTCTGCCTGTTGGTCTGGTGCCGGAGGCGAGCTCACCATACAAGATGTCCTTAGGAATCCTACCATCCTGCATGCGGCAGACATGACCGAGCCAGCGTAGGCGTCTTTGTGAAAGGAATGCGTACATGCTACGAATGTTTGCCTGGGCCAGCACTTCAGTGTTTGGAACACGGTCCTTCCAAGTGATTCCCAAGATTCTCCTCAGACTGCGCAGATGGAAAGAGTTGAGTCTGCGCTCTTGACGGGTGTACAAACTCCACGTCTCGCTGCTGTAGAGAAGAATGCTGAGCACACAGGTCTGGTACACTTACATCCTAGTGTTGATGGTAAGCAAGCTGTTGTTCCACACTCTCTTGGTCAGGCGAGCCATCGCTATTGATGCCTTGCTGATTCTGGAGTCCAGTTCGTTGTCCAAAGAGAGGTTATTGGAGATAGTTGAGCCAAGGTATGTAAAGTTCTCCACTACCTCGAGGGTGTGATCGCCTATAGAGATGCAAGGGGGGCTGCTGACATCCTGGCCCATGATGTTTGTCTTCGTCAGGCTGATGGTCAGCCTAAACTCATCGGTGGCGCGAGCGAAGCTGCTGACGAGACGCTGTAGTGCTTCCTCAGTGTGGGCGGTCAGGGCAGCATCATCAGCAAACAGCATATCTCTCATCAGGACCCTGCGCACCTTGGTCTTTGCGCGCAGACGTGAAAGGTTGAAGAGGCTACCTTTACTCCTAGTGTGGATGAAGACGCCATCTTCTGACTGACTGAAGGCATGGCGCATCAGCAGGGAGAAGAAAATGCCGAAAAGTGTAGGGGCGAGTACGCAGCCTTGCTTCACGCCGCTTCGGATTGGGAAGGGTTCTGAGGATGAGCCATCATACTGTACGGTACCTTTCATTTCGTCATGAAAGGATGTGACCACCTTCAGAAGCTTGGGGGGACATCCGATCCTGTGTAATAGGGTGAAGAGACCTTTTCTGCTGACCAAGTCGAAGGCCTTGGTCAGGTCAATGAAGGCGATGTAAAGTGGCTGTCTCTGCTCCCGGCACTTCTCCTGCAGCTGTCTCAATGAGAAAATCATGTCGACTGTTGATCTTTGAGGTCTGAAGCCGCACTGCGCCTCTGGGTAAACGCGTTCGGCCAACACTTGGAGTCTGCTCAGCACCACGCGAGCGAAGACCTTTCCCGCAGTGCTCAGCAAGGAGATGCCTCGATAGTTGTTACAGTCACTGCGGTCTCTTTTGTTCTTGTAGAGCGTAATGAGTTTGGCATCCCGCATGTCCTGAGGGACTGTTCCCTCCTCCCAGCACTGCCCCCACCCGGGTCTGCCCTGGGGGACTTGGGTGGGGTTAGGTATTTTTTAGTTCCCAGGGTCACGCTGGTCAGCCCCACAGGGTGGGTTTTTCTCTCTATTCTGGGGCATGTGTTTCTGTCTACCCGAGGTCCATTCACCTGTATTTGCCTTTTTTAAACTCTCCCTACTGTCTGCACTGCCTGTAGCTCTTGATATTGGATGTGTGTTGCTAAATGGTCTTAGCTTTATTTAGGCCCCATGTGTTAGGTTTATTTAATGTGTTTGACCGGCTGGCGACATACATTCAATGTTCTGTTTAGTTGGTTGTTTTTTTTCACAAGCAGTGCAGGCACGTCCTGAGAAAGCCTTGTTGCTGTCGGGACGTTAAGCAATGTACAATCAATCAATCAATCAATCCTCCCAGCACTGAAGTAAAAGCTCATGGAGGTGGTCAAGGAGGACACTCTTTTTACCAGCCTGAGAACCTCTGGGGGAATACTGTCATTGCCTGGAGCTTTACCACATGCTAAGGAGTCAATGGCCTTGCTGAGATCGTCTACAGTTGGCAGAGTGTCAAGTTCTTCCATGGACCACCATGGCATCGTCATATCATCCTCATCATCATACAAATATGAAAAAAAATGTCTGTCAGTCAATTCTGATTTTGGTATGGTTGTGTAACTTAGCTGGCACCCATGATCTGAGCTGTGCACACTGCACGGTATATATGGTAATAGTTGCCATACCACCCGCTCCCAACACGCCCCCCACCCCCCTCTCCCAAACACACACACACACACACACACAGAACACCCATCAAAAGACAAAAGACATGCACATCTGTGCATGTTCATAATCTTTCCTTTACTTGTCATTCATATGTCCCAGTTATCTTTGACTTACTTTTTTAAAATTTATTTATTATTTATTTATTCTTGTTTGTTTGTGATGTAGGTTCTGTACATACACATCAGCATACAACAAGAATATATATATATACACAAACATGAAGGTGCGCTACTATATGTGGTCGGGTAAATACCCTGATTTCCCACAGTAGATGCACAGAACATTACACAACAATGTAACGATACAAATTTTGCCTCGAGTTATACATGATACTCACAAACCAGATAGGTGAGGCTAGCGCTGGCAGAATTGTCAGTACTCAAACCAAGGGGAATCACAGCGCTGGACAGACAACAGTTAGATCCCCTGCCCCCGCCTATCAGGCACCCAATCGCCAGCCCACAGAGAAATACGCAGGTATAGAATAAGACAATCATTTCCATTCCTAATAAGAATGGATCAGGTCTCTTATATAACCCATGTCTTTCTCCGGAACTTAGGAAGTAGGCAGGAGAAACATACATACACAAACATGAAGGTGCGCTGGTTTGTGAGTATCATGTATAACTCGAGGCAAAATTTGTATCGTTACATTGTTGTGTAATGTTCTGTGCATCTACTGTGGGAAATCAGGGTATTTACCCGACCACATATAGTAGCGCACCTTCATGTTTGTGTATGTATGTTTCTCCTGCCTACTTCCTAAGTTCCGGAGAAAGACATGGGTTATATAAGAGACCTGATCCATTCTTATTAGGAATGGAAATGATTGTCTTATTCTATACCTGCGTATTTCTCTGTGGGCTGGCGATTGGGTGCCTGATAGGCGGGGGCAGGGGATCTAACTGTTGTCTGTCCAGCGCTGTGATTCCCCTTGGTTTGAGTGCAATTAATTTCGTCGTCAATGTGGACTGCTCTGAAGAGGGTGCTGCCGAGGTATGTGAACTTGTCAACTGCCTCTAGTTTTTGTCTATTCACTGAGTTGCAGGGCTCAACATAGGGTTGGTCTGGTGCAGGCTGGTGCATGCTGGTGCATGATTTCGGTCTTTTTGGTGTTGATGGTTAGGCCGAAGTTGTCGCTGAGGAGAACTGGTCCATGCTGGCTTGCATCCCCATATATATATATACGGTAATAGGTGCCATACCGCCCGCTTCCAACCCAACCCCAGATACACACAAAAAACCTCAAAACACTCACCAAAAGACATGCACATCTGTGCATGTTCATAGTCTATCCTTTACTTAGCATTCATATGTCCCAGGTATCTTTGTGTTACGTTTGTGGTTGTGTTCTTCTTTTTAGGGCATGTGTATATAAATCATAGGTTCGATCCGATGTTCAGTTGAGTTATTTTATATAGGAATCACGCTCCCTTCATTTTCTTTTGCATGGAGAATTTCGATCGATTTTTGTTGTGTAGCTAGAATGTTGCATATTTCGCTAACTTGTTGCAAAGTCAGACCTAGATTGGGCTGGAAGGTTCTTTAAGGAGCGCGTTCGTTGTACTGACCTCAAATATGACGTCAAAGTTTTGTAGAACACATGTTGGCTACATTTCGCAACATTTACGGGATGCGCCTAGATGTTAGTGGAAGATTGTAGACAGATCTAGAGTGTTCTTTTTAATGAATATTAATGAGTTTTGGTTACGTTTTCTTTTCTGATTATTTGATTTGTGTAATTTGCCGGATTGTTCAGGAAATCTGTAATAGTATAAAAGTGGGTGTTAGGACATATGTGCGTGCATTGTATGGGAGACACAGTGTATGAAAACTGCGGATGCATTGTATGAGACGGTGTATCAAAGTGTGGATGCATTGTGTTAAGAGTGCATCATGAGATTAAAGTACTGTTGGAACTGTTACTCCAGTGTGTTCTACAACCTTGTGCCACGTGTGACGGGTTGCAACTGAGTTAGGTTTCTTTACAAGAACCCTACGTGAGTGTGTCTGGTGTGACTACATCATACTACGACAACTACCCCATAACACTTTACTTTATTTTATTTATTTAAATTATTTATTTATTTTTGTTTGTTGTAATGAAGGTTTTGTACATACACATCAGCGTACAACATGAGAACATACACTTACATGGTAATAGGTGCCATACCGCTCGGTCCCAACCCCACCCCACAACCACACGAAATTGCAGAAAACCCACCAAAGACATGCACAAATGTATACTGATGGGCATTAGTGGACTGTAAAACCTATATAGAGACTTGAGGTTAAGAAACTGGCTTGTATTGACTGCCTGTATTGGCTTGTATTGACTGCCACTTGGCACAGATTTACCTTGACCCCCAAGCGTGCATGCACACTAAGTTTAAACGTCCTATTTATAGCTTACAGAGAATCTGCATCAATTTTCGCCAAAAGCTTGGCTATACCTGCGCAGAGGCCTGCGCAAAGTTGCAGAAAGTGTATAGAGAGGAGTGTATGAGCCGAGTGTACGAGTGGTTCAGACGTTTCCAAGATGGCCGACAACATGTCGACAGTGACGCGGAACGTTCTGGGAGACCAGCAACCAGCAGAACTGAGAAAACATGGGGATTGTTCATCATGAGTATGCTCCACCTGGTCAGACAGTAAACAAGGAGTACTACTGTGACATGTTGCGGTGTTTGCGGGATGCTATTCGTCGGAAAAGGCCAGAATTGCCTGCGTCCGGTGAGTGGCAATTGCATCATGACAACGCACCTGCCCATTCAGCGCAGCTTGTGCAGCAGTTTTGGCCAATCGCGACGTCCCCCAGGTCCGACAGTCACCGTATTCCCCAGATCTCGCCACTTGCGACTTTTTCCTCTTTTCAAAAATCAAATCCCACTTGAAGAAGATTTCAGGACGTCGTGGAAATCCAAGTGAATGCGGCGAGGCAGCTACTGATTATCCCAGAAAACGAGTTTCAGGGCTGCTTCCATCAATGGAAACAGCGCTGGATTAAGTGTGTGGCTTCCGAAGGGGACTACTTTGAAGGAGATTAAATTCCAAATTGGTACGTGTTGTAGTTTTCTTTTTATAGCACCAGTCCTGATACTTATTGATCACACCTTATAGTGCATACTACAACTGAATACAGGAACGGTGAGGCCTATAAACTACTGATCCCCAGAGAACATGGCTGAAACAGTCCTGGTTTCGTCTGCAGGCGTACTGCAAACAGCATGTGCTACAGAAAAGTGTCTCCATCCTCCGGCGGTTTAACATGAGTGCGCACTGTTTTTATTCATACTAGACTTCAGTTTGATATACCCAAAATTTTGTTACTCTGAAGAAAATCACTATCTCGTAAACGGCTGATCGTCTATGAAGGGCATCTGCTAGACTAAAAAGACGGACACACGGCGCTTCCCGCCATTATTACGCGCTGTGTGCTGGAGGTGGCGACTAACCCTGGCCGGGGCCTCAGTTATTTTGGGTGCTCTAGAACCGAGGCTCCGAAGCCAACCGCTGAAAATCAGTGGCACACTAACTTAGCTGATAAGATGGTGGTGGCGCACAAGATATTTTGGATCCTCACGCTCAGTCTGAATTGACTGTAGGTGTCATGGCGCGCACTAGAATCGGAGCGGATCCGTTGCTTGGGGTAGTTTGTTTTCGTCGTTAGACTGGAAGAAATCTCCAATTTTAAACACCTGATGCGAATCTCCGTCGCAGAATTGTCATGGTAAAAGTATTAGCTGGTGGTGCAGAATTACTTAGTATTTTGTCTTCTTCCCGTAACGAGCCTTCCCAAGGAGTACAGTGTTTTCATATGAAATGCAAGAATGAGGCGTTAAAGAAATTTTGAACAAGAATATGACGTCATCTTGCTGTCGAGTGGCGTAAATGTTTTCTTGTTACCATTATATATGCTAATGACGTGGAATCTATTTATCCGCCCAAATTCTTCAATTTCTTGTGGACAAAATTGCGGGAGGTCTGATACCTTTCACGTCGAAGTAGCTGACAGTTGATTGTGCATTTAATAAAACCTACATGAATTTATGGTGACCAAGGAGCTCCAGGTAGATTGCTTCTCTGGTTCCTTCCTTCCTTTTTTAATATTTCTGTATTTATTCGCTCGCCACAACTCCTACACGTGTTTAACGTACGTCAGGGACTCCAAGCGCTGTTCTTTGCTTGGTCTACGAGCTACTGCCACAGTAGGCACAAGAGGCCATTACACACACACACACACACACACACACACACACACACTACACACACACACACACACACACACACACACACACACACACACACACACACACACACACACACGTACTATGGTAAACAACAGACAATCGGATGCATTTAAAAACGCATTATCTTTATTGTCGTCTGCTCTTTCGATTCCGCATGCACGAGCTGATCTCCATTTTCACGCGTTACTATTCTTAGACTGGGGATCACATGATCGGGTTCATGATTTCACCTGAAGTGATTTCCACCGCAAATTTACAAAACCAAGATGGCGTCCGGTCCTGACTGGGACGATTCGAAGACAAGCGTCAAACGGTGACGCTATGCTTCAAAGTTGCGACGTACTTTCAGGTAGCAGAACAGCTTTTGACACGGTATAGCATTAATATTAGGCCTTATTTTCTTCCTCCTTTGTCAGATATTTGTGCGCCACCACTCCTACACGTTTTTAACATAGCAGGGACTCCAAGCGCTGTTCCTTGGTATGCGCTTGGTCTACGAGCTAGGTGGCAGGAATTCTGAAGAATAGCACGAGCAGCAAAATGACGTCACTATAAGCATCACGTCATGGTATCGCTAGTCCAACGACCCCGTGTACACAGTGACAAATTTGGTGTTTCACGTCACTCATCCGGACGGCACGCAGCCTCTTCCAGGGCTTACTGCTTTCTTCCACACAGCCTCTTCCAGGGCTGACTGATGGAAATATAACGTGGCTCCGAACTTGCAAATATGAATTAATTATTATTCAAAAAGTTGAAGATGCACAAAGCTGGCTAACGAACTCATCTAATATCTGTATCCAAACTAGCAATATCCAAATTACGGACTCTACCTGGGTCAACGGACTTTCTATAAACGTTTGAGACATTCAGTAACAATATGCTCCGAGGCTCTCTTTGCCACCCGTTGAATAAAGAATTTTGCCAAGTTCCAAGCTTGTGCGTACAAAAATATCGGAGATTCTCGTGTTTACACACACACACACACACACACACACACACACACACACACACACACACACACACACACACACACACACACACACACACACACACACACACACACACACACACACACACTACGAAACGCGCTTGAACCGGTGTTTTAATGCACATTTTTTAATTGATGTTAGTTCGCCCCTGAGCCGACGAAAAAAATGGATTTTCCTCTTCAGTCTTTTAGAGCACGATGTCTTTATATTTTAACCCCGTCACTGCCTAGAAAAAGTGAACGCGAGCCAACTACAAGAGACACAGATCCTTATGAGCCCCCGCGACTGCGGGGGCTCGTGAGGATCTATGCCTCTTGCTGAGACCAGCTGTGTCCATGTTCCTTGGACGGTTTTGTCTTCTGGTTGTTGAATAAAGCACCACTAGTTTCAGAATTAAAATGTACGTCCTACAGCAGGGAAGTGATTAAAAGTATGAGAAACACTTCTCGAACAGTAGCTGTGTAAGAGTGTATGTTAAAAATAACACTTAGCCCCTTCACTGCCAGAAAATGTAAACACTGCCCAACTGCATGAGGCAAAGAACATTATGAGCCCCCGCAGATGCTGGGGGCTCATGATGTTCTTTACCTCTTGTTGGCCCCTATTTATATCACATTCGATAGACTGATGGGGTTCTTTAGTGGCAGCTTAGCGTTGAATTTGCGTCCGCTGACAGGCAGTGAAGGGGCTACATCTGGATCTTGTTTACATGTACGTTTTGTAAGGTCTTTTCCAAACTGAATCGTATTGATGAGTTCTGCTTGGGCCACTTGATGACAAGCTACGCATTCAACAATGGAGTAATGGGGTTGGCCCACACGGGAGTTGTATGCAGTAGTAGTGAGTCGAATTTGTGTTGTCACTGAACCCAGTATGCAAAGGGTCATCGGGCTGAAATCAGCCGTCGTTGTTAGCACTCAGCTGTGCGTGGCCAACTGTGTCGCCGACGCTGATCGGCCCGTGGACCCACTGTGTACTGAAAAGCTTCTTTCCCTCTCTCTATGTTATCTGAGCGAAATGTTTCAGTTTGTGTCATAGGGGCCTTACGCGCTCTGTACTCAAATGCGGGACAACCGCTGCGTCCACACTCACACAATACAATACAAAGGGGAACAAGAAATGTCACGCCTGAAGGCCAGATGAGGCGGTGCACTTGCTGCTATTCGACAACAGTCTTTTCGACCTTAAAATCATCCATCCGCATAAAATCTCGTAAAGAACAAACTCGGTAGACAAATCTATACTAACTTTGTCCGCCTGTCAGAAACAAAAGTTTAGTATCAAGGGTTTTTGTATAATCAAACATCTTTTTTTTTTTTTCAGACATATAGTTGGCTGGTTTAACCAACGCCCGGAAGTAAACGTCATGCTCATTTCTGATTGGTTCATACACTGAATATACTTTAGTGTGGTCTCTTTCACACCATTCTGGCAGAAGGTTTAGCGTTGTACGGTTATATAGATGAGAGCATTTTTGGCTCACGTGCGAAAGTGAGTTTACGAGTATGTTCTGGGCCAGTGGTCGGCCGTCCGTCCGCCGTCGTCGTCAGTGGTAAACTTTAACGTTGTCATTTTTTTCGGAGACTATTCAATCCACAGTCATCAAACTTGGCCCAATGATATTTTGTGGCATGACCTTTGAATACATACCAATTTGAGTGACCTCTCTCAAAGGTCAAGACGAAAAGGGATCAGGAAATAGGTTAAAAAAAAGCCATATTTTGACAAAATAATTTTTGGCTCATGTGCAAAGCAAAAGTGTTTTGGGTCAGTGGTCGTCCGTCCGTCGTCCGTCCACCGTCGTCCGTCGTAAACTTTAACGTTGGCATTTTCTCGGAGACTATTCAAGCCACATTCTTCAAACTTGGCCCAAGGATACTTTGTGGTAAGACCTTTCTAAACATACCAAATTGAGTGACCTCTCACAAAGGTGAAGGTCACAGGGGATCAGGAAATAGGTCAAAATAGCTATATTTTGACATAATTTATTTTTTCTCAAATACTATTCACAACTTCAAACCCAAACTTGGTACAAAGATACCTGATGGTAAGACCTTTCTATACGTACTAATTTGGTTGACAAATTTTTTCTCTCTCAAATACTATTCACAATTTCAAACCCAAACGTGGTACAGAGATACCTGATGATAAGACCTATCTATACATACTAATTTGGATGACCCATCGGAAAGGTCAAGGGTCACAAGATGTGATGAAACTCTATGCTCTTGCATAGTGTTCACACAATAGGGTTAGTACGGTACGGTTTTTGTTAACGGTTTGTTTTGTGCCGATAGTCCGTGAGGCCCGTTGACCACGTGAAACCTTTAAGACACGGTTAATACGGGGAGTTTAGTGAGTTGTAGGTAGAAGTTTAGTCTGTCAGAGCAGTAATACGTTAGTACGGGCTTTTGTGTTGGAGGAAACAGATGTGTTTGAGATACCTAGCCCGTATTCCAAGACTCTGAAACCTAGAATTCAGAGTGCTTGTAAAGAGTGGAGCGACGGACGCCGAGACATCAGTCACCAGGGACCTAACGCGAGGTCATCCCTCCAGCTCTTCACTCGGGGAGTGAAGCGATCGGGACCGAGATACCCGAGTCACAGCGAGAACTGCGCTACGGTACGAGTAACGAGGACGTTCGTGATACAAGAGACACGACGACTCGAAGAGCGTACAACGAAGGACTTGCACGCCTAGACGTGAGAAGGACTAACGTAACCAGGCGATAACATCAAACAGGTTGGAGACAGTGAGAAACTAATGCCTAGCCTGGCCGAGATAGTGTGTGATGTGTATGTGATGTGGATGCTGGTGGTGGGGAAGTGTGTATAGTTTGATAATCATTTAAGCGTTTCTTTTCTTTTATATTGTATAAAGGTTATTTTAGAAAGGGAGCCCGTGTGTTGAGTTTTACCGCATGAATGCGCCCGTCTGAGTCGGTGGCGGTGTATGCGTCTGTTGTGCGAGAGTCTGTGCGTACGACTGGGGGCAAGTCTGCGTGCGTTACACAAGAGGTCGGCAGATTTGTATAAAATGCCAATTGTAGCTTTTATAAACATTTGTGCACATTTTTCAATCAAGTTTGGCTCAACGGTAGCTGATAATAAGATCTTCCTATGCATACTAATTTAGTTGACCCATCACAAAGGTCAAGGTCATGGGATGATCCCAAAATAGGTTAAAAAAGAGCCACATTTTGACAAAAAATGTTTTTTTCCCCTGAAATTCCATTTTCAACTTCAAACCCAAACTTGATACAGAGATACCTTATGGTAAGACCTATCTATACATACTAATTTGGATGATCCATAAGAAAGGTCAAAGGTCACGAGGTCGGTAAATGTGTGAAAAATGCCATTTGTTTTGGTTAGAATTGTAGTTTTATCACGTTTTTGCAAAACTTTTCAATCAAATTTGGCATGAAGTTTCCTGATGGCAGATATTTTTATGCATATTAATTTAGTCGACTCAACGCAAAGGTCAAGGGTCACGGGGGTTTGACAGATGTATGAATAATGCTTACATTTTCAGAAAACATGGATTTCGCTGGTGCTGAAGCCAGCCCTTTCTTATTGTCGCAAAGGTCATAATATGTGCATCGGTCAAACAAGTTAGCCATAAGTGATTTGCCTATCTTGTTGGATAATTCCGTGTGCTGTGTCGTCTGAGGTGTGACGCAAGTTTTTCCCCTCGGTATCTATATGGAGTGAGTGTTCCGATAAGCGCGCAGGTAAATGTGTTGCTTGTCAGGGCGCATCACATGTCAGGCTCTTATGCTTTGTGTAGGTGCATGCTTGCATGTGTGTGTTGTTTGTTCAACTGTCGTCAGTGATATACGTAACTCGTTCAGCCGTGACACATTCAACGCCAGTAAAACAAATTGAGAGCTGGCTCACATTATCTTCAGCCATATATCTGTGCTGTGCCCAGTGATTTATTAAAAACGTCTTGAAGACACACGTTTCGGCTCTACTGCGTAGCTGATGACACACATTTTTGGGGTATATTTGCTAAAATTGCAAAAACAATTAAGATACTTCAGATACAGACAAATTATATCATTAAAAAAATTAATATTTCTACATTAAAAAGTGTTATATATATATATATATATATATATATATATATATATATATATATATATAACACTTTTTAATATATATATATATATATATATATATATATATATATATATATATATATATATATATATATATATATATATATATATATATATATATATATATATATATATGTTTTAGTCTTTTCTGTGTGCTTGTTTCTTCCACTGATTATTTTTGCTGAAATGGTCACTATACTATACGTTTTCAGACACAGTACCTCGTGTACACTGTCCAGTGTTAAACTGTCCAAGACTGGTTTCAAATCTCTGGCGAGAGGTCACGTGAGAAGGCCAACAAACGCGACATTCGCTTCAGTACTTTAACTGAATCTCATTCAGTGAGAATACAGTTCGGCAATGTATGAGTGTGTAGATTATTGAAGAGTTAAACGAATATAATTTCACTGGAATTTCTCAGACTACCGCACGTTTACAGAGTAGAAGACTGGAGACGGTTTTGTGTCGAAGCTCATCACGACTAGGCTCAAACCGGGTTTGCGTGTCCACATACGGAAGTGGCTACGCACGCACATACGCGCAGCGCAGATTCGCTTTGTGTAGGTGTGCTGATTATATTGCACTCAAACTTTATTTCTTCTGGCAACGGACTTTTTTTTACATGTGACCCTTTTTAAGTGATGTTCGTTGTGTTTCTGTTATAACGGTTCGCATTTACTCAATCGAGAAAGTGTTTCGGATGATTCGCACACGTTGGAACAACCGGAAACCGGTTGCTTTCGGCATGTAGAGCGATATCCTCCTACGAGGCGAGACTTGAAAAGTCTTGGACAGTTTAACCCGGACAGTGTACACGGGGTACAGTTAGACGCTCGATAGTGTACACGAGGACGGGGTCTGAAAAAGTATACTATAGTGACCACTTCAGCGTTATTTTCTTGTACGTAGTTATCAGAACGTCCTGGGGCGGACATCGGCCACTGTTGCACATGTAGCCGACATTGGCCCAAGGACCTTTTGCTAGCTGGGCCTGTCAGAACATATAATTATTGATGACAAAGAACATTCGGTTAACCGAATTTTTCTTTGTCATTATTGGATGCTGTCCATCTTTGTGCAGTTCGTTTACTGCCGGACAAAGCGCGGAGCTATCAGAATAGTGCCATATCTTCCGCTAGGAGCAAAGCTGGCGGGATCGTTCTGACCCCGGTCCTCATCCACACCATGGCACATGGTTTGTATCATACAGGTTACCTCTCTCGCATCAATTTTATATTGAATCATTTCTCTGTACTTATGTCGTAAAGCCAGTGTGTCCATTTTCATAATAGCGAAATTTTCTTCGTTAAACTAGGAACATTTCGCTTTTCTTTAGAGTCCAATCGCTTATGGCAGAATTATGCATTTGGCCCGATTGCTCTAAGCTTTGACGCGGTGGTAGCAATCGTGATAGAGGCGAAGGGCAGCGAAGATTATGCTTAATGTTCCCGTGGCAACCAATATTAAAAATGGCCGTTCCCATATCCTGTGTACATCTATTTGTGTTGGTGAAAGAAATAACATTTTGCACAATCATTGTCACGGAATTAAGGTCGTCCGTCATTTAAACAGAGAACAAAATCAAAATTTCTGGTGGGCGCTTACTCACCATTGACAGAAAATAAGTTATTACTAGTTGTTTACGGAATACACTTTTAAGTTGCTTGAGTTGTGCTTGACAAACACAGACTCTTCATTGCTAGCAGTATTTTTGCGTTACTCGGCAGAAACACAGCTGCTTAAAGGGCTGAATACGTTAATTTGTACAGACAGTGTATTTGCTTACTACGTTTACCATGACCACCATGTTTAAACTCGAGAAAAATTTGTTTACGTATTACCACATTCAAGCGTGAAATTATATGGAACTTGTGATCATGAAAGATCGTTCTCAAGGCTAGCTGAGGTCAGCACAAACCATACAGTTCGATCCTGACCATTGCCAACTGATGCGTTGCTAATTCCGTTACACTTTTTGTAACAAAGCCATTTAATCAGATATTGCTGGAAACTCTTCGTAAAGGATGGTCTGATTGGTCAAATTATTAAAAGAATAACTCATGTATTTGTGAGTTACAATGAAAAGTGGAAACAAAAACACAGCTTAGCCCTTTTAAATGTAGTTTGCATGGTAACTTTTTTTTAATGTACAGAACCGACAGTTATGATGTTTTACTGACTGTTTCTAGAATCAATATACTTGATTGATTCCAATTGTGGTTGGTAAATAGTCCTCAAGCAGACGGACTATGATACTTAAGGGCGGCATGTCTAACGTGAAGGTCAAAGTTGCGCTATACATACTTATATAAATTATATTATATATTATATTGAGCAACATTTTGCTTGATATAGTGCCAATAACAGGCAGATATGATGAGACCCGAATCGAAATGTCCCAGTCGTACGATGAGGACATTTTGATTCGGGTCAAGAAATCACATCTGTCTGTTATCGGCACTATATCAAGCAAAATGTTGCTCAATATAATTATGTACTTACTTAGTTACTGCCCGTAACGCCGAAGGCGCATAGGGCAGCGACGAAATCTCTCCACTTCACTCGGTCACGGGCCAGTGTGCCTATCGTTCCCCAGGTGTGGTGGTGGTTTTTCAGTTCTTGTTCCACCGTTGGTCGCCAGGTGATCTTTAGCTGTCCTCTCTTCCTCTTACCATCTGGTGTCTAGTGTAGGGCTGTTTTAATGACGAAGCCGTCTTCTCTTTGCAGCACATGTCCAATCCATCGCCAAAGTCTTTTCATGATTGTTGTGGCTATGTCTTCTAATTATGTAACCAGTCCAAAACAAAACTGTGCCTAGCGTCATTCATTTTGCGGCTGACTGCGGTGCCTTCAGACAAAACACATGAATGGCAGACGACTGCATATCCTGTCGACTCTGCGCGTAGATTTTGTCTGACTATGAAGATATCGGTGCTTTGTATAACCGTGCGTGTTACACCATCACAAGGACTGGCTGTCGGCACAGACCTTACTACACACAAGGAGCTTGTTAATTTGCAGTATAAAAATACTGAATTCGCGTTCCACTTTTGAAAATGCAAGTATCTAGTAAGATCGAATCTTCTTGGTGGGCGAGGGATTTTGGGAAGGAAAGTATATGAAGCAAGTTTATGAATATTAATTTGCTTGTTATACAATATATACATACATGTGTCAAATAAGGACAAATATTGAGCAGCATTTTGCTTGATATAGTGCCGATAACAGGCAGATGTGATTATGAGACCCGAATCGAAATGTCCGAGTCGCAAGACGAGGACATTTGATTTGGGTCAAGTAATCACATCTGTCGGTTATCAGCACTATATCAAGCAAAATGTTGCTCAATATAATTATGTATCCAGTCCAAAACAAAACTTTGTCTAGCGTCATTCATTTTGCGGCTGATTGCGGTGTTCAGACAAAACACATGAATAACAAATGACTGCATATCTTGTCGACTCAGCGCGTAGATTTTGTCTGACTATGAACTGAGATATCGGTGCTTTGTATAACCGTGCGTGTTACTGAGTAAATTCTGCTTGTAAATAGATCACGCATAACAGCGGAAAATGCCAGCAGGTTTGTTTATTTTGTTATTTTCTCAGCATGGGTTGTCGATATCGCCAGCTGACATCAGTCTTGTCACTGCAATTTCACTGGTCAGTGCAGCGACTGGCGTCTGTTCTCCGCTAGTGTGTATATAATGGATATACATTTCAAGCGTCGGTACACACTTAAAAGTACTACTACACATAAGGCGCTTGTTAATTTGCAGTATAAAAATAATTCGCGTTCTGCTTTTGAAAGATGCAAGTATCATTAAGATTGAGTCTTCTTGTCGCGCGAGGGCTTTTGGGAAGGAAAGTATATCAGGCAAGTTCATGAATATTAATTTGCTTGTTATTCAATATATCAATACATGTGTCAAAGAAGGACAAATATTGCGCAGCATTTTGCTTGATACAGTGCCGATAACAGGCAGATGTGATTACGAGACCCGAATCAAATGTCCGAGTCGCAAGACGAGGACATTTGATTCGGGTCAAGTAATCACATCTGTCGGTTATCGACACTATATTAAGCAAAATGTTGCTAAATATAATATATGTACCCAGTTGAAAACAAAACTGTGTCTAGCATCATTCATTTTGCGGCTGATTGCGGTGTTCAGACAAAACACATGAATGACAGACGACTGCATATCGCTGTCGACTCAGCGCGTAGATTTTGTCTGACTATGAAGATATCGGTGCTTTGTATAACCGTGCGTGTTACTGAGAAAATTCTACTTGTAACTAGATCACGCATAATTGCATAAAATGCCAGCAGGTTTATTTATTTAGTTTTCTCAGGTTGTCGACATCGTCAGCTGACATCTCGTCAAATTCACTTGTCATTCCAGCGACTCGCTCGTTTCCTGGTGTCTTTTCTCTGTTCGTGTGTGTGTATAGGATACAAATTTCGAGCGTTCACACACACGAAGAAGTACTGCTACATATAAGGAGCTTGTTAATGTTGCGGTATGGTGTCTGGAATATTCAAGGAGGGGGTTTCACCTATAATGGGGGGACAAGTCGTCTCTCGAAGGTTAGAGAGTAGTCCACTAGTATAGGTCCCCACTTTGACACTCAACTCTCACTTGTGGCTCCACGTAGCTGCAGCATGCGCAGCGGCCACACCACGGGCAACAGCTTCGACTGGCTGGCTAAACCAAGTGAGGGGAAACCGGGGGTCTCAAACCCTTGGTGAGGCAGGACTTGCTCGTCCTAGCATGCAAAGTCTGTCACCTGCCGACTGGGCAGAGGAAACTCAATCAAGGGTTCAACGGCCAAGAGGGCGGATCAGCAGTGCACTGTGGAGTGCATAGGGCATGTCAGAGCTCAGAAGAAGACATGGCTATCCACTGCAGTCAAGGAAATTACCAGTTGTAACGTCTCATCGTGCCACTGGATTCTGATTTCTGCGGCCGAGAGGGTGGGGTTGCTCCAGCGCAACAGCTTCTCCATCAAAATCTCCTTCACGCGCAGGTTTTGTGCATGGATCTTCATCTTCACCAAATCTGCTTCTTCATCTTTTTTCTTCTGCCTCCTCCAGAAGCCCTGCGGCGATGGGGAACGGGCGAACCGACAGGTAGAGGTTACTACTAGGAGTCGTAGCTCCGAACCTGCACGTAGGCGGCCTGTGGACCAGTGGTCGCTCTTCCCTGTACCAGGGGCAGCTGGGAAGTTCGGCAGCATCCCAGGCGACTGAGCAGCCCTCTTCAGGACAGCACTGCTCACCCTAGTAAGGGAGGGAACTAGAAAAGGTGTTCTAAACATTGTCTGCCCTACACCAAACCGGTCTCTTAGTGAAACCAGATTTGCTGAAGAAGGCTCGATCTGTGAACCTGAGGGTGGGTACACCTTCTTCTGGAAGGGCAAAGCTGAGAACGAAGACAGGATATACGGAGTTGGCTTCGCCATCCGCACCACGCTCCTCCGACAGCTGCCTTCTCTTCCCACTGGCATCAGCGAACGAGTGATGAAGCTCCGTTTCCCCATCTCCCACACCGGACATGTCACTATCATCAGCGCCTATGCTCCGACACTCACCAACGCCGATTACGACAAGGAGGCGTTCTATGAGATCCTCGACTCCCTCCTGAAGTCCACCTCTGCAAGTGACAAACTCATCGTGCTTGGTGACTTCAATAATCGAGTTGGGCGCGAATGTGACTGCTAGGAAGGAGTGATGTGCCCACACGGGCTGGGCAAGATGAACAGCAATGGCCTGCAATGACATTGTGCGCTGAGAATGGACTCGCCATCACCAACACCCTCTTCAGGCTGGCTAGTAAGTACAAGACAACATGGATGCATCCCAGGTCCAAGCAGTGGCATCTCATAGACTATATTGTCCGCCAGCGGGATACTCGTGATGTCAGAATCATCAGAGCCATGAGAGGAGCCGAGTGCTGGACCGACCATCGGCTGGTGCGGTCTGTCCTCAACCTGCGCATTGCACACATGAAGAGGCCGAAGCTCACCCGACCTTCGTTCAACCTGGCCAAGCTAAAGCGCCCGGACGTCAAGGAAAACTTCCAGTCCCACCTTGATGACCTGCTAACTGCCCATGGACCGTTTAACTGGCAACCCAAATGAAATATGGAACCAGTTCAAGGGGATGGTGACGGAGTCTGCCAAAGGCGTGCTTTGACCCAAGAAGAGGGTACACCAGGACTGATTCGATGAGAACAATGAAGAGATCAACAAGCTACTGGAGCAAAAGCGCAATGCCTTCATCGAGTGGTAGAACGACATCAACTCCTTGTCCAAGAAAGACCGCTTCAAACACCTCCAGAGAAAAGCCCAGAGAGAGCTCCGCAACATGCAGGACACCTGGTGGGACAGCAAGGCAAAAGAACTTGAACACTTTGCTGAATCCAACAACTCCAAGGAGTTTTTCAGCGCAATGAAAGCTGTTTACGGCCCTGCCAGACCCAGCACAGTCCCTCTCTTTTCTTCCGACGGCTTCACCTTGCTGAAAGACAAAGGCAGCATCACTGAGCGCTGGAGAGAACACTTCTCAAATCTGCTGAACCTGCCTTCCATGGTCGACCCTGCGGTCCTGGATATGATTCCCCAGAAGCCGACACTGGATGACCTTGACCTCTTCCTACCCTGGACGAGGTCAAGAAAGCGATCAACCAGACTAGCTCCAGCAAGGCTGCAGGCATGGACGGCATCCCCGCAGAGCTCTTTAAAAGCAGCTGGACCTGAGACCCTTGATGTCTTCCTCAACATTCTGACATGCATCTGGGTAGAGGAGAACATGCCACAGGAATTTAGAGATGCTACAATCGTCTCCCTGTTCAAGAACAAGGGCAGCAAAGCAGACTGTGCAAGTTACCGAGGGATCTCACTCTTGTCCATTGCAGGCAAGATCCTAGCGAGAGTCATTCCCAACCGCCTGATCAGCTCTGTATCTGAGGAATCACTCCCAGAGACTCAGTGTGGCTTCAGACCCGGCCGCAGCACAGTCGACATGGTCTTCTCTGTGAGACAGGTCCAGGAGAAATGCATTGAGCAGCACATGGGCCTCTACGCTGTCTTCATAGATCTGATCGGGTGAGCTTCAACGTGAACAGCGAAGCGCTTTGGGTCATCCTCGCAAAGCTCGGCTGCCCCAGGAAGTTCACCAACATCATCCGCCTCTTCCGTGATGGAATGGTAGGAGTTGTCCAGTCAAACGGCGACACATCCGCACCATTCGACATTTCCAACGGTGTCAAACAAGATTGTGTTCTTGCCCCCGTGATGTTTAACCTGTTCTTCACGTGTGTCCTGACCCATGCAGTACGTGACCTTGAGAAGGGAGTGTACCTAAGTACAGACTAGACGGCTCTCTCTTCGACCTCCGTCGACTGAACGCCAGGACCAAGACCATCGAGAGACTGATCCTTGAGGCGCTGTTTGCCGATGACTGTGCGCTGATGGCGCACACGGAGTCTCACCTTCAGACCATCGTCAACAGGTTCTCGGAAGCCTGTCGACTGTTTGGCCTCACCATCAGTCTCAACAAGACCGAGGTCCTGCACCAACCAGCCCCAGGCACAAGAGCCCCCCCCCCTCCCCCCCCTCCCCCCCCCCCACCCAAAGTGTATATCGAAGGCACCGAGCTGAAGACTGTCGTCCAGTTCAGGTACCTGGGGAGCATCATCTCTTCTGACGGTACTATCGACAAGGAAATCGCAGCTCGCATCAGCAAAGCCAGCAAAGCCCTGGGTTGTCTGCGCACTCGTGTGTTGAATAACAACGTCAAGATCTCCACCAAGATCAAAGTCTACAAGGCAGTAGTCCTCCCCAGCCTCCCGTCTACGGCTGTGAGTCATGGACGCTGTACAGAAAGCACCTCAAACAGCTTGAACGTTTCCACATGAGATCCCTGCGCTCACTCATGGGCATCAAATGGCAAGACAAGGTGACAAACCTGGAAGTCCTGGATAATGCTGGCTTAGTGAGTGTTGAAGCCTTGATCTTAAAAACACAACTTCGCTGTACAGGTCATGTCATACGCATGGATGATTCTCGCATGCCACGCCAAATCCTGTATGGTGCACTCTCAAAAGGCCACAGGAAGCAAGGACGGCCAAAGAAACGCTTCAAAGACTGCATAAAAGACAGCCTCAAATACTGCGTCTTCCCGGTAATGGAACTTGAAGCACAAGCACAAGACAGATCCGGCTGGCGTGCCGCCACCAGGAAAGCCTGCACGCTCTTTGAACACAATCGGCGCGAACGGATCACCAGTGTCAGAGCTCGCAGAAAGAGAGCGTCGACTCTCCCCACAGCTACGTTCCAGTGCCCCTATTGCCCTCGCAGGTGTGGCTCCAGGATTGGCTTGGCCAGCCACACCCGCACCCACAAATAGAAGTCATGCACAATGACGACATCATCGGTTTTCGATGGTCTACTCATTATGAGCATATTTCGCGTTTCCGTTTTGAAAATGTAAGTATCATCAAGATCGAGTCTTCTTGGCGCTCAAGGGATTTTGGGAAGGAAGTATATCAAGCAAGGTCATAAATATTAATTTGCTTGTTACACAATATATCAAAACATGTCAAAGAAGGATAAATTTTATGAAGTGGGTATATTTATTACAATTACAAATCACTTTATTGTCTATGAGATGGGGATTTTCCTAAGGCTTCGACTTTAAAACACGCAGAAGAACATATGAAAATAATAAACATACGTCCATATATGATAACCTTGTACATGCTCACACGCTCGAACGCACATGCATACACACGCACACAAACACTGTCATCCACGGACAATTATGTCGCATATTTCGCTGCGATAAAAAGTTAATATGCAGAGTTTCTATGCCCAAAGTATTACTGGTCATATGGACCAACAGTAACATTACAGCGGGTGAGAACTGATTGATGTGATGGAAAAGGCTTTTCTGTGAACAGAAACTGTATAAATGTCACTGAGCTGACTCTGTGGTTCTGCCTATAATCCTACTGGCTGTGTTCACAACTGTTCAATGTACCCTTGTTCTTTGCACAGGCTACCAAACCACACTGTAATGTTGCATGATAACAAACTTTGGATGAGACTTTTATACACAGTTTCAAGCACGGCCTCACTGACCCCAAATATATCAATAAATACCCACTCCATAAAGTTTTCTTGGACACGTGTATTGACATATTGTATAACAAGCAAATTAAGATTCATGAACTTGCTTGATATACTTTCGTTCCCAAAAACCCGTTGCACGCCAAGAAGACTCGATCTTGGATGAGACTTTTATACACAGTTTCAAGCACGGCCTCACTGACCCCAAATATATTAATATATACTCACTCCATAAAGTTTTCCCTTCTTTGACACATGTAATGATATATTGTATAACAAGTAAATTAATATTCATGAACTTGTTTGATATACTTTCCTTCCCAAAAACCCTTGCGCACCAAGAAGACTCGATCTTGATGATACTTGCAAGAAATGTAGTTATTATCGACATTTTTGCAAACTTTTCAATCGAATTTGGCACACAAGTAGCTGACGATAATACCTTCCTCTTATAAAAAAAGGTCAAGGGTTATTAAAAAGGTCAAGGTTATCAAAAAGGTCAAGGGTCACGGGGGTTTCACAAATGTGTGAAAACTGATTAAATTTAGAGATAACATGGATTTTGTTGGTGCATAAGACATCCCTTTACTTATTGTCACACATGTGTGGATTGGTCATACACGTGAGCCATAAGATAGATAGATAGTGGGTTTAACGCCGAGCAGGCGACTAAGGCCATCTCACGGCAGGTGAGCCATAAGGGATGTGCCTTCCTTGTCTCATCTATCGTGACCCTTGTACTTTCCGAGCATCCAAATTAGTATGCGTAGACAGTCTACTAACAACTATTCCTGTACTAAGTTTGGGTTTGAAGCTGTAAATAGTACGTCAGGGGGAAAATGGCCATTTTGTTTACATATTTCCCAAACTTTTGTGACCTTCGACCTTTTCAAATGGTCATTTAAATGTGTATGCACAGCAAGGTCTTACCATCATTTACCTTTATAACGTCCAAGTCTGGGTTTAAAGTTGTGAATAGTATTGAGCACAGACAATGTTCTTTTTTTTTTTTTTTGGGGGGGGGGGGGGGGTCAAAATATTGCTATTTTTGACATATTTCCTGATCCACTGTGACCTTCACCTTTGAAAGAGATCAGCTCAGTTTACGTGTAGACATGTCTTACCACAAAGGATCTCTGAACCAAGCCTGAATGCCCAAGTCTGAAGACTGTGGCTTTAATAGTCTCCGAGAAAATGCCAACGTTAAAGTTTACAACGGCCAACGGTCGCTGGACAATGATGGTTGGGCGGACGAACTGACGACTGCGGACGGACGGATGACCACTGGCCAGATACACAAACTCAATAAAACTATCTCCGGCTATTGCAAGTGAGCCAACAATGCAATATTGAAGAGCAATCTTGCCCTGGACTCTACCAGTGCGATATCCATGGACAGTCGAAGACAATGTTGGGCCACTCAATCGTAGCCAGCAGTCAGCTGCCCAGCTGACCACCAGAGACTGACAGTAAAGTTCAGCCGAGCCCACAAACAGCTTGACGGCAGTAAATAAGTTCAAATTCTTTTACTCAATTTTTCGGAAAATAAAACAAACGGTCAGTCAAAAAAAGAAATTTTGGACAGGATGCCGAAAGGCCACACTTATTGCTCAACTGTGTAGATCAGAGTCGTCAAAATTCAAGTGCGTTTTTTTTGTGCAGTTATGCCACACCCCTTCCCAGCACGTGTGTTAAAACGTAGTCATGTGAACACGTTTTCTGTGTTAAACGGAGAGTTAATTGTTGGTGCTTATTGTAGAACAAGCAGCTCTTCGACTGTCACACGAACTTTGGACGTTAATCATTCACTGTGTGGAAATAATTTGGCAAATGACGATGTAGTATTGTATGCGTGGAACTACTCCGATTTCCTCTTTATTCATTGACTATTTCGCAAGTTTGCATGACTACGAGAGACACAAGCTTGGGGATTTTGTTGCAACTGTTTCCATGTTACAAAAACTAGGGGGCATGAAATCAGGCACTTTTCAGCCTATTCAAGACAGATGAATTATTCAGAACTAATAATATTATGGTGAATATTCTTTATTATGTCTCAAACAAACACAACATTTCAGAAACAGCACATTTTGAAACAAACGCTAGTTTTTGACTACCGTATTGAAAATACAGTAGACTTTCAAATGGGGCTGGCCTCAGCCCGTTCAACACCTCGTACGCGATACCATAGGCGGGCAGGCGTCACACTGTAAAAGTGTAGTAACAAGAGAAAATTACGTCACGTCTAGCATTGCTGTTGAACGCAGATCTAGCGCCAAAGCGCCGCGCGCGCGCGTGTGTGTGTATGTATGTGTGTGTGTGTGTGTGTGTGTGTGTGTGTGTGTGTGTGTGTGTGTGTGTGTGTGTGTGTGTGTGTGTGTGTGTGTGTGTGTGACAGCGACTAGAGCCCCCGTTTGTGGACGGAATATCGTCTTTAAACGAATTATCTCGAGACGATTTTTTTTCAGATTTTTTAATTATTTCACACAATATTGAGAAAATGACCGTTTCACAAAACCGGTTGATCCGCAGTAGAGTCCGTAATTTGTCTTATTCTTACTATATATTTTGCAGATAGCTAGATTAAAGGAAGACATTGAATGAGTTCGTTAGCCAGCATTGTATCTTTTAACTTTTTGAATGAAATTAATTCATTTTTGAAATTTTCGAACTATGTTTCACTTCCACCAAAGAGTCAGCCCTGGAAGAGGCTGCGTGAAAGAGACCCTTGCGTGCCTTTCACGACTCGGACAATGACAGTGACGTAAAAGCACCTTTCTAAATATACCAATTTCAGTGACCTCTCACAAAGGTCAAGGTCACAGGGGATCAGGAAATATATAAAAAAAATAGCTATATTTTGACATAATTAATTTTTTCTCAAATACTGTTCACAACTTCGAACCCAAACTTAGTGCAAAGATACCTGATGGTAAGACCTTTCTATGCATACTAATTTGGTCGTTTCCTCGGAAAGGTCAAGGGTCACAAGAGCTCAGGAAATAGGTCAAAATAGCCATATTTTGACAAAAGATGTTTTTCCTCAATTACTGTTAACAACTTCAGACCCAAACTTGGTACCAAGATACCTGATGGTAAGACTTTTCTATGCATACTAATTTGGTTGATCCCTCAGAAATGTCAAGGGTCACAAGAGCTCAGGAAATAGGTCAAAAATAGCCATATTTTGACAAAAGATGTTTTTCCTCAATTACTGTTAACAACTTCAGACCCAAACTTGGTACCAAGATACCTGATGGTAAGACTTTTCTATGCATACTAATTTGGTTGATCCCTCAGAAATGTCAAGGGTCACAAGAGCTCAGGAAATAGGTCAAAAATAGCCATATTTTGACAAAAGATGTTTTTTCTCAAATACTTCACAACTTTAAACCCACACTTGGTACAGAGATACCTGATGGTAAGACCTGTCTATGTATACTAATTTGTATGACCCTTCGGAAAGGTCATGGGTCACAATCGCTCAGGAAATAGGTCAAAAATAGCCATATATTGATAAGAAATGTTTCTTTTTCTCAATTACTATTCACAACTTCAAACCCAAACTTGGTACAGAGATACCTGATGGTAAGACTAATGTGGATGACCCCTCGGAAGAGACCAAGGGTCACAAGAGGTCGAAAAATGTGTATAAAATGCATGTTTTTGATAGAATTGTAGTTATTGTCAACATTTTTGCAAACTTTTCAATAAAATTTGGTACAAAGATAGCTGATGATAAGACCGTCCTATGTATACTAATTTAGTCGACAGGCCGCTTTATTCAATATTGTGCGTGAATTAACTCATTACTGCAAGGTGGGGGTTTGGGGGCGGAAGGGGGGGGGGGATTTTCTGCCCCCCTCCTACTTTTTTAAGTGGTGGGGGGAGAGCAGTGCCCCCCGGTCCTCCCGGGTCCTACGCCATTGCACTATGTACGCCGTAGTGTTGTAAAGACGCATAATTTCCAAACGTACGTGGTATGATAAAAAAAAAAGAAAAGTAATGATAGTTGTGCCGGGAAACCAAAACCGTTGGCCCAATTTCTTTTATATTTTCACATTTTGTAATAGCACTACCCTCCGCTGTGTACGCAAAATTACAGCTACTTCAGGAAAGATTCACAGGTGATGTGGTGTTTTTTATGAAGGTCAGGGTCGGACTCGTTTATTTACGGCTTTTGCTAGGTCCTGGATGCAGGAAAACACTGTCCCGCCAGCCTCTTTTAAGGTTTAGGGAAGAACCAAAAGTCCTATTAGTTAAAGCAGGGACTTTTTGATGGCTGAGGAAGAACACAAATGTTTTGCTCCTCTGTGTAGGACACAGTGACCTTGGCATTCTGGTCACTGGCATTTTCAAGAAAAAACGAGACGTTTTGGCCACTGAAAGTTTGCCGCTGCTCATGAACAGACTTCAACACTTTTGGAAAAAGAATTTCTTTCATGGTATTTTGCTTTGCCAGCGCGCGGCAACTGGTAAAATATGAACAATGACATGGACCTCTTAGTTAAAAAAAAAAAAATAGAGAAAATGTTGCCGTCAGTTCTGAAAATCTGACAAAAGTGCCCCTAGTGTCTTCACGTCAGAGGCCAATCACTCTTGATTGGACGGTTTGCTGGGGATACCGTTATAGGACAAGCAAGTGTCGTCTTCAGTGATGAGATCACACAGTGGCTAAAGGCCATTTATACTAATTGTTTTGAGTAGTTAATCTAAGCGATTAACTTTCTGTTTCATCAGAGCCTCGGTCCAGAAATGGGATATCCTTATTGCAGATAGTTTTGGAAGTCAAGGTCAACGCGCACTATCCTTTGAGCTGCTTCATAAGAAAGATTGAAGTTTAAGATATTTCTCAAGATAAAATATATGCGTATTTTCATATCCATATTTAAATAAAGATCAAAGTTTGTTCGTTCTCGGCGGAAAATTGACAGTCAGACTAGTACTTGCGCTGAGTTGGTATATCTCGCCCTGTGCCTATGTTAAACGCACCAGCGGCGCCAATGTTGCACCGTCGTAGTTGAAGTACGAGAGATGATCAGACTACAAGTACAATGGACTTGAATCAGGGGCGTGGGGCGTGACACAAACCTCCGCCATCTCCAAGTCTACGCAATACTGGTGCGCAGTTCTGGTGCACATGACCCGTCCGAGCGACCGGTCTGCTGCGAAAATAGCAACAATGGCGCCGCTGGTGCATTTAACCTAGATACAGGGCGGGCTATACCAACTCAGCAGTACTTGCCTTCAAAGTCATCTCTTTCAGAGTTAAATTGCACAATCTATTTTGAGTTACTGCCAGACAAAACGCAAGTACCATCTCAAACACCTTTCAAATTTGTTTGGATTTTGACAGAGCTATCTTAAAGTCTCACTAAAAATGTTTTAAAAAAATATCTTAGAGAGTCCACTGTTTTCAACCACAACTATTTACATTACTTTTTCAATGACGTCACACAGCGGCATGGCTCATATTGTGCACGAATAAAATGCAAAGGCTGAAATTTGTTTTGATACTAATTGCATTTATATGACTTTAGTATTTTACAAATATCATTACGTCAGCCCACAGGGTAGGGTGTGGGGGTGCTCCGAATCAGGGGCACGAAACTCTTGCCATAACTTTGATTCCCTACTTCCGCGGTCAGCTTCAGTATCAAGGTTCGCGCTCCAGTATACCCCGGCACTGAACACGCATAGGTCAGAGGCTCAGGATTAGCTGGCCCGCGCACAGCCGTGCGCAGTCCAGCTAAGGCTTTCGTCAGCCCGCGTACGTTTTGCTACCACAAGCCTATGACCGTCTAAATTGGTAAATTCAGCGCAACAATAACGCGGTCTGACTTAATGTCCCTCGCGGGTACCACGCTACATTGAGGTATATTTTATCCGTACTAACCCTTTAGGTGTCGGTAGCGCTTTTAGTCGCGATGATTCTTGCAGGACTGAATCATCGCGACTAAAACCGCTACCGACATGCAAAGGGTTAAATAATAATAAGGCCAGTTGGGTTCGGGCATGTGATTGTACTTTGAAATTGACTATTGATGTTTATATCTGACGCTTGCTTGTAAAAGTCTGCTGCATGTGTTCCAACTATTTGACTTGTACATATTATAGTCTAGCAGATGCTCTTTATAGACGATCAGCCGTTTACAAGATAGTGATTTAGCTTCAGAGTAACAAAGGTTTGGGCATATCAAAATGAAGCCTAGTATGAATAAAAGCAGTGCGCACTCATTTTAAACCGCCGGAGGATGGAGACATTTTTCTGTAGTACATTTTGTTTCCAGTATGGCTGCAGACAAAACCCGGACTGTCGCAGCCATGTTCACAGGGGATCAGTAGTTTTTACACGGGCCTCATTGTTCTTGTATTCAGTGGTAGTAAGCACTAAATGTTATTAAAATGATTTCAATTTTATTTTTCAAGTATATTTCCACACTTAATTATATTAAGAGAAGAAACAATTACGAAAAAGCATGCCTTGAGCTCAAATATCATTGCTCAACGATAAGGTATAGATTATGAACATGCAGAGATGTGCTAGTCTTTTGGTGGGTGTTCAGTGGTTTTTTTGTATGTGGGGTGGGGTTGGGAGCGGGTGGTATGGCACCTATTACCATAAATATATGTGTATATTTTCTTGTTGTATGCTGATGTGTATGCACAAAACCTACATTACAAACAAACAAAAATAAATAATAAAATAAAATAAATAAAATAAAGTAAGTCAAATGTACCTGGGACATATGAATGCCAAGTAAAAGATAGATTATGAACACGCGCAGACGTGCATGTTTTTTATGGGTGTTCTGTGGTTTTGTGTGACTGTGTGTATGTGGGGAGGGGAGTGTCATATAATGACATTGGTCTATGGGAGACAACTTCTGTATAGTGGTTGTCTCTCCGGTGATTATGTCCCTTAGATCGCGCATGCCCAGTGAGTAATAAATAGCGTGTTTGCCGCCGAGTTACGAAATGGCTTCCCTGTATTTTGTGAATGCATCTGTGGTTTGAATCTAAGTCCATCCAGCCCACATAGAAGCGGTAACACGACATGGCGTCAGAAGAAAACGTACAGCATCAGTGATTGTGCATTTGAAGTGTCGCGAGATCAGCAGGGCGAAGGCGACCTACAGGAAGAAAATCGAAGACCAGTTCTCCTCCAACAACATGCGAGAGGTGTGGCGGGGTTTGCAGCAGGCCACCGGCTACAAGCAGGGGGCAACAACTCACGATGACGTGGACCCGGAGCTCCCGGACAGGCTGAACCTGTTTTACAGCAGGTTTGACCAGAAGAATCCCACTCCTGGATACCGTCCTCCGCTTCCTGGAGACGCGTCGACTCTGACGCCGCCCTTCAGCGTTCGAGAGGCGGAGGTAAAACGTCTTTTCCAGAGACAGAATCCCAGGAAAGCTTCGGGTCCCGACCACGTGTCTACGGCTGCCTTGAAGTTCTGTGCTGACCAGCTCGCTCCTGTCTTCACCGATATCTTCAATATCTCTCTACAGCAGATGTCGGTGCCGCGGTGCTTCAAGTCGTCCGTGATCGTCCCTGTTCCCAAGAAGTCAAAGGTCACCCAGCTGAACGACTATCGCCCCGTGGCACTGACGTCTGTTGCCATGAAAGTCCTGGAGCGGCTTGTTCTTCGCTACCTGAGGGTATCCACGGGGCAATTGCTTGACCCACTCCAGTTTGCCTACCAAGCGAACAGGTCAGTAGATGATGCAGTCGCACTGGGCCTGCATTTCATCTTGCAGCACTTGGAGACTCACGCACCTATGCCAGAGTCTTGTTTATTGACTATTCCAGTGCTTTCAACACCATCATCCCTCACAAGCTTTTCGACAAACTCGTTCACCTCAATGTTCACCCCTCCATATGTCACTGGATCCTTGACTTTCTTCTGGACCGTCCTCAGGTCGTAAGACTCTACAATTCACACTCTGCCGCGGTAACACTGAACACTGGCGCTCCACAAGGATGCGTTCTCTCTCCGCTTCTCTTTACCCTGTTCACAAATGACTGTGTCTCCGCAACCCGGTCTGTGAAAATTTTGAAATTTTCCGATGATACCACCCTTGAAGGCCTGTTGTCTGATGCCGACGAAACTGTGTATCGAGACGAGGTTCGGAGAATGGTCGACTGGTGCTCGGAAAATGACCTGGAACTGAATGTCTCAAAGACAAAAGAGGTGGTGATTGACTTTCGTCAAATCAAAGTCCCGATACTGCCCCTTGTCATCAATGGGGAAACCGTAGAACAAGTCGACTCGTTTAAATTTCTCGGCTCCATCATCTCGAGCGATCTGGGTTGGGACAATACCACTACGGCCATTGTGAAAAAGTGCCAACAGCGTCTCCACTTTCTGAGACAGCTGCGGAAACTCGGTATGTCAAGAGGTATCATGGCACAGTTCTACCGCGCGGTGATAGAGAGCACCTTGTGCTTCTCTATCACTGTCTGGTATGGCAGCACAACCGCAACAGAAAAGAACCAGCTCGAGCACATTGTTAAGACTGCCTCCAAAATAGCTGGCTGCGACTTTCCATCTGTCGCCTCCATCTTCAAAGCACGTTTGGAACGGAAGGCAGGAAAAATCGTTCGCGATCTGTCACACCCAGCCAATCATCTCTTCGAGCCTCTGCCCTCTGGCCGGCGGTTTCGTGCTTTGAAAGCCAGAACCTCTCGATTCAGATGCAGTTTCTTTCCAGAAGCTGTACTCAGTTCATCACCATCCATGGAACAACGTGATTCCATGATTGTGACATAGGACTGATGTGTGTAATATTGTGTTTATCTATCTTAGTGCTGTATACAGGACGACTGAGTGTATGTCATGATGAATGCATGTGTAGTAAGTGAGGATGTATTTTACTGTCGCCATGTCACACAAAAATCCTTGTAACGTTTTACTTGGTGAATAAATGTCTTATGTCTTATGTCTTATATTTCTGGAAGAGGACAATGTTCAAGCCACCAAAGGAATTTAACTCTCATGAGCCAGCCGCGTGGGCCGGTTGGAAAGAGCGTTTCCAGCATTTTCGTCTGGCAACAAAGCTGAACAGAGACAGTGGCGAGGTGCAGGTTAGTAGCCTTTTGTACGCCTTAGGAGCAGAGGCAGGCAAAATATTCGCAACATTCAACTTGAATGGCGAACAGAAGAAAGACTTTGACATTGTTGTGGGCATGTTTGACGAATATTTTCTTCCGAAGAGGAATCTCATTCACGAGAGGGCTACGTTTGCGAGAAGAGACCAGCATACAGGAGAGACAGTAGAAGAGTACATTAGAAGTCTGCATGACCTTGCAACGCACTGTGAATTTCCGAATAAAGACGACTGCATTCGGGATAAACTTGTAATAGGCCTTCTAGGCAAAGAACTTTCTGAGAAGCTTCAACTTGCAGCAGACCTAACGCTGAAGTCAGCAACTACAATGGCTCGACAACGAGAGCAGGTTAAAAGAGTTGCAGCTACAGGGAGCCGCAGCGCACAACGTTGACAGAGTGAGCCATGGAGATAGATATCACAGAAAAAAAACCCTTTCCTCAAAGGGGAGGTAGGCAGAATCAACAGAGTGGTAGCAAGATGGACAAAGTTCCAACTTGTAGTAGGTGTGGACTGTCTCACATGAAAGAACGCTGTCTAGCAATGGGAAAGAAGTGCATGAAGTGTTTTAAAATGTCACATTTTGCTACAGTGTGTAGGTCAAAGACAAAGAGTGTCCAAGAAGTTGAGACTACATATGTGAAAGAACTCTTTGTTTGATCAGTGGTGACTGACGATCCTCCTTGGCGAGTTAACCTGGTGGTGAGAGGCAAGCAGATTAGCTTCAAGATTGACACGAGCGCAGATGTCATTGTCATCAGCAGAGCAACGTGGGCGACGCTTGGAAAGTCTTTTCTGAAACAAGACAACGTCACTCTTGTCAGCTCAGGTGGGAAGTTGAGGAGCCTAGGAGTATTCAAGACTACACTCGAAACTACTCAAGCCTCCATCTACGTCATAGATGGGAAGGCAGACAACCTCCTGAGCAGAGGCCTTGTGAAACGTATCGGAACTGTCGGTCTGGGAACAGTGAAGTGCCCGCCGGTGAAGATTCGATTGAAGGATGGAGCGACACCATACAGTGTGGCTGTCGCAAGACGAGTACCGATCCCCCTTCAGGAAAAAGCGAAGAAAGAGCTTCAACGCATGAAAGATGAGGACATCATCGAGGAAATCACAGAACCAACAGAGTGGGTGTCACCTATGGTTCCTGTGATAAAACCGAACGGCGACATCAGAATTTGTGTTGACCTCAAGAGACTTAACTCATTCTACCCCAACACCGAAATCCCCAAATTTTGCCGTTGTCCTCTGAAGACTGCATTGCAGTGCAGGACACAGATCGACCATGATAGTTCAAGGGTGATGCCAGAATAGCTTGGCGCCCATAGGCGCCAAGCTATTCCGGCATCACCTTTGAACCATCATGGTCGATCCATATCTTCCTGTGGTGTGTCTGGGGTAGAATGAGTTAACAAAGCAGTGCAGAGAGAAATGTATGTTATACCGAACGTGGATGACATTCTCCATAAGCTTCAGGGTTCCACTATCTTCACAAAACTAGATGCGCAGAGTGGATTTTGGCAGATTCCCCTGGATCCTGAAACAGCCAAACTTACGTGTTTCATCACCCCGTTTGGACGCTATTACATGAAACGGTTGCCTTTTGGTATTTCAAGTGCACCAGAGATCTTTCAACGAACGATGACTGAGATCCTGAGCAACATAAAAGGTGTCATATGCTACTTTGATGACATCTTTCTTCATAGTAAGAGTGACGAAGAGCAAGAGAAACTGATACAAACTGTCTTACAGAGACTGAACAGTGTGGGACTAACTCTGAACGAGAGCAAGTGTGAGTACAGGAAGCGTGAAATTGCTTTTCTTGGCCACATTGTGAGCTCCAAGGGTATCAGCCAAGGTTGATGCTATCATCGACCTACCAGATCCAGCAGACGTCGCCGAGCTGAGAAGATTTCTGGGGATGATTAATTACCTCGGGAGATACCTTCCACAACTTTCAGCTACACTGAAACCACTGAACGACCTGCTGACTAAAGAGAGTGCATGGGCCAGGGGGCCTGAGCAGGCTACAGCATTCCGCAAAGTTAAGGAGATGCTGACCACAGCACGGACACTGGCCTACTTCGATCCTACCAAGCCGACCATAGTATCTGCAGATTTAAGCAGCTATGGGATCGGTGGTGTTCTGCTACAGGAAGGTAGTGATGGACTACACCCTGTTGCATTCTGTTCGCGCATCCTCACGTCTTTAGAGCGTCATTACGCGCAGATCGAGGAGGAGTGTCTGGCCGCCGTGTGGACTTGTGAGCGTTTCGAGCACTACTTAGTAGGACTTGAGAGTTTCACATTACAAACGGACCATAAGCCATTGGTTCCCCTCATCAACACAAAGGATCTCTCAGAAACACCCCTGAGATGCCAGAGACTTTTAATGCGACTTGTGAGGTTCAAACCTCATGCTGAGTTCAAACCTGGCAAGGACTTGGTCATTGCTGATACGCTGTCCAGAAGTCCATCAGCCAGCAGTGCTGCTACTACAGAAGAAGATGTTCAGGCATACGTGAGTGAAGTGACATCTTCTTGTCCAGTATATGATCGCAAACTACGGGAGATAAGGCAAGAGACAGATAAAGACATCTGCCTGAGAACGGTTCGTGAATACACACATACTAGTTGGCCGACTTACAAGGCTGACGTGCTGGCGTGAAACTGGCAGCGAGTGACGTGAAACTGGCAGCGAGAGACTATTTTGCTGTTCGCGGAGAACTGAGTGTTGTCAATGGCATTGGGACAAGATGTGATTGCATTGTAATACCCTACAGCATGCGTCCAGAAATCCTAGACATAATCCATGATGGACACTTCGGTATCACAAAGCGTCGTGAACGTACCAGGCAAGCTGTCTTGTGGCCACGGATAAGGAAATCCAAGACCGCGTTTCAGCATGCCAATACTGTAATAATAATAATTACGGTATTTATAATGCGCTTATCTTATAATAATTATAACTCTAAGCGCGCACGCTTTAGACAATGACTCACGTACCACAAATAGTGAAAAATACATTACGACGGTCAGCTTGGGGTAGGGAGTGTAGTGATATAGTGCTAAAACTGTTAAAAGAGGTGAGTTTTGAGGGCGGACTGGAAGGATGAGAGAGAGCGTTTCTGACGGAGAGAGAGTGGGAGGGTGTTCCAGGTGGATGGACCGTAGACGGAGAAGGAGCGGGGGCCGAAAGTGCTGAGTTTGGTGCGGGGGATGGGGAGGCGGAGAGGAGCGGAGGGAGCGGGAAGGAGTGTAGGGGTGAAGTAAGTTGGAGAGATAGGTAGGAGCGTAGTTGTTCAGGGATTTGTAGCAGAGAGACAGAATCTTGAGAAGAGGCCGTCACAGGCTAGTGAGCCTCTACTATCATCGAAAATGCCAGATCGCCCGTTCCAGAAGATTGGAGTGGATCTTCTTGAAGTACAAGGACGTCATTACCTTGTATCAGTTGATTATTATTCAAGGTACATAGACATAAAAACTCTCACAAACAACCAGACATCAAACTCGGTGATCGAGAAGCTAAAAGAGATCTTTGCCACCCATGGCATTCCAGAAACTGTGATCTCAGATAACGGACCACAGTTTGGTTCTTTCCAGTTCGCAAGATTCGCCAGAGACTGGAAATTCAAGCACGTGACTAACAGCCCGGGTTATCCACAAAGTAATGGTGAAGCAGAACGTGGAGTCCAAAGTTAAAGAACATTCTAAAACAGAATGATCAACACATGGCCCTGTTGATCTACCATGCGACGCCTATCCCTAGTTTAGGTGAGTCCTGCAGAACTAGCGTTTGGCCGCAGGCTGCGTACGACTTTGCCTGTGCTACCTTCCACGCAGGTGCCAAAGACGGTTGATCCAAAAGGTGTACAACAGCGAGACGCCGAATCAAAGTTGTACCAGAAACACTATTTTGATCAGACAGCACATCCCTTACCGGAGCTTTCCCCAGGAGACCCTGTCCTTGTGAGGGATGAACAGGAGACCGGGTGGAAGCGTCCAGGTGTGGTGATCCGTCAAATTGCACCAAGATCGTACCTGGTAAAATCTCCAAGCGGAGTACTGAGACGTAACCGTAAGCACCTTAGACGCAGTGTGCATACAGAGAGTCCAGCTGCTGCCAGTGAGCCGAGACAGATGGTCGAGAACAGGGAGTTAACCAGTGGATCGACGACGCCCGACGAGCTTCAACAGCCGCAGCAGTCCCAGGATTCGTCTTCAGCGCAAGGCTCAGCCCAAACAGAAAGTCTACAGCCTTCAGGCAGACCACCTGATTCACAAACTATACAGCCATACACTACTAGTTCTGGCAGGGTGGTGATCAAGCCTGCAAGATTCCAGTAATTCGAGGACCTGATCTTCGTTGTGGTGTAGTTACCCATGTATGGTGAACATGAATGTAGAGTCGCATTTTTTGCGATAGATTGGTTTGTGTAAAGTAAAAGCTGAGAGCTCGTGTCTTTAGATTCAAGTTTGTTCTTTTGTTATAAGTAAACAGACGCTTTGCTGATTCTCTTATTATTAATGATAGAGACGCTTTGCTGGTCGCATATAACTTGAACACTTATATTTATGGTTCGATATCGGAAAGATTCGGTTTCATTTGTTGGATAAGGATTTGATTTTGTCCAGTTTAGATAAGTTTTTAACTAAAAGAGGGAGGTGTCATATAATGAAGCACATTGGTGTATGGGAGACGACTCCTGTATAGTGGTTGTCTCTCCGGTGATTATGTCCTTAGATCGCGCATGCCCAGTGAGTAATAAATAGCGTGTTTGCCGCCGAGTTAAGAAATGGCTTCCCTGTATTTTGTGAATGCATCTGTGGTTTGAATCTAAGTCCATCCAGCCCACATAGACGCGGTAACACGACAAGGAGCACGTGGTATGGCACCTATTACCATATAAGTGTACATGCATGTTCTCATCTTGTATGCTGATGTGTATGTGCAGACATACATCACAAACAAATAAATAAATAATAAATGTTAATAAAAAAAGTCAGAGATACCTGGGACATCTGAATATGCATGCTAAGTAAAGGATAGATTATGAACATGCACAGATGTATGCATATTGAATATTTTTTTCCCTTTGCTCTCCTTGGTGGCCACCATCATACCACTATAGTGATCATTTGCATCAATGAATTTTTTCCATCCATAATTAAAGGGATAAATAATAAATAAAACATGCAATATAATGGAGAGGGCTACTATCTGTATTGTGTCTCGCGCAGTCCTGATAAAGCTTGATGTTAAGAGTTCTTTTGAGTACTTGATTGCGGATTGGTTGAATGGGTCGCAAAAACAAAAAGTTGTGTATTTAGGTGTTCAGCTGAACATGGTGATTTAGATGGAAACTGGAGATGGATTTCAGTCTGCCTGGCTTGTGCATAAGACCAGACGGATAAGACCATGCTTGACCAGTTAAAAATCCCATCTCCACAAATAAAAAAGAGCAGGCCTACACGTAGAGCCATTAAGCTAGAAGACAATCGAACAACATGCATGTTGTATCTGGACAAAAAGTCGTTAGAATGTTGAAGATCTTCGGCAGACACAATGCAAAACATGCACGAAGCGAGTTTATTTTCGATATTCTTTCCCACCAGAAAAGACGGAGTTCTAAGGGAAAGGCTCTTTTCAAGACGAGGAAAAATACTTCAAAGTTCAAATCCAAAATATTCTCTGTCTTGCTTCAGGAGCAAAGTAAACCTGCATCAACCGTGCGCGCCTGATTGACTTCTTTCGAAGGCATCTCGCTGACCGCCATTTTGAAAATAGCGAATCGAGAATGCTTACGTCATTCAAAATATTACTTTATAAATCATTTTATTGTAAATATACATACATGTTTACTTGCTCATGATTTTAATTTACTCATTGAAATAAACTTGTAACTTTTATGATTGAAATTTTCAAATGTTATGCACAAGAAATGTCTTGAACCTTATCCGGGCCGTGCACGAGGACTGGTTCCCTCACAGCGAACAAACAGCGTTCGAAAAACACTTCTACAAAAATGTCTCCATTCTAAATACAAATATTGTTATTATGCATAAACCATATGGCATTAGTACTTTCGCTTCGTACCTGCAAACCATTGTTACTCTTTTGACAAACTACTTACCTCTGCACAAATTGCGTTATCTGCTGGACTATTACTTATTGTGTAAGTTTGAACTCGCTTCAAAATTCGCTGGACCATTTTTCCCTTTCTCTGTTTGCATACATACCCATTTTCATTCAACCACTGCCACTTCTACAACAGAGATAGGTAAACTGCCCAAAAGTTCCTTTCATTTACCACACTCGTTAAGATATTTTCTTATTGTTTTTTTAGTCTTATCAGTTCAGTTGTGTTAATGCGACCTACTCCAGGCAATAATGGGTTAATAGTTCGTAATATATTATTTTATAAATGTTCTTACTTTGTCTTACAATAGTTCTGGACAAAATGGCTAACTTAAAATTATAAAGCTTGAATGTCGTAAAAATGAAAGACATTTCTGCTTTTTTTTTCTCCTTTGTACTTTCTCCTTCCGTTACAATCAAAAGGCAGCAGAAAACCTCTGGTACGTGTGTATACTCACATGGATTTGAAAAGAAAGAGAGAAAAGTCTAATTTCAGCCAAGACAGTATTGATAACCCATTGTATCGGCGAATTTTATCAACCAAAACCTGCCCTGGAGCAGATCGCTTTAATGTTTGCATTAAAAAATATATTATTCCGTCCAAGTTCCCCCCACCCCCCCCCCCCCACCCCACCCCCCCCCCCCCCAAAAAAAAAAAAAAAAAAACAACCAAAAAACCCACCTTGTTATTCGTGCATTATCCGTTTACTTCATTGGTTTATATTGTTGCTAATTCTTTTTTTTTTTTTAATTTGTTATCTAACTCATTTTGTTGTGGCTCACGTGCGATAGCAGAAGTGAGTATGTGTACTTGGCCAGTACAGTGGTCGTCCGTTTGTTTACCGTAGACCGACGTCCGTATTAAACTTCAAGTTAGCGTTGGCATTCTCTTGCAGTCTATTGAGCCCACAATTATTTCAAACTTAGCGCAAGTATATTTTCTGCCAAGATTTTTCCAGACATACCTTTCTTAAAGGTCAAGGTCACTGGGCGGCCAAAATGACGGAATATTCCACCTTCCCCGCCCCGCCCCCCGCCCTCCCCCCTTCTTTTTAACGTAGCTAAAGTCGGCTGTGGGCAAGGGTCTGGAAATGGTGGAAGATATGCCCTGATGTGGTCGATACGGTGCCTCATCTGGACCTCTGTCCAGTAGAAGGAGGAGAAGGGGATTTACTCCGTTTCACATATCAAATTACTCCGTTTCACAGATCAACACAGCAGCGCTCTTTGCTTTCGAAAGTTTTTTTTTTTTTTTTTTTCACCCAATACTGTTTTCAGCTTCAAACGCAGACATGGTATAGAGATACTTTCCTATGTATATGAATTTGAATAACTCTTATGAAAGGTCGATTTTGTCGAAAGAGGTCAGCAAAGGAGTGAAAATGCCCACTTTTGGTAGAATTTTAGTTTTTACCAGCGTTTTTGCAAACTCTTCAGTCAAACCGGCTCAGCTAGTTTGTTTGACCCATCGCAAGGTTCAAGTATCACACGAGGTTGACACATTATTTGTGAAAAATGCATGAACCTGGTTATTTTCAGGTACAAATGCCAAACCTTTACTCGTATTAACTCATTCTACCCCAGACACACCACATCAAGATAAGGATCGACCATGATAGTTCAAGGGTGATGCCAGAATAGCTTGGCGCCTACGGGCGCCAAGCTATTCTGGCATCACCCTTGAACTATCATGGTCGATCTGTGTCCTGCATTGCAATGCAGTCTTCAGAGAACAACGCCAAAATTTGGGGATTTCGGTGTTGGGGTAGAATGAGTTAAAGCGATCGGTTCCATGTCGAGCTTTGGTTGCCAACACCCATCGATACAGTGGGTTAACAATGTTGTCTTTCCTCAAGGAAGACTTTTCTACCGTCAGTTTTCACAATCCATGTGAGTAAGCACACGTAACAGATTTTTTCCCCGCTAACTCTTAATGCATGGCGGAGGAACTCTCCTGCGTACCAAGAAGAAGACTGCATTCAAACTTCATACAGTAATTTACGTTAGTCCTTTTGCCCAACATTGTAATAAGTACCGACATTTGTACATTCATAAAGGAGATAATGAGAACTATTAACCTTTTATTGCCAGGAGTAGGTCGCTTTAACTAAGTCACTTGAACACTTGTTCGTTTCAGTGACCTGGCGGAAACGTCAAAGTCACAGTGGTCAGATTAGTCATGTGGATCGGTCGTATAAACGTGACTTCTAATAGCCTTACCATTTTTGTTCGGCTGTATATTACAATATTTGATGAACTCCAGACCAAACACGTTTAAAATACCAGAACATGAAAGGAACAAGTTTAGAGAAAAACAAGGGCAATTCAATTGAAGTAAACTGTTTTGGCTTTATATTTTCCAGCAAGAGGCATGTTTCTTTTTTTTCTTTTTTTTTTCCTTTTATTTGTTAGTGACCAAGGTATGGCCGTAAAACTTTCTGTGTGTGTGTGTGTGTGTGTTTTGTTGCGCGCCACAGGCATAGGATGATCGTTGCGTAATCGATCATCTCTTAATAATAATAATAATAATAATAATGACTATAGAGCGCTTATCCTAAAATAAGCTCTACGCGCTTTACACATCAAGGGGAAAACAAGAAGCAGGATCGAGTTGCACTTAAGTTTCAATAGCCAGTACCTGCCTGTCATAGTTCCAACTGTTTTGTTTTGAGCTATTTTTAGCCCCACGCAAAAATCTCGCTGTAAGGCAGAGGGACAGTTGGTTGGCAGTTACAGACCTGGAAAACCGAGGGCAGGTTGCTATATGACAGAGTACTACAATACAATCACGTGTCACACACACACCAACACACACACACACGCACATAACCATGAAGAACTATGCTACATTTAATAAGCACTGTGGTGCACAGGCGCCTTTGCGAAAAACCTGTATCTCTACCGCATCTTGTTTATGCACTTAGGCCACAACTGGGGATCGGAGCATGACCCTGATACAGACGAGTGCGCCCCAAGCGATTTCAAAGGCGGCAAGTACTTGATGTGGTACATTTCCTCTGTGTCGGGAACTAACTATCAGGTGAAGATTTTTTAAAATTAAAATTCAAGGTTCAGAAATACTTCATTGTTCGCACAAGTGATAGTTTATCTTCGGCTTTGCATTTTATTGTGTGGAGCCAAGGATACATATTTACTTGTGCGGACAATACATTGTTTCAAAGACTGTAGAGTTTAGTTTATGATGTCTATAAATAATACAAGTCAGCGTGAGCATAGCCCGCTCCAGTATACCGCGTTATCGGATATAACTTGACAGGTCTCTGGCCCCCACAGTATGCCACGGTGAGCAAAAGGCCCTCGGGTCAACGTCGGCCATAGCTGGCCCGCGCACAGATGACGCAGGTCGGCCTTAATTGGCCCGCGCACAGGTGTGCGCGGGCCAATTAAGGCCGACCAGCGTCGTCCCAAGGCCCTAGCTTATCAAGTGTTTGTATTCCACAAGTCTATGTAAGTTCAGCTCTGCAACAACGGTATCTCGAATAACGTGGCCTAACTGTTTGGCCCCGGGGAACCGCGATTTAATAACTTAGCAACTGATACAGTGTTAAGGCGATCTGGTCCATGGCAGGCTTTGATTGCTAAAATTCGCCGATTCAACGGTTATCAATGTTGTCTTACCTCAACTAAGACTTCTTTTCACAATTTGTCTAAGTAGGCGCACGGACGAGAGATTTTTCACTATTTGTGAGCGAAACGGAAGGAATTCTTATGCCTACAAAGGAGAAGAGCAGAAAAGTCTTTTATTTCACGAAACGGAAGGAATTCTTATGCCTACAAAGGAGAAGAGCAGAAAAGTATTTTATTTCACGACACTCAAACTTCAAAAGTTAAGTTAGCCCTTTTTTTTCTCACGTGCGAACCAAACGTTCTATGTTTTGGGCAGTGGTCGTCCGTCCGTGTCGTCCGTACCCCGTCGTCCTTGGTAAACTTTAACGTTGACATTTTCTCGGAGACTATGCAAGCCACAGTCTTCAAACATGGCCCAAGGATATTTTGTGGCAAGACCTTTCTAGACATATCAATTTGAGTGACCTCTCACAAAGGTCAAGGTCACAGGGATCAGGAAATAGGTCAAAAATAGCTATATTTTGACATATTGTATTGTTTGTCAAATACTATTCACAACTTCAAACCCAAACATGGTACAAAGATACCTGACGGTAAGACCTTTTATGCGTACTAATTTGGTTGACCCCTCGGAAAGTTCAAGGGTCACAAGAGCTCAGGAAATAGGTAAAAATAGCTATATTTTTACCAAAGATATTTTTCTCAAATACTATTCACAACTTCAAGCCCAAACTTGGTACAAAGATATCTGAGTGTAAGACCTATCTATGCATACTAATTTGGATGAGCCCTTGGATACAATGGTAAGGGTACAATACAAAGTTCTGTCCATCTGTCATACCTGTCTGTCTACTTCCACTGGCCCTGTCTATCTTTCTGATCTTCTTCATGTGTACACACCTTCAAGACAGCTCCGTTCCTCAGCAGACACTAAACTATTACGCTTTCCGACTGTGAGAACTAAGTCTTTTGGCGAGAGGTCTGTCTCATACCAAGGACCATTTTTCTGGAACAAACTCCCACAGTCCCTCAGATATGTTGAACCAGCGAATAGTTTCCGGCAGTCTTTAAAGACACATCTATTCCTTTAAACGTGCATTCACCGTTATAATTATTTTATTTTTGTTTTTGGTGCTGCTGTCAGTGAGAGCTGCCTAGTGTATCTGTTATTAGTTTTATGGTACACGTATATCTTTGGTGTGTGTGAGCATTTCTTGTTGGTGTGTTTATTCTGCTAAGTTTATTTTCCCTGTATATCTTGTTGCGTGAGTGTGTATGTTAGGGCATATATATGTGCTGTAGGATGCAAGGTCTGTGTATATTAGTATGTCATTTGTACGGCGCCTAGAGCTTTTCTTTCAAAAGTATAGGCGCCTTAAAAATATACATTATTATTATTATTATTATTGGAAACTTCAAGGGTCACAAGATCTCGGGAAATCGGTAAAAAAATAGCCATATTTTGACAAAAGATGTTTTTTCTCAAATACTATTTACAACTTCAAACCCAAACTTGGTACAGAGATACCTGATGGTAAGACCTATCTATGCATACTCAATTTGGATCAACCCATGGAAAGGTCAAGGGTCATAAGAGCTCGGCAAATGCATGTAAACTTCCAGTTAAAATGATAGAATTGTAGTTATTATCAATATAATTTGAAAAACATTTCAGTCAAATTTGGCACAAAGGTAACTGATGATAAGACCTTCCTATGTATACTAATTTAGTTGACTCATTGCAAAGGTCAACTTCAGGGTCGCGGAGGTTTGACAGATGTGTGAAAACGGATTAAAATTGTGAGAAAAAAATGGATTTTTATGAGACAGAAGACATCCCTATACTTATTGTCACAAAGGTCACATAAAAAATTATGTAGATCGGTCATACGCGTGAGCCACAAAGGATTTGCCTTTCTTGTTCCAGCATTATTGTAAGACATACTCAGAACATTTATTAAGGAGATATTGCGAACTGTTAACTCTTTAGTGCCTGGAGTATGTCGCTTTTAACCTAGTGTACTGAACGTAAACGTGATACCACCATGGCATCGAAGACAGTTCGAACTAATATTGGCCTGATCAGGTTAAAACCCGTCACCTTTTTGCAGTTAGTCCAATGTTCTACAATCAGTGGTTTAGAAACCGGTGGTGTGGGGGGTAGGGCCTACCCCCCACCCCCACCCCCACCCCCCTCGCCTGTATGCAAAAATTGGGGTTGGCAAAGTATTCCCCTTTTCCCCCAATATTATTAAAAAAAAAAAAGAAAAAAAAAGAAGACACACAAACAAGAAATTGGGCAGGAAAAATATATTTGTAGAAAAACGAAAAGAAAACTATATATTTTTAGCACACGTGCGATAGCAAAAGTGAGTCTATGTAGTGGGCCAATGGTCGTCCGTCCGGCGTCCGTGGTAAATTTTAACGATGACATTTTCTTGGGGACTATTCAGGCTACAGTCTTCAAACTTGGCCTAAGGGTACTTTGTGGCAAGACCTTTCTGAATATACCATTTTCAGTGACCTTTTTCTAAGGTCAATGTTGCAGTGGGCCCAGAAATAGATTTTAAAAAAATGCCATATTTTGACAAAGTTTTTTCCCCTCAAATTGTATTTTTAACTTTAGACCCAAACTTGGTATAGGGATACCTGATGGTAATACCTTTCTAGGCACACTACTGTGGATAACCCCTCGAAAAGGTCAAGGTTCACAAGAGGTCAAGAAATGTTTAAAAACAAAACAAAACATTTTCACAAAAACGTTTTTTCTCAAATACTGTTTTCTCCTTCAGACGTAAACTTGGTACAGATGTACCTTATGGTAAAACCTTTCTATACATACTAATTTGGATCAGAAAAATCAAGGGTCACAAGAAGTCCAGAAAGAGGTAAAAAGAAAAAAAAAAATAGCCATATATTCACAAAACATCTTTTTCTCTCTCTCAAATTCCGTTTTCAGCGTCAAACCCAAACTTGGTACAGAGACACCTGATGCTAAATCTTTTTGTGCATAATAATTTGGATGACCCCTCGAAAAAGTCAAGGCCACAAGTGCTCGACAAATGTGTGAGAAATGTCATAGTCCACAAGCTAGGAAGGTCTACCGTGCCCCCCCCCCCCCCCCCAGTACTCAATAAGATGGATTTCAAAGTGTTCCTTAGTATGTCCTGAGATGTTTAAGCCATGTTCCCCGAAAATCCTTAGGAACACACCAGAGATATAGCCGATGGTGCAAGGGTACCCCCATTCACGCTCTTCGCAGGTGCTAAAATGAGGTTGAGAAACATTTTCCTCTAAATAAATCAGAATTCATTCCAGAAGCCCAAATCAGGCAATATTATGTTAAGGCACACCTTCTGCATCCTCTGCAAAACACAGAATGAAAAAATATTGAATCTCTGGCTCACAGTGAAGGTATTTGTGGACCCAGCAAACGACCATTTCCGCGAAATCGCAAAAAAGACAAAAATAATGTGTCAGATGCCTTCAGACATTTTCTATAGTGCTGGCAGTCCATTTTCAGGCTTACATTATTAAAACAGCATGTTACAATTATTATAAACTTGACTAGGTGATGCTGTGATCAATGTGAGTGCCACAGTGGTTGATTTTGTATCCCTACCCCCAAGTTGTAAAAATACACAAAATTAATTAGAAAAAATTTCTAAAGTTATTCCATTTCATTTTGACCTTTCTTTACCTATTAAGTTTCAATAATGTGAGCATAAAGTGCAAGAAAATAAGGAAAGTCGGCATCCTTTACGGTACATTCGTGGTGAATGATAGCTTTTTCCCATTTAAAATTGCCAAATTGGGAAATGGACGTTGTTTCCGGTGCCCTCAGAAATTTTGTATACTACCGATAGGTCTTTTTTAGGTTTTATTGGTTAGGATAGAGTACCACAGTTACTCCCAACCTGATTTTGTGATGCTATGATGCATTTAGGGGCCACAGTGGCTGAATCTGCTGCCCTACCCCCATTTTACCAGTACGCAAAGTAACGCAAAATAATCATAAAAATTGCTTACGTAATAGTCCTCTGTTTAAATATTTTTTGTTGCCAGTTTTTTTTTTTTTTAAAGTATGCTTTTGTTTGGCATCCTGTCTCGGAAGACAATGGAGTATATGCGCTTGCTGGGTCAGTCACTGGAGTGACCTCTCCAGGGCGCAAGCCTGGGCAAAGTGTATGGAGATCATGGGGTGCCCAGTCGTCAAGATCCCCCTCTCGGCCTCGCTGATGTATCCAAAGGAATGCAAAGCAGTACGTTTGGCACCAGTTTGGCTGCAGGAGCTGCCAGAACAGTGCGTGAATACAGGCAACTGTCTGCCTTCGGGGCTCCACTCCTGATTTGAAGGGTTTACTCCCCCACATTGGCCGTTGGATCCAACCTGATCTCCTCCGTCCAGCTCATCCGCCTAGTGGTGCAATGTGAACACTACCCCCTCACGTGGTTTAGCCCACCAGCTGAGGTGGTTTGCCAGGGTGTGGCGCTTGGAGTCAACACGAGAGAGATTAAGGAGATGGATGAGGACCAGTGATGCCCGTCTGTCCTATGTAGGACGCAGCTGCCGAACAGCAAAGGTGCTACCTCTATCCAGAGCCCCCCTACACCCCTTAAAGTATGCATACTGAGCATAAAAAGTTGTGATCATTTCATTAATTTCAATGTAACCCATCAATTTAATTGTAACTATTTTTAACTGGCTGGTCTTTTAGGTGATATTTTACCTAGCATAAGGCGGGTCTAGTAAGGTCTCCCCATTTTCCTTTCATTTATTTTTATCTAGAAATGTGTAAATATGAATATGCGTAATAAAGTTTCATGGTTCCTAATAGCCAAAACAATGTTATCAAAAATACTTAGTTTCCACATGTCGACCACGAGATATCCACTTCCACCTTCTGCAACGTTCAATCTTTTTTATGGCCGTCTTTAAATCTTATATTGTACTGGCTGCCAATAAGTGAGCTGTCAAGAGCTAGGCAGCATGTTTTCAGAGTTTGGTGTATAGGGGCGTGTCTTCTGGTCAGAACTGCCAGGAGACCGCCTCTCTGTATGGACATGTTTGGAGAATGTGCTAAGGAGACCGATTTTCTACACCAAAGTCGCATAGGGCTGTTTCCACATGACCCAGTCTCACGAGGTGAGTTCAGCAGGGTCCTTACGGTCTGTGAACATTTGTGAAAGTTGTAAAAAAAATGGCAAGGCTTTTTGAGGGCCCTGGAAAGTCTGTCAATTTCAGTCTTTTTCCTTAAAGTCTGTGAAAGTTTGTAAAAAATGACAACGTACTGGCAAACTTTTGTCTACTTCTTTTTTTTTTTCTCCCTCAATTTGTGACTATTCCCATTGCAAACGATCATGCTGACGCTTGTTGCAAGTGATCTATATTTAGCTCTGATCATAAAGTGACTGCATGGTGAACATTCTGATTGATTGTTTACGCTTCTACCGAAGTCCGCCATTCACTAAGCGTTCTTTTATTTTGGTATCTCTTCACGCATTAGGCACGGAAGCTTCAAATAATTGCTGATACAGAGTGGTCTGATTAAAGTGTGTAAAGCTTCAGGCTTCAGTTTGGGTTTGTGAAACGTTCCTGCTTTTCTGGATGGACCCAGTCCAGAGTAATCAGTGTGTAGATGAAAGATGGTGGCCTGGCTCTCCCTGTTCAGCTTGTTGATGTCATCTGCCCACGGGCTGCAGCCGCCATTCTGCTTTTGCCAATCACTTTGTTGTTGTAGTGTCTCCATTCCCAGCTAGTCCAGAATGCACTGGAATCCACTGCAGCACTATTTTGTGGACAGGGCATCCAGTCTATCTTGAAGCTTCCTGGTGAGATCAGTGGATCAAGCTGCTGCCTTTCCCTAGCTAGTGCTCTGCTGCTGTGTTGAGCACCTGCAGATCTGTACGATAGTTGGAGCTGCTGCCGCTAGCTGGTAAGGAGAGGGAGGTAGTAGTGCGGTCTGCACAACAGATGTACATGCCACTTCCTTCATTCAACACGGCATCTTGTGTGGTATCACAGCTGCTGTGAGGGTAGCGCTTGTGCACAACCTCCAGCAAGATGGCTTTGTGCAGTGCCGCGACCTTTGGCAAAGAGTCCTGGAACATTATGTTGTCTTGAAGGCTCTTTCGAGATGTCCAGGTATCTGAAGGGAGCTGTTCACACATCTTTGGGCTTGGTTCCAGGACGTCAGTGTTAGCCCTTTGCAGGACCTTCAGTTGGCAGTTCAGATTGGGCATTTCTGACGGTTCTTGGTCTGCTCCTGTAGTCTCCCATGCTGTCGGTGTTTAGTAAGTCTCTTCATCGTGTGTGCTGTTCTGCATTCCAGTGGCTCCAATGTCCTCCATTTCCTAAATTGGGGTGCTCCAGATGGCTCTAAGAATGTCACTGCATCATGAGAATGACCCATGTTCTGCATCTTGTCAAGCCTGGCTTTTTGGGTTTCAGGCAGTGTTTCATGTTGTCGATGTATCGTGGTACCGCACAACTGGTCTGACCGAGCAGGTGTTTGCTTGTGCCAGGATGCTGTAATTTGCGCCAATGTGGTCCCCACCAGTTCTTCATCAGAGACTCTCTTTCTTTTTTGCAGCTCTAGCTTCCATGGTTTCAATGTGAGGCCTCCACGTGAATCCAGTAATTTATTTGTTGCCAGTAAAGTTGGCCTGTCTGTCTTTGGTACTGGAAGATCTCCAGTTTTGAGGTGACCTCTTCCATCTGATTGAAAGAGATGGTCTAGCTCAGTTTGAGTGGCCTCTTTCAGTCCAGCTGCTGACTCTATAGTCAGCATCCTGGATTCTGGAGGATGCTATTTCTTTATGTTCTGGAGGATGCTATTTCTTTATGCCTCCACGTGAATCCAGTAATTTATTTGTTGCCAGTAAAGTTGGCCTGTCTGTCTTTGGTACTGGAAGGTCTCCAGTTTTGAGGTGACCTCTTCCGTCTGATTGAAAGAGATGGTCTAGCTCAGTTTGAGTGGCCTCTTTCAGTCCAGCTGCTGACTCTATTGGCAGCATCCTGGATTCTGGAGGATGCTATTTCTTTATGTTCTGCTGCGCTCCACACTGCAAAGTCATCTGCATGGAGGATGTTCAAGACGAACCTTGGTACTGTTGTACTGATGTCATTAATGTAGACCAAAAACAGCATCAGACACAACATCTCCCTGAGGTACACCTTCCCCGAGTTTGACAAGAGTGCTGAATGTGCAGACGATAGAAGCTTCAGCGGCAGCCCCTGTTAAGCATGCCTTAAATAAAAAGAATTACAATTAAATCGATGGGTCACATTGAAATTAATGAAATGATCACAAATGTTTATGCTCAATATACATATTTTGTTAAGAAAACTGGCAACAAAAATATTTAATCAGAGGAGCAATTGTTATGATCATTTTTCGTTCCTTTGCGTACAGGTAAAATGGGGGTAGGGCAGCAGATTCAGCCACTGTGGCCCCTAAATGCATCACAGCATCATAAAATCAGGTTGGGAGTAACTGTGGTACTCTATCCTAAACAATAAAACCTAAAAAAGACCTATCAGTTGTATACAAAATTTCTGAGGGCATCAGAAACAATGTACGTTTCCCAATTCAGCAATTTTAAATGGTAAAAAGCTATCACTCACCACGAACATACCGTAAAGGATGCCGACTTTCCTTATTTTCTTGCACTTTATGCTCACATTATTGAAACTCAATAGGTAAAGAGAGGTCAAAATAAAATGGGATAACTTAAGCAATTTTTTCTAATTAATTTTGTGTATTTTTACAACTTGGGGGTAGGGATACAAAATCAACCACTGTGGCACTCACAGTGATCACAGCATCACCTAGTCAAGTTTATAATAATTGTGACATCCTGTTTTAATGATGTATGGACTGTCAGTGCTATAGAAAATGTCTGAAGGCATCTGACACATTATTTTTGTCTTTTTTTGCGATTTCGCGGAAATGGTCGTTTACTGGGTGCACAAATACCTTCACTGTGAGCCAGAGATTCAATATTTTTTTTATTCTGCTTTTTGCAGAGGATGCAGAAGGTGTGCCTTGACATAATATTACCTGATTTGGGCTTCTGGAATGAATTCTGATTTATTTAGAGGAAAATGTTTCTCAACCTCATTTTAGCACCTGCGAAGAGCGTGAATGGGGGTACCCTTGCACCATCGGCTATATCTCTGGTGTGTTCCTAAGGATTTTCGGGGAACATGGCTTAAACATCTCAGGACATACTAAGGAACACTTTGAAACCCATCTTATTGAGTACTGGGGGGCGGGGGGGGGGGGGGGTGCACGGTAGACCTTCCTAGCTTATGGACTATCAGTTTTCGTTAAAAGTTTAGTTTTATCAAGTTTTGGATCAGTCATACGCGTGGAACATAAGGGCTTTGCCATTTTTGTTAAGTCCCTTCTATTTATAGAAGGGACGTTTTAGGACTGGTCGCGGTGGGGCGAATTTAATAGCATGTCCATGATGTCAAAGTCGGGCAGGCCTAAACCTCTAACAATTGAAGTAACAAGATAAAAATTACGTCATGTCTAGTTACGCTAACCTCGCTGCTGAACGTACAGTAGGCGCGATGCGCAGTATGTGCGTATGTATGTGAGTGCGTATGTATGTAAACAAGAAAATCTCCGATATTTCTGTACACACAAGCCTCCGAGCATATTGTAATTGAATGTCTCATTGAAGACATAAACAACCGTTTATAAGAAGTCGGTTGACCCAGATTAGAGTCCGTAATTTTTGTCATATTTACTTGAACTTTTGCATATAGCTAGTTTGGAGAAAGACATTGGATGTGTTCGTTAGCCAGCTTTGTATCTTTCAACTTTTTTAGTAAAAATTAATTCTTTTCAGAAAAGAATTAAAACACGAAAAAAACCCACCTTTACTTCTAGAGAAAGTCAGACAGTGGCGGTGACGTAAAAGAGGCAACTCCGTCACCACGCAGACACTGACATAATTCTCTAAATATGACGCCATTCTCTCTCTCGCGCGCGGCTCTCTCCGCTCTCTCACACAAACATACGCGCATCTCCAGGAGGAATAGATCCTCATGCACCCTCCAGGCGCAGGAGGATCTAGTTTGGAGAGCGCGCGCACGCACGCACTAACACGCACACACACATACATCGACACGCTTTCAGAAGAGCATGCAGGTGACAGACGCGTGTACTTAGTATATCAGGTAGCTAGGTAATGTCAACCTGCTTTCACACAAATTATTGCAAGACTGAAATTGTACCGTGAAGTTCTAGTTTGTCACCATTTTCTCAAGCCTATGAAGCGAAAGTGAAACTCATATCACGTAAAATATAAAATTACGTAAAAACTAACTTACGTCATGACAAATGACGTTTGACAAATCAATGACGCGTATGTCCTGCGCCCCTTATAGATCTGCGAGACTTTTTCAATAGCAGATAATTCAACATCAGAATCAGGTCAAAGACAAAAGGTAGAGACCACTGACAGCGAAGACAGTTCTCATATAGAAGGGACTTTGTGGGTTATAGTTCATCCCATCTTGTTATATGTTATTTAGAAAGGGGGGGGGGGGGAACTAAAACAAACAAACAAACAACGTTTAGAGAATAAAATATAAGATTTTGATCCTGTTTGACTTTTACCCCCTCAACCCCCCCCCCCCCCCCCCCCCACCACACACACACACACACCTCACCCTCTTGCCCGTTGTTGAATGTTTTGGAGGCTGGAAAGTAATGTCAGGCACGCTACCCCCCCCCCTCCCCCCCCCCCCACCCAATCCCTCCCCTCCTAGTCGAATGAAAATCTCTTCCAACGCCACTGACGTCAGCATCGTCGCAATGCGGTGTTGATATTCATTTTACGCCTTTGTATTCCTCATACAGATTTCCATTTTCAATATCTCGCCATTAACATTTTCCAGCCACTGTATATATATTTCTTTTCGGAAATCGTTCTTGTTTAAATTCAACGATCGAAAACCTAGGAACATGGGTACAAATTGGTCTCAGAGGCGTACGTCCTCATGAGCCCATGCAGTCGCGGGGGCTCATGAGGTTTAATGTCTCTCACAGTTTGATCGTGTTCAATGTTTCTTCTACTCGGCAGTGGTGGGGTTAACTGTGTTTTTGCTTGTAAGCACAGATCTAAATCTTTCATGCAAGTCTTTTTTCGTGCATGCACTGTTTTTCAGCATTTCTCCCCGTGCAGCATCAGATGGATTGCCGAGACGCTGAAGAAAGCAAAATGCTTGAGAGGTACGCCCGTCGTACAGGAATATTTGACAGCTTCAGAATGGCATCTGATCCGTTCCGGAGCCAGCGCGTGCCATCTCATATATATATTCTCATGAGCCGGCCCTGCATTCGCAGAGGCTCGTGAAAATACTATGACAATTCACTCATTTTGTTGAGAAAGATCGGCACCAGCTGTTTCCTTAAAGCGATCTGCTCCATGGCTTTCTTTGATTCAGCGCTAGTAGTGAGGTTCAGAGTCGTTTGCAACGAACGACTACTCACTAAGAGCGAGAGCGATTTAACAGCGGATAACCAGCTTTGACAATATTTGCAAAACAACACTCCACTAGAAACATCCCCAAGAGACATAGATCCAAGAGGATCTATGCCTCACGGAGATGTTTTGAGCCGAGTATTGTCTATGCTTATGGTGCTTGTTGGTTATCCGCTGTGACTTCGCTCTCGTTCGTTGTGACCTCTCTAAAATTTGGGTTATCCATAAAGGGGTTGGGGGGGGGGGGAGGGGTAGCATCATGGATTCACGACGATTTATTTTGCGCCGACTACACTCACAAATTCAACGTTTCACGATGGAAAGACTGAGACAATGCGGACAGGAGATACCGCTGTCATGACCTTCAGTGGCCGCCGAAAACTATTGGGGGGGGGGGGGGGGGGGGGATCTAACCTGAATTTACAGTCTGGCAACAGGCTTGCACGTTTTCACGAGTCACGAACACCTTTTTGGGGAGTTTCACAACGACCCCTTCTTTTACGGATCACGAGGATAAATAAATTGTATTCACAACTGAAAATCACGAGAACAAACAAAACCAAATAAACCTCCCACTAATCACGACTTCTTTTTTAAAGCAGAGCCCCCACCCCTACTCATCAATATTATCTTGCCTCAACTAAAACTTTTCCACCCTTCTTTTCACCATCCACCGATGTGAATAGGTACAAGTACCAGAGGACGGTTTTCAACTGCCTTTGGAGAGTAATGTAAGGAACTCACTCGATGAATAAATCAGAGGAGAACAGAAAATATTAATTTTACGACATTCATAATTTACTTTCGCATTATTGTAAGACACACAATGAACATTTTAAGTATAAAGGACAGTGCAAATATTGTGCCTTTACTGCCTGGGGTAGGTCGCGTTAACTTGCATTGAAATGCGTACTGTACGACTGAACGGGACTTTTCATTCCATTCATTTCTTTCACGGCAGCAAATGCGTGTGTATGTATGTACAGTATCGGACTTCTTACTCTTTCAAGTTTTCACTCTTTGGCGTTAAATTAACAAACATTTCAGAACATATTTGCGACCACTCAGTGGCACTGCAGAGAAGGGTTAACCCCCTTTGTGCATGCAACCACCGTAACTGTCATTGAATATTTTCAGTGCCGGAGGCTGCATGCACAGAGAGGGAGGGAGGGGGGGGGGGCGGGGAGGTGGTGGTGGGGGGGGGTGAGGGGGGGGGGTTACCGTTTAGTGACATTTGATGCAGGCTGTGTTTTGCAATCTTCATTAACTCAACACCAAAAAGCCCAAGCTGTCCCAGTAAGATGGATTCAAAGGCGTCAGCAAGAGGCATAGATCCTCATGAGTCCCCGCAACTGCGGGGACTCATGATGATCTAGACCTCTTGCAGCTGGGTGTAACATTACCTCAGCACTGAACGGGTTAATGGCCCGATTCCATTCCCTTAATCGAGGCCTGTGCCGGGGTTTTCGGTCTGTTGTTCCAGATGAAATCTACGGTAAGAGCATTTGCGGGAACCACATGATTGACTTAGATGAGGAGTGCGATGCTGGTTTCAGGGGCTTGGGGAGGGGAAGACCAATGCTGCGCCAGGAACTGCAAGCTACGGCCCGGGGCTGTCTGCAGGTATCGAGTGTTTTGCGCTAGGGCTTTTGACGAGCGGTATTTGAATTCAGCAACACCTGGTCTTAAAATAGCGCTGGCCTGCCGTCAAAATCACTTCACTGTAAACAGTTACTGTATTCTTCAACAATTCTTAGTATCCCTGCCTTTGCAGTCGATGTATCCTCTTTTCTAATCGGTATCATCTACCCCCCTCTACTTGCCTTTATGGTATCAGTGTTCAAGTGCAGCATCAGCATGATGGGACGTAACAAAGAAAGAAAGAAACACTCGCTTATCCCCTTCAATGACGGGAAGAAAGCGAACATCACCCAACTGCAAGAGACAAAGAATGACCTCATGAGCCCCCACATTTGCGATGGCTCATGAGGTTCTTTGCCTCTTGCTGACGCTTAAGTGGTCACTGTCGTATATTTTTAGGACACTGATTGTCACATACAGTGACTTGAATAACAGTGTATATGACATACAATGTCTTGTACTACAGTGTATGTGACACACAGTGTCTTGTGTTACTCTGTATGACTTTCCTATTCTCACGCTGCGGCTACGTGAACAAGGGATGTGGGCTATACAATGAACTCCCACTTATAACTTCATACTCATGTTGAATGTATCTAAATACCTTGAACTGTTCACAATAGCTCACGCGCACAATGTGATCCTCATGAGCACATGCACTCTGAGAGGTCCTCAAGAGCCCACGTATTTCTGAGTTCCTGGAAAGACTGTGAAGATGAGGCTGATGAGGATCTGCTGATCATCACAAACCCATGAATATATCTCAGACTTTAGGGACTCATTTGAAACCGAAGCACAAGCTGGGTTCATGAGAATCTCTGAATGTGCACAAACAAAGATACATCCCTTTTGAGCGTGTTCTTTTTGCTGGGAGTTAATAATAATAATAATAATAATAATAATAATAATAATATTTATAAAGCACATACTCCCTGCAGGCTCTAAGCGCCGTACAATGCAAATCAAAATGACAAACTAAACAAAAATCAATTGACAGCTGCAACACAAAATACAAATATAACAATACAAATTCACAAATTAACAGGACATAAATACGCCCTAAGCACAAACAACCATCGCAACAAGAACTGGTACAGGGTCAGCATGATGTTATTGTGAAACAGAAAAGATACTGGAATTTGGTAAGACAGAGTAGCCTGTAAGATTGGAACAGATGTGTTTTAAGCTGACTTTTGAAAGAAATGACTGAGAGGGCATCACTAATGTGCTTCGGAATGACTGGGGCCTGGAAACAAAAAGACCTTTGACCAAAGGACTTTGTATTTATTTTTGGTACTTTCAAAAGTTTTCACTGTTTGAACGTAAGGTGCGGGAAGCTTGATAAGTAGTTAACATACTGGAAAGGTAGAGAGGCAGTGTACCATCGAAATGAGGAAGGCGAAAGTAGCTAACTTGTACTCAAACCTAGCTTTGATGGGAAGACAGTGAAGTTGGTACAACAAGGATGACACATGATCTTTTTTTGATTTATGAAAAATGACGCGAGCTGCACTGTTTAATATCCTCTGAAGTCGAGCCAGTTCTTCAGATGGCAGGCCCGCAAACAAACAATTAATACGGATTAAAATCAGTGAAGACACAAGCTGAGTGGTGGCAGACTGAGTCAGGAAAAATCTTAAAGAGCTGATTTCTTCAGCTGGAAATAAGCTGCTCTAAAAATGGAAGTGATATGGTCATTCATAGACAAAGTAGAGTCTAAAAGAACACCAAGGTCACGAACACAGTGTTTGAAAAGTATACTGGCTTCACCAGGTGATCTGGGAAAGAGTGTGATGTGACGCGACGCACATTGACTCAGTTTTGCCATCATTCAGCATGAGCTTTAATTAACATCCATTTCTTAACAGATGATATACAGAGTTCGACTTTCTTAATCACAATTGGAACATCACATGGCTTGGAGTCCCTGAGCAGCTGTGTGTCGTCGGCATATTTGTCGAAACCACAACTATGCCGACTCACAACAGATGATTGTTTATTTGGAAACTGTTCACTTTGCTGTTTCATCATCGTCTGCCAGTAACGTGGCCTTTCTAGCGAGATCTGAGTCAAACACAGTGTAACGCAAGACACAGTATGTCACATACAGTGTAACACAGGACACTGTATTTCACATACAGTGTAACAGAAGACACTATACGAAAGTCACATACAGTGTCCTAAAACATATACAACAGTGACCACTTCAGTTTTACATCACTATTCATATCCATGTTGGTGGGATTACATTGTGTGTATTCAATGTTGACTTTACCTTGTTTTCAAAGGCGTATCTTACTTTCACTGGAAGTCAAGGGTTGATAGTTTTCTTTAATAAATGTTCGTAGTATGCCTTACAATAATGCTGCACAAAAGGGCTAACTAAAATTATGCAGTCGGAATGTCGTATTAGGAAAGATTTCTGCTCATTTTCTCTTGTGTACCTATGAGAGTTCCACCAATTGGCACAAGAGGCACTAAAACAGTCTGTTACAGTCTGCCTACTCAAATAGATCATGAAAAGAAGGGTAAACTTGTGCAAGTTGAGGAAAGACAAAATGGAGAACCTATTTTATCAGCAAATTTTAGCGATCAAAGCCCATCCTGAAGTAGATCGTTAAAAAAGGATTTTACTAAATTTTCATGACCATTTCACTTCAAACTGGAAACATGCGAAACGAATTGTCCTTATTTGTTTGTCTTCTAAAAAGTTTGTTAAATCCGATAGTTTCCTTTCAATTTACGCACTTGGCAGTCACCTTTTGGTCTGGAATCAGCATTACAGTTCAAAGGTGGTGCCTTTAGGCACCAAACTATTCTGGCCCACCCTTGAACTATCATGTTCTGAGTACACTTCAACCACTTCACTTCCGGACACTTAAAACAACTCACAAACCAGATAGGTGAGGCTAGCGCTGGCAGAATTGTACACAAACCAAGGGGAATCAAACAAACAACGCCTAGGTGCCATAGACATCTATTCTTATGAGTCCCCCCCCCCCCTTTCAGGCGTAGGAGCTCACGAGGAGCTATATCTCTTGTTGGCGTCATTCGGGCATCATTCATTCTAATATCAGTAACTGCCAGTGGTGGCAAGTCGTCCTTGTTGTTACTTCAGCACGAAAGAGCCCCAGTCATTAAACAAAAAGCATGTATACAAATTGGTGTCAGCAAGAGGCATAGATCCCCATGCCCCCCCCCCCCCACAACTGAGGGGTTCATGAAGTCCTGTCTCCTCTATTTGGATCGTGTCTGCATCACAGTGTAGTGCTTGTGTAAATGTAGAATTTTCTAATTATGACTAATTTATGTGTATTTTTCAGTGATGCCAACCACAACTGCTGCCAAAACTGTACTGTTGTTCGTGAAAAAAAACTATGTCGGGGCATGAATATTTTACACTGCGATGGAAACGCCACGTGCGAGTATCCTTTTTACCGTATCTCTGTATGACTGGGTGCTGTGGTGGTGGTTAAAAAAAACACCAAGCAGTGCCACCGCGAAGGGAAAGATGGGGCACTGAAGAGGGTCTAACACAGATCAACAATCAAACATTGTCTGTGGGCATGGGGCACCAAACAGGGTTTCAGCAAAGTTTCAGCCAACCAGGTTCCTTTTAGCTCCCCACCGCCCACCTCTCTACTGTTTGAGATACTCAGATACCCCTGTGGTGGTGGTGGGTGGGTGGGTGGGGGGGGGGGGGGGTTAGGAATGTGCGGGTTCTTTGCTTGCTATCTTCTTGTGAACAAAGACTGAAATGTATCATCTACATTTTACAACCTTAACCTACATGCAGTGGGGAAAGTTTTACTTGTCCAGCACCATTACCAACTCCGGATGGAACTGAATGTTTGTTTGGGTAAGGTCTCGCTCTGAATCCTCATTCATGTACTTCTATGACGTATGGAGGAGATGTGACTTGGATAAATTAAAGTTGAGCAGATTTATGCAGAGTAGATTAACATTGAGTAAATTTAAATTGGGTACATATCTGTTTGCATTCATAGCTGTTTGGAATCGTGCTGAATAAAGTTTTTGCTCACGTGCTTTCACGTGAGTCTATGAATTGGGCCTCCGTCTTTTTTCCGTCGTCAGTCGTCCGTTGTAAAGTTTAACGTCGGCATTTTCTCAGACTATTTAAAACACAGACTTGAAACTTGGCCAAACCTTTCTAAACATACCAGTTTGAATGACCTTGCTCAAAGGTCAAGGTCACAGTGGGCTAAGAATCAGGTTAAAAAATTGTCTATTTTTAACACAAATTGTCTATTATCAAATACTGTTTTCAACTTTGAATCCAAACTTGGTATACAGATACCTGGTGACAAAACCTTCCTGCGCATACTAAATTGGGTGACCCGGCTCAAAGGTCAAGGTCACAAGAAGTCAGGAAATTCGTAAAAAAGACTGTTTTAAAGAAAAAGTTTAAATTTCTATTGTCACTTATGAAAACATTTTAGTCAAACTTGGCTAATTGATGATAAGACCTTCTTATATACGCTAATTTGGTTGAGCACTGGTAAAGGTCAATGGTCAAGAGAGGTTGACAAATGTATGAAAAATGCACATATGTTGACAAAGACATAATATATGATTTTACAGGTACTATTGTCATTTGACATTTAAACATCTGCTCATGTCAGCTACCAGTCAGAAGGTCAAGGTCACAGAAGGTCACGGTCACAGAATGTCAGATAAATGGTGCAGATGCGTCATGCATGTGAGCCATGAGGGCTTTGTCGTTTCTTGTTTTCTGGTCAGTAACTCGATCCATTTTTGTGGAAAAACAAGATTTTCATAGTAATACAAACATGTCACATTTCTCACAAAATAACTTACTGTCTTTTGCCTTCATTCAAGTTCATGCAGACAACATCCATACTCTTTGTCAAATTGAGGCGTAAATATACCCAGAGTAAGTTGTTTTGTGAGAAATGTGACATGTTTATTGTATTACTATGAAAATCTTGTTTTTCCACCAAAAATGGATCTAGTTACTGACTTTTGCCTTGACAGAGCAGTTGTCTCCATGCCGATCCGTTGTGTATGTGAATTTGTTTTTCCTGTTGGTTTTATTTTCTACAAGGGGCAAGTGCTACGATGGCAGATGCTTGTCTTTTTGTGAAGCCTTTGGACGGACACTCAACAGGACACTGTCAGCTTGTTCCTGTGACATCAAAAGTATGCACGAGAGGGTTTTTGTCGTTTTACCTATCTCACTGAGTTACATGACAATACTGAATCAATACTTCATCTGTGGACAGTTTTTGTTCTCAGTACATCTGAGTGCTTGATTTTGACCCTTCCGGCTTAAAGCAGTAAGCACACAAATAGCACACAAATACTGAAGCATCTGTACACCAATCTCGCTCAGTTACAATAATCAGAAGTCGTGTTGACTGTTAGTTAGCTGCTCTTGCTTCCAGCCATGAAGTAAAAAATTTTCAAACAAGCATAGAATTACGTGTGCTTGTCTGAGATTTTTTACCTAACGACTTCCAGCCGTAAGGTAAACAATCTCAGACAAGCACACATGATTCTGCAGAGCAAAAAAAGCAGATTGACAGTAAACGCAACGGAGCAAGGCTAAGAGTCACAGACAAGCACCTGATTATGTAGTTCAGTGTGCACTTAAGTGCTATGCTGGTAAACAATAGAAAAGTTTAAAGAAGTTTGTGAGTTAACCGTTAAGTATTTTGACTGCCTCTGGCAATGTTCCTTTCAAGTACACAGTGAGATTACCCCATTCACTGGCAGCGGATGCAGATTGTGTTTCTGAAATCTGTGTTCATTCAATGTCAGAGAACCTCAGCCATCAAAGAACATGGATATAAAGTGATGTCAGCAAGAGGCGTTGATTTTCCTGATCCCCAGCGGGGACCCATGAGGATCTGTGTCTTGCAGTTTTTATTTTTTCTCGGCACTCAAGGGTTACGTATTACTGCTACAGTGACACATGCCGCAGTTCCAACGAAAAGGCATCTTTATCCCTTACTATAGAGGGGTGTCACCTATTGTCGTACCTTACTATACAGGGGCTCACTCTTCGACCTAATTCTGTTTTAGGAATAGCTCTTATTGACTGAGCTGTTTTTCTTCTCGTAATAGAGTACGGCAGTAGATCAGTTTGCCAAAGATGTTGTATGACACCGAACGGAGACTGCAGACATACACTGGTGAACAAGGGTGAAGGGGAGCCGTGCAATAGCCACTTTGGAGTTTGCAACGAGGTATGGCAACTACTGTGAGAAAAAATCCCAGCGAAGCAAGAAACACGCTTATAAAAGAAAATTACAACACAATTTATAAATATTACGGTTAAGCCCTGTTTGGCTCATGTGCGATTGCAAAAGTAAGTCTATCCGTCGTGGGTCATCCGTTGTCTGTCCGGCGTCCGGCGTCTGATTGATTGATTAGTTCCGGGTTTAACGTCCAAGGCACCGAAGTGATAATGGACGGCCCTGACGGGCGGGTTATGGGGGACAGGAAAATCTATTGCCTATGGAGTACGCCCTGAACACTGATCAACTCAGGCGCACTCTGTCTTTGATTTACCAGGACCTTTCAATGGACATGCTATTGAACAAATCCTTCCCCCCCCCCCCCCCCCCTCTGGATTGTGAGTCCAGCTACCGGGGCCGGGACGGGATTCGAACCCACGACCCGGCGATTCCCTTCGCTCTCCTGCTCCGACATTTAACCGCCTGAGCTATTTCGGACTCCCGTCCGTCGTCTGTCGTCCGTGGTAAACTTTAACGTTGGCATTTTCTCGGAGATTATTCAAGCCTCGGACTTCAAACTTAGCCCAATGGTACTTTGTGGTAAAACCTTCCTAAACATACCAATTTCAGTGACCTCTGACAAAGGTCAAGGTAACGGGGGATCTAGAAAGGAGTTACAAAAGCCATATTTTGACATAAATTGTTTCTCCTCAAATAGTCCTGGTACAGAAATGTCTGATGGTAAGACCTTTCTATGCATACTAATTTGGATGACCACTCGGAAAGTTCAGGGGTCACAGGAGGTCTGCAAATGTGTCAAAAATGCCAGTTTTTGATAGAATTGTAATTGTTATCAAAGTTTTATCCAACTTTTCAGTCAGATTTGGCACAAAGGTAGCTGATAATAAGACCTTTCTAAGCATACTAATTTGGTGGTCCGGCCCTCTCAACGGTCAAGGGTCATAAGGGGTTAATAAATAGGTCCACAATAGCCATATTTTGACAATAACTGTTTTTTCTCAAACACAGTTTCAACTTCAAGGCCAAAGTTGGTATAGAGATACCTGATGATCAGGCCTTCTTATGCATACGAATTTGGATGACTCTCGGAAAGAGAAAGGGTCACAGGTCAGCAAGTGTGTGAAAAATGCCAGTTTTTGATAGAATTGTAGTTTTTATCAAAGTTGTTTGCAAACTTTTCAGTCAAACTTGGCATAATGAGGTAGCTGATGATATCACATTTCTATGCATGCTAATTTAGTCGCCCCATCACAAAGGTCAAGGGTCTAGGAGGGTCGACAAATGTGTGAAAAAATGCATACATTTTGAGAAATCTCGGATTTCACTGGTACAAAAGCCAACAATTTACTTATGTTTAGACACATGAACACACAAAGGTCACACCTATTATAAAGATTGGCCATACACGTGAGCCAAACGGGCTTTGCCTTTTTTGTTCAAATTAGACACCTGCTACTTATATTTCTTTGGTGATCTATATGCCAACTTTTTTTTGTTCTTCTTTGGAATTTCACGTTCTTAACATGCTTTCTGAGCCACAGCCATAGCAAGGGCGGATCTGGAGGGGGGGGGGGGGGTGGGTGTTCCAGGGGTTCCGGAACAGGCTCCCACCCACCCACCCACGCACACACCCAGAATTCTTTAAAATTCTATAACAAAGTCCCTTTCCCAACACATTCGGAAACTGTCTGGAACAGATACTGCTGACAGTAAGTGTTATGGGTCCTTTGTATACTATCTTAGAGCTTTATGACGTGAAAGCAATGCCAAATATCGAAATTCATTGTTTGGAGGGTGTGTTATTTTTGTACCCGAGTCGCGGATTATCGTCTGCATCGGCCTCGTTTTTAATTAATATGTGCATATTTACGAGCCTACGTCACAAGGCAGAACCCGGATGTATTATCACAACAGTCCGGGTCACGAAGCTACTGATAAGGTACCAGTTGAAATGGAGACAAGTGTGTGTGATGTACACACGTGTCAGTGTATCACGTGTACTGATGTTCTGCGGCATCCCTTTGACGTAATTTTGCACTAAAAAGTAGAATAACCTTCCGTACTCGCTATGCTGTCAAAATTACAATGCTGGTTCGAAGTGCCGCCAGCGCGTAGCGCGAAGATGCAGACCCTGGCTGCGCTAGCCCGGTGTTCGTGCAGCGTGACGTCAGTGCCACACTGTGCGAGCTTTTTAAAAAAAATATCTATGAAGGGGTCATTACCAACGGTCCTTAGTGGAAGTTATCTTTATTTTTCAAATAAGTGAAAATATGGTAAAATTCAGGACCATCCAATGTTAAAAGAGCATAAAATTTAAAATTATTATCTGACTATAATACAAGGCTAGACGATGCTACTGCTATTATACTAGTAACGATCGTACGTAGTGCACAGAGGGCGTGCGTGTGGCGCTCGCAAAGCGAGTCCACGCTGACAAGTTTGACCTTTGTTCCTACGGTGCCAAGTTTGACCTTTGATCCTTTACCCCTCGGAAACACGCACCGCCTTCCGTCATTGAAACGGAACATTGGCATTTATACCCAATTTCTGCACTGCAATCAATTTCACAACTCACACATAGAGGTCTACATAAAGCATAAATAGAAACGACAAATGCACCCTCGAAGCAGAAACACTACCTCTCTGAATCGAGTAAATGAGCACAGGGTGAAAAATGTTACTAGTATTGATGTGCAACTTTGACACACACCGTAGTTTTCAGAACTTTGCAACTTAAATGTGATAACTAGTTCAGCGTAACATCATCACTATATAATAAAACAGGTTTAAACTCTTGCAAAATCAGTAAAAAATAAATTCTACTGCAGATCATGACATCTGAAAATCAATAACTGCTCGCGGAACTCGAGAAGATCGACAAAGACCTTGATTACTTACTGATTCAGCAGGAAAGTGACAAATTCCGGGTGGATGGTCAAGCCAAGCTCTTGTTTTAGCCGTTGCCACCTGTCCAAATTCCCTTGTCCGATGTCAATTCTACTTCAATTCCGAGTCTGTCGGCGCGGCTCGATGATACCTTGTTTTTTTTCTTCGTTGGTTCATCCGCCATCTTGTCTCTGATTGATTGTAATTATACAGATAACCCAAGGTCGTATAAAATAGTTGTGACGTTAGCTACCATCGAATATCAGAAAAAAATCTTTTCATGCATCTGTCAAAAGATTCCGGTGGGCTTTTTTTTTCACTTTGAACGGACGAAAGAAAGCATTTGGTGGGACAATAGGGTGGTCACTGTCTAAGTGAGTATGTATACTGAATCCCAGTAAACACTTTTTTGCGACCTGAAGCCTTAAAAAAGGTTGGTTGTGCCCCTTTGAGGGTTGCGGGTAGAAGAGGTACTGTCACCGGCCGGCCGTAAGCTTCACCTCTTGTCACATAGCAGTCGGAAATGTCCAAAATGGGAGCTGCTGGGCTCAGGTAATGACTAATGGGAGATGAATCAAAAGTGACAGCTGAGGGTTAGTGGCTGATTGGCTTTGCACCTCTCCCACAAGACAGGTCAGCGTCAATATTACGTGTTCCAGGTTACTGCATATCTGATATAACTCGCACAGGTCAGTCTTTGGCTTCCGAGGGGATGCCCAGTGAGCAAAAGGTCCTTGGGCCGTAGCCGACCCGCACGCGGCCGTGCACGGGCCAGCTATTTCTGACGGCCACGCGACGACCTTTCTTCACAAGTCTATGCAATTTCAGCACTACTACAACGTGATCACAAAACATACCGCGGTCAGAATTAACTCATTCAGCCATGACGCACTACAGCAGTAGATGGGTCGACCATGATAATTTCAGGGTAGTGCCAGATTAGCTTGGCGCATGTCGGCGCCAAGCTAATCTGGCACTGCCCTTGAATTATCATGGTCGATCCATCTCCTGCAACTGGTTCATAGTCGTTAGATGACGCCTCCAAAATTTGGGAAATACGTGCGTCGGGCTGAATGAGTTAATGGCTCCCAGGTACCGCGATATTAAATAATAATAGCTCATACTCATAAAGCGAAAAGTGCTATTACACATACCATGAAATTTCTAAGAACACACACACACACACACACACACACACACACACACACACACACACACACACACACACACACACACACACACACACACACACACACACACACACTCAAAACTGCTTTGGGTTTAAAAGAAAGTTCTAGAGAATAGATAAGTCTTAAGCTGCTGCAATACAATACAATACAATACAATACAATACAATACAATACAATACAATACAATACAATACAATACATTATTGTTGCCGAGGGGGGAAATTTTGGCAGAGACTGGTTTGTACTAGAATCAACACTAATCTTTGTGCATTATTTTAGAGGTTCAGCCCGTAATATTGCAGACTGAACACCCTAAGATTTTCTTTCGCAGAGCCTATTACGTACATGATTAAACGTACATTTTACTGCATTATTGCAATGGATTTCGAGGAAGTAGGTCTGTGGTATATGTTGATTGTTCACCACTTGACTGCTGAGAAATAATCAAGACGATCCAACTGCAAGAGACGTAGATCCTCTTTGTGAGGATCTTTGTCTCTTCCTAAAACCACTTTGAATCCATATTCTTTAAACGCATCGGGCTCTTGAATTAACGAAGGTTTTAGAGGGGAAAAAATCTGTCAGCTGGCATTAAATGGGTTAAAGCAATTTATACTAATGGCCAAAACTTAAGGGCCTCTTTTTATCGCAGACGCACCGACAACACCACACAAATAATGTAACAATACTTGGAGTCAGTGCTTTGCTAATTTATTCAGTAACAATTTCATTTAAGTTTTGAGTAAATCAAACAATTGTAACAACAGTAGCACGTTAGAATGTTCACCCACCCCTCCATTCTAAAGTCACACAAGACTGGTCCAGTCAGTAGCGAGTGTACCCACCGTTTGCAGCCAAGCATTCAATGCAGCGTTGACGAATGGAGTTCACCAGGGTTTGGAGAACATGTTGTGGGATCGCTTCCCACTCTTGATGCAGAAACTGAGTCAGCTGGGGGAGGCCTTGAAGTGGGGGGTGGGGTGGGGTGGGGGGTGCTGACTACACGTTGCCCCAGCACGTCCCAGAGGTGCTCGATGGGAGCCAAATCAGGTGAAGGAGCTGGCCCCTCATCCTCATGATGCCCCGTTGCTCAAGGTACTCATCCACTATACGGCGCGATGAGGTCGAGCGTTGTCGTCCTGCAGAACAGATTGTCGCCTATGGCTTGGAGAGCTGGCTGGATGAGGGGCTGCACGATCTCGTCCCGATAGCGCAGTCTAGTCGGATGACGTGGAGGGGGGTCCTGCCTTCCCTGCCGAGGCCTGCCCAGACCATGACTGAGCCTCCTCCGTAGCGATCCACCTCTTGGGCGCATCCATCCGTGAATATCTCGCAATGGCGTCTCCAGACCCTCACCCTGCCGTCGTTGAAAGACACAGTGAACCGTGATTCGTCAGTAAACAGAACCTGAGTCCACTGGAGTCTTTTCCACCACATGTTGACGACACCAGGCAACCCGGGCTCTGCGATGAGCTGGAATAAGGGGTATACCCACTGCTGCTCTGCAAGAAGCCAAGCCAATTTCGCGCAGACGTCGACAGACTGTGCTTCTGCTGACGTTAACGTTTGCAGCTTGCATCAGTTGAGGTCGCAGAGTGGTTGACGTGACAGTTCGGTCGCGCAGATCCGCCACACAGAGCGTTGTCGTCCTGCAGAACAGCATTGTCGCCTATGTCTTGGAGAGCTGGCTGGATAGCGCAGTCCTGTCAGGGTGCCTCGGATGACGTGGAGGGGGGTCCTGCCTTCCCTGCTGAAGCCTGCCTAGACCATGGCTGAGCCTCCCCCGTAGCGATCCACCCCATGGGCTCATCCATCCGTGAATCGTTCGCACTGGCGTCTCCAGACCCTCACCTTGCCGTCGTTGAAGGACACAGTGAACCGTGAGTCCACTGGAGTCTGTTCCACTTCACACGTTGACGACACAAGCAACCCGGGCTGTGCGATGAAATTGAGTAAGGGATATTCTCCCTGCTGCTCTGCATGAAGCCAGGCCAATTTCGCACAGACGTCGACAGACTGTGCTTCTGCTGACGTTAACGTTTGCAGCTTGCATCAGTTGACGTCGCAGAGTGGTTGACGTGACAGTTCGGTCGCGCAGAGCCGCCACACAGAGGTATCTTTCCTCCCTTCTGCTGGTGCAGCGCAGGCGTCCTGAGCAGGGTCTTCGTTCTGCCCTTCCAGTTTCTTGGAATCGTGCCAGCAGCCTCTGGATCACTGAATGGGACACCCGAAGACGTCTCCCAACTTCTCGTCCGAAAATTCCATCCTGCAGCCATGCTAGCGCCCGGCCTTGATCTACTGGCGTTAGGCTTCGTCGTGGTGGCATGGTTAGGAAAGTGACAATTATGCCCCTTCTGTACCGGTATTTGTAGCGAAACAGAAGTGCTCAGTGTTCACGATTGACCCCTTTAGCACGTGCATCACGACTTTACCGAGTTTTTCCACCTGCCTGCCTTTGGTACGCTTGCCAATATCGCACAACTTTTCACAAAAACTGACGATATTAGACGTGCATTTGACACGTTCGCGGAAATTGATGAATTGTTGTCTACTGTTCCCTGTACAGTGGACTGTCTAAGGTCAACTTTTAACCCATTTGGATCGAAAGAAAATTGTATTTTTATTAGCGTACTTGCGACGATAAACAATGACGCAAGAAGTGGGGTGGCCCTTAAGTTTTGACCATTAGTATACTACAGGGCAGGCTTTGACTGCTAGCTCCTAATTTGGCTCAACGAAGACTTATTTACTCTTCTTTTCACAATCTATGTGATTAGGCTTACGTAACATAATTTTTATCCCCCGCTTTGCTGCCCCTTGTGAGCACGAAGGAGAAGAAAAGCAAACAGTGTTTCATTTTAACACATTCGAACTTCATAAGTTAGGTTAGCCCTTGTGTGCAACATTATTGTAAAACATGTACAAACCCTCTGCGTGTCAGCAGCGGTTTCTGTCGCGATGATTCCAGTAGGAATCATCGCGACAAAAACTGCTACCGACACGCAAAGGGCTAAGAACTTTAAAGGAGCTATTCAGCTGCGATTATTAACCCTTTTAATTACTGCCGTATGTGCCATTTAAGTACTCAATATCAGCGGGCGTTTAAGGTGTCCACAGTTCTTGTTGACAGAAACTGGAGTGTACTACAGTGTATACAGAAACCATTCGGCGCTCCAGCTATATAGGCACATGGGAAACCAGTGACATCGGTAATGTAATACAGATGTCTTGCATATCTTACATGCTCCCGTGCGTGCATGTGTGTGTGTGTGTGTGTGTGTGTGTGTGTGTGAGAGAGAGAGAGAGAGAGAGAGAGAGAGAGAGAGAGAGAGAGAGAGAGAGAGAGAGAGAGAGAGAGAGAGAGAGAGAGAGAGAGAGAGAGAGAGAGAGAGAGAGAGAATATTTATCAGGTTCATGCAAAACTGTTCCGATTATTATTTCTTTTCGACATTTTTTTCTCTCGCTGTTCATTTTAACCCTTTTCATCCTGATACACAATTGCATGAAATAGTAAATTTGAATGTGAGAGTTCAAGCCCAGATGTGCCAAGCTATTCTGGCACTACCTTTGAACTAAAATGGTGGAT